>JAVIAB010000125.1:57639985-57902835 GCA_032433765.1 Megaustenia siamemsis | reverse complement strand
GACAGAATCAATATTTAGAGAGCACGAGCATACCTGAAGATTAGTACAGACAAAGAGCATCCATTGCACCACGTGCTCAACACAGAGAAAGGTGCCAGGCTAAAAAGAGGAAAATCATGGGTGGGCCGAGTAGAAAATGTCATCAAACATGCTGTGGGCTTACCATATCAGCGTTGGTAAGGAGTGTATACCGGTGCCTACGTCATTCCAAGGGGACTTTCTCGTGTATTGTCACACTCGACAGGAAAAGTAGGGAACATAACCCCGTCGTAGTTAATGCTGAGGTCAACGGTCTCATCTGCGATAACACCGATGAGAAAGATGCAGTCATCTATACATATGGATCTGTACCACTTTCATTTGAAGACATTGATGTGGGCTTATTTCAGCAATTAGCTCGATTGTCTAAGTTTCACAAACTCTTGCTAAGGGAAAGAAATGGAGGATTTAAATGCACAAGTTTTGTTGCAATATTAGTTTCCTGCCAAATGATGTGCAGTTATTTAATGTTTCACCGTTCTGCTCAGGATGAAAACTGATTTCTGATTTCTCGATGGCTGTAGAGCGATGTCATAATTAGGCAATGGTTTTGTTTTTTGCCCTTCCGTGATTTTATTGTTTGACTATTTGAGTGTCATTAATGTATAGCATAAGACGAAAGAGAGTATTCTATTTTTCAAATATTTGTGTCTGTACAAAAATATTGTCTGTCATCCCAATAAAAGTACGGTTAAGCTGCAATTTTCGTTTGTTTTGTGGCATTTATAAAACACTGTAATGTCTTCTTCTACCTTTTAGCTCCCAGTGGAGCATAGGTCTTCAACAAACTCTTTCCAAGTCGTTCTGTTTTTTGCAATTCTTTTAAGATCATTCCATGTCTTCCCCATCATCTTCATCTCTGCTTCGATCTGTCTTCTCCAAGAATTCCTTGGTCTTCCTCTTTGTCTTTTCCCCTGGGGATTCCAAAAAAGGGCTGTTGTGTAATACTCTCAATTGGCTTCCGTAGTGTGTGTCCTATCCATCGCCATCGTCTTCGCTGTATCTCTTTATCCACTGGTATTTGACCGGCACATTTCCATAATTCCACGTTAGTGACTTTGTCCTGCCATTTCCATCCCTTTATTCTGCGCAAGCATCCATTAATGAAAGTCTGTACCTTCGTGATTGTCAATTTTGTTATTCTCCATGTTTCACAGCCATATAATAGGACCGACTTTACATTTGAGTTGAAAATCTTTTTTATTTTTGTATTTAGCCTAATTTCTTTGGATTTCCATATGTTTCCCAGTGCAATGAAAGCTCCTCTTGCTTTTGATATCCTTATTTTGGTATCATTTTCTGTTCCTCCATCTTTATCTATATTTCTGCCCAGATATATGTAAGATTGTACGTCTAGTAGAGGTATTTCTCCTAGTTTTATTTGGTTATTGCCAACTGCATTAATTCTCATAATGTTGGTCTTATCTCTATTAATCTTTAGTCCTAGCTGTTGTGATCTCTCATCTAATATACTAATTTTATCCTGCATCTGTGATGGCTGTGTGATAGGAGAGCTATGCCATCAGCAAAGTCTAAATCATCAAGTTGTTTGGGCAGTGACCACTGGATCCCATTTCTGTTGTTTTGAGTTATTTTCATAATCCAATCTATGGCCAGTAGAAAGAGAAATTGAGACAGAAGGCATCCTTGCCTTACTCCTGTTCTTATTTCAAATGCTTCTGTAAGCTGTCCTTCATGCACCACACTACATTTTGTTCCTTCATACATTGTTTTTATCAGGTTAATAAACTTTATGGGGATTCCGTAATGACTCAGCAACTTCCAAAGCATTCTTCTGTCTAAACTATCAAATGCCTTTTCGTAATCTATGAATCCAATATAAAGTGAGAATTTTAGTTCTAAACTTTGTTCAACTATTATACGTAGAGTAGTTATTTGATCAGCACATGATCTGTTCTTCCTAAAACCTGCTTGTTCATCTCTCAAGTGTTTTTCTATTGCCTCTTTTAGTCTCTCCAGAATGATTCTGCCTAATATTTTCCCTGGCACTGATAGTAGCATAATTCCCCTATAATTTGTGCACTCCTGTAAACTTCCTTTCTTTGGTAGTTTGATCATATAACCTTCATTCCAGTCTTTAGGTATTTCTTCCCTCTCCCAAATTTTATCCATTAGATCATGTAACATCTTGGTAGAGGTGTTAATATCTGCTTGATGGCTTCCGAAGGAATTTCATCTGGTCCTGTGGCTTTACCATCTTTTAATAGTTTGATGGCTTTCATTATTTCTTCTTTGCTTGGTTTTCCGCAGTTAACGCGTATCTCTTCTTCTGCTGGTAGTATATCTGGAGGATTATTGAGCCGGGTCTGTTCAAAAGTTCTTCAAAGTGCTCTTTCCATCTATCCATTTGTTCCCTTATATTACTAAGCAGATTTCCTTTCTTATCTTTGATAAAGGCGTTGATCTGTTTGTATTTTCCACCTAATTTCTTTGTGCTGTTGTACAGTTCTTTCATATTCCCTTTATTTGCTGCTTCTTCTGCCTCTTTAGCTAGTTCAACTATATATTTCCTCTTATCCCTTTTAATGCATCTTCTCACTTCTTTGTTCACCTCTGTGTAATCTTCCTGTGTCTTGGCTTTATTACTTCTTGTTTTGCTTTTATTTATGTCTGCTTTCTTGTTTTTTCTTTCTTTAATTTTATCCAGGGTCTCTGCTGTCATCCATGCCTTATCCTGGCGTTCTCTTTTCCCCAGTGTTTCTTCGCATGTCTCTTTCCATATACTTTTTACCAGTTTCCAATGATCTTCTATATTTATTGTATTTTCTAGTTGTTGGAGGACTTGGTATCTGTTTGATATTGTGACTGCGAATTTATCTTTAATTCCTTGTTCTTTAAGAAACCCTACATTGAAATACTTTCTACCCTTATTCGGTGTAGTATACCTTTTTAATTTAATTTTAAGTTTGGCTAACAGAAGATGATGATCAGAAGCTACATCTGCCCCTCTATATACTTTTACATCCTGTAAGGATGACTTAAACTTATCATTAATACATATGTGATCAATTTGATTTTCCGTTCTATGATCTGGTGACACCCATGTAGCTTTGTGTATTCTTTTATGTTGGAATATTGTTCCTCCTAGGCTCATTTGATTAAGGGCGCAGAAATTCACAAATATCTCTCCATTCTCGTTTATATCTCCAAGTCCATGTTTTCCCATAATCTCTTCGAAGCCTCTGTTGTCTGATCCTACCTTAGCATTTAGGTCTCCCATCAATATTATAATATCCTTGGCTCGTCTTGCATCCATCAGACATTGTAGCTGCTTATAACAATCGTCTTTAACTGAGTCATCCTTATCGTTGGTTGGTGCATAGCATGTGTAATTTTATTTTGTTTTTGGTTGTTCTAAATGTTGCTCTCACCAGTCTTGTTCCCACTGCCTCACATTCTATTAGTGTCTTCTGTGCATTCTTTGATAGCATTATAGCTACCCCTTCGCTATGTTGTGCTCCTGGTTCCTGGTGTCCTGATGATAAAATCATCTCCCCTGTATTCAATTTTATTCTCTCCGCTCCCAGCCATCTTGTTTGGATGTAGAGTGATGTCATAATTAGGCAATGGTTTTGTTTTTTGCCCTTCCGATTTTATTGTTTGACTATTTGAGTGTCATTAATGTATAGCATAAGACGTAAAAAGAGTATTCTATTTTTCAAATATTTGTGTCTGTACAAAAATATTGTCTGTCATCCCAATAAATGTATGGTTAAGCTGCAATTTTCGTTTGTTTTGTGGCATTTATTAAACACTGTAATGTAAGCAAGTCATTTTTATTTTTGCCCTAAACTCTTTCTGCCTGTTGTCCAGTTTCACTTTAACTTGAAGTTTAAAACAAAACCTGTCACCTTCCGGTTTTTTCAATTTTTCCACGTCGAACGTAGTCAATAAACAGTAACTAAAGATAACACCAGCTTTGAATTCTTAATGGTTCTCTGTCATTTCTTAGAACATAATAAGCATAATGTATTCAGACCTATATATATATATATTAAGACATTGACTTTCACAACTAGTAAAATGGGAATGCCTTTTAAATGAAATCTGTATTTATCACTTAAAAGAAATCTGTTTATCTTTGTTAAAATTAGTAAATAATTTAAAGAACATGCTAACTTCACATGTCTGCAGGAACGAGAACGTCAGGTTAAAATCACTGAAGCCTTCAATGAACTGGGGGATCTCCTGGAAAGCAGTGGCGCGATTGTCGGAAAAAGAACAAGATTACAGTCATTGCTAAACTCCAAAAAGTATATACTACAACTACAGCGGAAGCCCAAGCAATTGCAAATTTACAGCTCTGTAGTTTCACAGCGGAACAAGTATAGTGGGTAAGTTGATATTAGAATTAGTACATTTATTTTAACGTAATAACTGATAGATATAACGATGAATGGCCGACTGTATGCGTTGGGACTGAAGACGAAAAAAGGACCAAGGTTGGAAGACAAACCGGTATTTAAAATATCTTGTTCATATGAATTTGTATTTGGTCGAATGTCGCACTTGTCACAGCCTGGCTTCAAGCCATAAAATAAAACACCTGTACCGGTTATGCTGCTTTATAGAGACTATAGTATGTTGATTATGGAATACACATACGATTTAATGGGGTCTGGGTTTAAGATAGTCTCTAATTATTGAGGTCAGTGTTTATGAAAGATGTGTTCTAACCATCTGGTTTGGGTTTAGAAAGAACAGACTCTAACCTCGGTGTTTAATTTTTGTTTGTTTAAAGAGGGCAGACTCTAACCTTGGTGTTTTGGTTTAGAAAAAGCATATTCTACCTTGGTGTTTTGGTTTAGAAAAAGCATATTCTACCTTGGTGTTTTGGTTTAGAAAGAGCAGACTCTGACCTTGGTGTTTGGTTTAGAAAGAACATACTCTAACCTTGGTATTTTGATTTTCGAAGAGCAGACTCTACCTTGGTGCTTTGGTTTAGAAAGAGCATACTCTACCTTGGTGTTTTCATTTACGAAGAGGAGACTCTACCTTGGTGTTTTAGGTTAAAAAGAGCAGACTCTACCTTGGTGTTTAGGTTAAAAAGAGCAGACTCTAACCTCGGTGTTTTGGTTTAACAATAGCAGGCTCTAACCTTGGTGTTTAGGTTAAAAAAGAGCAGACTCTACCTTGGTGTTTTGGTTAAAAAAGAGCAGACTCTACCTTGGTGTTTAGGTTAAAAAATAGCAGACTCTAACCTCGGTGTTTTGGTTTAACAATAGCAGGCTCTAACCTTGGTGTTTAGGTTAAAAAAGAGCAGACTCTACCTTGGTGTTTTGGTTAAAAAGAGCAGACTCTACCTTGGTGTTTAGGTTAAAAAAGAGCAGACTCTACCTTGGTGTTTAGGTTAAAAAAGAGCAGACTCTATCTCGGTGTTTTGGTTTAACAATAGCAGGCTCTAACCTCGGTGTTTTGGTTTAACATTAGCAGACTCCAACCTTGGTGTTTTGGTTCAGAAAGAGCAGACTCTAACTTGGTGTCGGGGTTTAGAATTTTCAATTTTCATAATTTCTGTTTTTGATGTCCATGATGCCTCTAGCGCAAGTAATCAGTTATCCATTATGACTAAATGTAACAATAGCATGATAATAAATTTTATCAGATAAATGAGTAATACAATTAACAATGAGTGGTTTGAGTGACAAAGACAGAGGAATAAAGTAAATGTAGGATAAGGAAAATCATAAAGGAACAAGAAAAAACAATGTATCTAACAATTATGTGGTTTGATGAAAAAATGCTTCAGAAACAGTGAAGTGACAACAAGATAGATGGTTGTGGACGTTTCTAATCGTAAACATTCCAATGTCAGACAAAGACGACACAGAAGTGTTGACTAGAAAACATTAAAGTTAAGTACATAAATCCATACTCAATTCTTTCGTTGACACTTATCGATAACCATTCATCATCATCGAGTGCCCTCTCCGCAACGAAAGTTGGCTACCATGGATCGCCATTCTATTATGTTTCTTGCTTTGATGATGCAGGCTGTCATAGATTGACTTGTCCATCTTTTGATGTTACTCGTCCATGTTAGTCTTGGTCTGCCACTGCCTCTTTTACCTTGTATTTTTCCTTCCAATATTACTTTTAGTAGGCTGTTGTGTCTTTTAACATGCCCCAAAAATGTCATTTGTCTTGTCTTAATTCGATAACCATTAGTGGTGGAAAACTTCGTTTATCTTTTTCAGTAGATCTCCAAGTACAACCGACGATGTTTCCAACTACAACGTCATTCCATGTATTTCTATTGCTCCCAGTGGACAGCCAACAGTGGATGACAGAGGACCTGATGAATCTGAAAGGTAAGATGGTTGTCTTCTAGCATTGTACATCTTGTTACAGAAAACTACCAAATGTATTAGTTGATCATAAGTAAAGCATTATGTAAGAGAAGAAGCAATGAGTTGTTATATAAGTGACATGTTCGTAAGGTTAGGAAATGTGTTGTAATAAACACGCTGATCTTATTTCTATTTTTGTTCGTTCAATTCATTCATTTATGGTGTTTCCTTAAATTGTTGGAAAGATAACATTAAAGAATGAACATGTAAGAAAGTATGTCAAGTAAATATTCTCTCTACGACTTACTAGGAATGTTTTAAATATGATGTTAGGAACCATAACTCTTGTCGGTTACTTATGGGCTTTGAACCTAACTCTTCTGATCAGGTAGCGAGTAACCTTTCTGGTGTTCTTTTTTCTGCCTCTTTTCTGATTTCTTTCCCATCCAATATAAGTCGCTTTGGAAGACGATTTGACTTAGTCTTTCTTATTTAAACTTCGTGTTGAGATATATTTTTCGGAATATTGTTCACACATGATCTCATTGATGTGTACAAATCTTAGCGTAGATCACTTTGCACAAAACAAAGAAAACGCATGGCAAGAAAAGTAACAATCTCGAATAGTGTCAAGCAGTATCCAATACTTTACTATATATTCTGTGTTAAATAATTTATATATATAAACTATTAATATATTTATTTCGCGTTTATTTAACGCTTTTAAATGCTGCAATAAAAGTAAAATATTTCACACTAACTAAAATTGATGGCTATTTGAATTTTGCGAAGGAAGATATTCACACGTGGAAAGACAATGGACCCTGGGAAAATGACACATTCGTTTAATTGTCAACAATTGTGATTCTTAAAGGAAGTAATGTTAATCTGATAGACCTAGGTAGGGGTGGGTGTGGAACCAATGAGTCTACGACGCAATAACCAATCAGTTTTCATCAAGTCTCGGAAAGACTATATAATACATGTGACTTTCTTAAACGTTTACTTTCATTTCTAAAAGATTTTGTAATGCAAAGCAGATCTATCTACAGGGAATAATAGAACGAAGGAGTATGTGTTAGCACTCGGAAATAATGACAGACAAACAACAACAGAAAAAAACAAAGAACAATATATGGTCCGAAGCGGGATCGAACCCATAATCAGTGGCACCGCGCCTTGCCACAAGAAGCCTAACGCTTGGTACACTGCCACGCAGCCAACTATTGTTATAATATTTATTTATTATTATTTGTATCCAGATCTATCTACAATCAACACTTTACAAGAACGGTGGGTGCATATGCATTGTGAAATGTTGGGACGTGCAGTGGAACGGATATGATGATGCTCTGACTAATTCTGTGAATAGAATATAATAGATGAAACACTTTCGACCCGGTTCTCATTCTTGTCATTCTTTAAGATCATTCCATGTATTCACCATCATCTTTATCTCTGTTTCCACCTATCTTCTGCAAAAAGAAATTGTATTCCTCTTTGCCTATTCCCCGGGGAAACAAGAAAATGTTCTGTCGTGTAATACTCCACAGTGTGCGTCCTATCCTGCCACATCGTCTTCGCCGTTCTCTTTATCCACTGGTAATTGACTGGTACTTTTCCATAATTCTCTGAAAGTGATTTTGTCCTGCCATTTCTATCCTTTTATTCTGCTCAAGCATCTATTAATGAATTTCTGTATCTTCGTGAGTGTCATGTTTGTTGTTCTCCATGTTTCACAGCCACATAATAGGACTGACGTAATGTTGGCGTTGAATGTTTTTTTTTAAATATTTAACCTGATTTCTTACAAATGTGCATTTGGTTATAAAGATTCTTGGACATATTTCAGCTTTCCAACAATGGATATGCCAAACAACAACAATAAAAGATATGCTAATATGGATCCACTCCAAGCGAACAGAAAAAGAATGAAGATAAATTTGCAGGTCAGTGTAAATTTGTTATCGTGTTTAATAAAATAATTGTATTATAATATAAATGTATGTGCTGACAATCATAAGTTTAGATACATGCAATTATTTTATTAATGTTATTTTGTAAATGGTCTGTAAAGTTTTTTTAAAAGGTGTTATTTCTGATGATTTGGCTGTTATTGTGGGTAGAAAAATAAATCCATTCATTTATCACTCATTCAGGTTTGTTTAATTCATTTTTTGTGTCTTCTTAATGTAGCAATAATTTATTGTTTGTTTACTTCACTTTTCTTTTTATTAATTACCATTTTATAACATTTTCTCAAACAACAACCGACTATTGTGTGCACAGATTTTCATGTCTATTTTGCATGCAATGTTTTAAAATCGGTTGTATTATAATTAGCTTCACGTCTTTATATATATATATATATATATATATATATATATATATATATATATATATATATTATATACTTTCATATATTTATAAGTATATTTAACTTCACATCTTATATATACGTCAACATTCTTTAATTTAAAAGAAAGATTTAGAAATGAAACAGTAATTCTGAAAGACAACGTTTTACAAAAGGACAAAATCGTCCTTAGTGTCAAGCCATGCTACGTTGACATAATGCAAACTGATTAAAACTTGAAAATATTGCACTGGCTAGCTAATAAGATGTATGGCGCGACGAAGAAGATGGTTTAAAATGCTATACTTTTAACAATCTGACAGTATAGGAGACCAATTGAGAACTGTTAGATAACAACACAAAATGTGGAGAGGGATTATCGTCTACCTTGTTGGACGACAATGATGATAGACAATAATTACTCCAAAACGATCTCGTTTTCTAAAACATCTTTGTCAAATTATCTTCCCATAATTGTTATTTTATTCTTTTTTTTTATTTCTCATAATTTCAGTCTTCAGTTGCTTTCACGTTTTTCAATTACTATTTGTTAGTAAAATATATTTGATATTTTTATTTACGGTGTCTGATTTTCCTAAATAATTTTTTTTTATTTTAATGCGGTTATCATTTTGTTATTTTGATACCAAATTGTTTTGTTTACGATCATCCTCCTTTTTGTGCATTCATGCATGCAAGTTGTTATGACTTCACGTGTGTGCCAGAGCATGCCAGATATACAATTACGTTTGAATATGCTACTAGAGTTATTTACTTTCCCCTGTAGTAGCTCAATGGTTAGTGACCTGTATGATTAAGCACACGAGATCATGTTTGATACTGATCGACACTTTCAGATTCACAAAGCTTTAAATGTTAACCTTTCTTTTCTTGCAAAGAGAAACGGCACTTTCGTAATACCGACCACATTACACAAAAGAATCATGTGTTTGAAGGTGTATAAGAAAATAAGTGCACTAACATCATATTTCCTAAAAAGCCGCATAGCGTGAAAGATCCCCTCATTTTTATTTCTCTCTTGAGATACGCCTATAATATGTCCACTATACTTAGCTCCCATATTTGTTATGGTTTAACACGATCATCTTCTACCTTGTTTCTGTTGGAACTTGACACCCATGACAGCTGCTCTGAAGTTTTCTCTATTTCTCTGTTTGCTTTAAATTTTTTAATATTTCTCTATCATTCGTTAGAAAAATGAACACTTATAATTTTGTTGGACATACGTTAACTTTACAAAAAATTCGTGAAATTAGCAATTAATAAAAATTATTCCAGTTTTAAAATTGTGTGTTTTTTACACTAATGATTAAACTGTGACTTCTATTAAATATTAGTAAGCTTCTCTAAATAAAATGTTTATTTCCTTATTTTAGGAGCGAGATCGTCAGTGCCAAATCACTGACTCCTTTAATGAATTGGATGATCTTCTAAAAAGCAGTGGCATAGTGGTGGAAAGAAATTCCAGATTAGGCATCTTGCAAGAGACCAAGAAGTATATTCTAGAACTGCAGCGATCAGCCACTCAAGATAACAGTGCTGTAGCATCACAGACCAACCAGAATAGTGGGTAAGTTGATGACAGCAGCAGTAAATCTTTTACACTTGTAATTATGGGTGTCAGCGATCAAAATCTAATTTCTCCCATCACGATTGACTAACAACAGCGCTGCTCCAGATCTTACTCCACCTCCCAATAGTACTTCTAGAAAAAGAACAACCGATTTAGTCAAGCCAGTTGGGATCGAAGTGGGAAGCTAACCCGATGCTCAATAAATGCTCTGTTGAAATGAAATGTATTGGGTCGAATACAGCACATATTGACAGCACAATCATACCATAACGGATCTTCATCCACATAACGTCTTTTTCCTTTAAGGCTGACGATAATGAAAAACAGGAGGCGTCGATCAACTCCAATGTTAAGTCAGTCTTAGTATATGGATGTGAAACATGGAGAACAACAATAACAGATTCATGGAAATGTACAGTTAAATACCAGTGGATAAAAGATACAGCGAAGACGATGGGACTGGATTGGACACACACTGCGGAAGCCAACTGAGAGTATTACACAACAGACCCTTTTTTAGGAATCCCCAGAGGAAAAAGACAAACCGGAAGACCAAGGTATTATATAAGTGTGTATCAGGAATTTTTTCGAATTAACTATTTTTTGTATTGTTGTTTGTGAGATTGTCGATGATTTAGAACCGTATGTTGCTATTAGGACGATGCCTATACAGTTATGACTGCACTGACAGTTGTAAGTTGCAAAGTCAAAGATTTTAATGTGGGCTGTTTTATTCTGCGTTCAATGTATACGTAATAAGAAAATACAATGAGATTGAATGATCGATTGTCTGTGACATATAGCAAAATGCTAATAAATTGTTTGTGGAGTGAATTGATCCTGATTGAACACATCATGTCTCAAATAGTAGACCCCGAAGTAAATCACAAATGAAGATAATTTTCTATTAATATTAAAGTGTGATCATTAATATTAATGTGCGAAAGAAGGGCTAGAATAAAATAAAATACATTAATCATTGCTATCATTCTACTAATGTTTATTATTAATTAGCAGTAGTTTTATTGCTTTCCTTTGTAATTTTCAACAGATCTGAAACCACAACCGATTATATCTACAGCGAGAACACTATTCAAAACACTTCCATTGCTCACAATGGACAACCAACAGTGAATGACGAACCATCGGTTGAATCTGAAGGGTAGGATTTTATTAGTTTGTATGTAGCATTAATCATTTTAATGTAACATATTACAACTTATGTTAGAACTTTGAGACAACCTTTATTATTAGTGATCAGCTACTGCTAAGCATTTGGACGTTTATACCATCATGGATCACGCACAAGATGCCGCACTTTGAGTTCTTCACCAATTCCCCAAAGTTTTCCAATACAGTGTTGATTATGTGGCTATATGTGTGTTGTTAGGGGGTTGAGAGTGCTGCAGGCCTGTAGGATAAGTTTCTTATTTTATTGGGATGCTTCGTAGTCGTATGTTTTAAAATCCTTGAGTATTATCCTGTGTTGGTGTGCTGTGAGCCCACTGTGACTGTTTAGTCTGAATATAATGGTTTGCTCATGTCTGTTGATCTGTCAAGTTCTTACTCAATTGTTTTCATATAACTTTCTCCATTCTATTTTCCTATCTCTATTTGTTGTAGAAGATTTAGACCAGAGAAAAAAGTATGATTTTCCTGTGCTTCACTTATAAAGCTAATCTGCCATCTTCGAGAGTTCAAATTAAAATTTCAGATTTGTTTAATACATAGTAATCCATAGAACATACAACACATAGTAATTCAATATCATTGAATGTACGATGATATGTAGTATATTGCAACGTAGTCTTCATTTGACTATGCATTATATCCGATATCTTCTTGCATTTGTACATTTCCACTTGGATAATATTGCTTATTGAGTTTGTTTAAGGACAAGCCCATACAGTTATGTCCATATATATGTTAGGATATTTATGTGTGATATAAACTGAAGCACTCTTCACTTTTACATACAAAATATCTACCAGAAACTAAGTAAACTGCCAAGAGTGATTGGACAGAGAAAAGCCAGACTTAAAGAATTGAATCTCAACTCAAATGAACAGTAGATGAGAGTACTATTATTACTTCTCTACCCATCTACTACTCTAGTCATTGAATTGTATCATTCCATGTGTGAGGCAGCAAAATAGCAACCATTCATTTTCCTGCTTAACAAGCATCGTCGATCCTCACTTTGTGTTGACTTTTCTTCCTCTCATGAGGTCCGTCAGTTATTCTGTTCTTTCAGCAATTTGCTCAGTTTCATTCAAATCACGATCGCAATAAGCTATTAACCTAACAATTACTAGATTCTTAACTTCACAAATTGTGAATAGCTGTATAAGACTAATCATTTTGGTTTACGATTTATCTTGTATTCTTACCAGATCCGAGCCCACGCTTGAACAGATTACATTAACTGATCTGTTCATGGCAAACTTTGAAGCATACACCAGTATTCTCTGGCAGGATGATCAGCGGACACAACCTGTTGATTCAGCGATAACTTTCCACGACTTTGATTTCCTGACCAACACTCCGATCACCATGAAAATAAGCAGGGAACAGTTCCTGAACTTGACAGGTTTCACTGATGAATCAACCAACTACTTCACCACACGGACCGCTACTACACTCCCTTTAGAATAAAGGTAAGTTTGTTTCTAAAGAGATTGTCTTTCTTTATTGTGCTCTCTCCAATTTTTAAACCAAATATATTTGCATGTAAAACTGAAATAAACAAACGAATCGGAATAACAAAAAGCATGAAAAATATACTAACATCAAGACAAATAACAAAATGGCTAAAATTAAGAATAACACAAACATTATATATTTTTCAACATACAAGTATGGTGGAGAAACATGGACATTAGGCAAGAAATCAGAACAGAAAATTGAATCCTTTGAAATGATGTTTTATAGAAGTTACGGCGAGGTGAGTGGAAGGAAAAGAAAACAAATGATGAAGTCTTACAATAACTAAAAATGAAAAGAGAACTTGTAAACACAATTCAAAGAAGATAAATGACAGTTCTAGGGCATGTTAAAAAATACAGCAGCCTACAAAAGTAATTTTGGAAGGGAAAATGCAAGGTAAAAGAGAAATCGACAGCCAAAGCATAACATGGACGAGTAGAATCAAAAGATGGACAGGTCATCTTATGACAAGCTGAAACATTCAAAGCAAGAGACAGAGCGGAATGGCGGTCCGTGGTAGGAAACCTTCGATGAAAAGACGGCACTCAATTATGATGATGATATTCGCATATTTTCTTACTGCTTAGCCTCTTTTTCTAAAAATCATTTACCTTACATTTATCAAATTCTTTGTCTACACATTTTTTTTCATTTAGATTCTTAATATTCATTTTCCTTTCAGTAACATTTCGAAATTTCGTCATGTATATATTGGTTATGATTTTGAACAAAATTGTTAAAAAGGCAAATTTGAAAGTGACTTACATTTAATTTAATTAAAATAGTATTAAATGTTAACGTATATATTTTCCTTATTCCCTTTATTCTTGTTATCATTCCAACAATTATTTAATACATCTACTTGTCACATATGCTTCATAGTTACCCTGTATTGTGTTTGTTTTTTCCCCTACTATATTGACTGTTTCGTCCATCATTATATTCTTCACTGCACTCGGGCTAAACACTTTAACATGCCGATCTCCTTTTTCAGTAACTCAGGCCAAAAGCTGACCACACCAAGCTGTAGATTTTCATTTTTATTCTCCCCTTATTTCCTTCAACACAGACAATAACGCCGTTCCTCCACTTCTTATAATAAATGCTCATCCACAGATGGCCGACCATGTATGACCCACACTAAAATCTATATTTCGGATGTCTTCTGCCAGGCTTACTGGTCTCTCAAATGTCCTCCACATTTTGGCACTATATAATAACCATCACATTCACATATTTGTATATTTGATCTAGCCTTTTACAGTCAACCTGCTATTGTTGAATTGAAACTTTTAAAAGGTATCACATTAAAAGGTTAAACTACAGTTGTAGGTTTAAGTTGTAGGGTTAAGAATTGTAATCCATAATATAATGTAACAATATGTGATGGTGAAACTGCTAAAATCAACTTAGCATGAAATCACATATTTTATATCCTTTTCATTCACAGAATATGGAAAAACACAACAGCTAGAAGGAAAGAATAACCATCGTTAAAACAAGGTCCCAACCTCTACACGAACTGTGATGTTTCTAGTTTCAGCTGAACCTTTTCTATATGTGTAAATGGCTATGTTTATGTCTGTTGAAAGCTTTTGCTAAGAATATAACAACTATTGTGTACTAGCAAAATATGAATTTATATACCTGGTGCCCATATAGGTTAATAAATCTGCTTTAAGAGTAATGAACTGCATGTTATTGACGAATCTGCTATGTTGTTTATTAATTTGCGAGTTTTTTCTCGACATTTTAGTGTGATTAATGATTTTGAATGATTAAGATGTTTCTTAGTGCACTTGGAATGTTTTTGATTGATCTGCAATAAGATTATTTTTCAGCATAATTTAGATCCATAATGCTGGTTTGTGTGATGCTAATAATGTAAAATGTGATTAATGAGGTTGCATGTTTCTGGTTGATCTGACATGTCATTATTTTTTTAATTTGCAGATTATTCATGGACCTGTAATAAGATTATTGGATTTATATGATTTTTATTTGAAATATTATGTGATTAATTGGTTTATAATGATGAATCTGTAACGTGATAGCTGTGCTTCTTTGTTATTAATGGGATACATGTAAAACATATGATTAGTGGTTGTAAATTAAATGAAATTGATTCAGGAATTTGATTAATTTGATGAATAAAGTTACAGTGTGACTGAAACTTAATCAGTGCTCTGAAATGGGATTAATTACTTTGCATGTTTTTAAAGTGTTATTGCAGTTTGATTGGCTCTGTCTTGATGTCTTACCTGTTTTAAATTAATGTATGTACATATCAACTAATTGGCTCTACCTTGAAATTTTACCTGTTTTTAATTAATGGATGTACATATCAACTAACTGACTTTACCTTGATGTCTCACATATTTGTAATTAATGTTTGTACATGTATGAACTTGACATAGAAAATGTTCATGTGACGACTCGATTTTTTAAATAATAAACAATATGAATTTATTTCTTCTGGTTTTGCTCATTTATTGCTTTTTATGTTTCTTTAAATAGATGGGAAGCTAACATAAAAGAATCATCATGTCTCGACTGAATTACTGTCCATTGAGGTCGATGGAGTAGTTTCAAGAAGTATGTCTGTAGTAGCTTCAAGGACCCACAGAGGTTATGGACGAAGAAGAAATTTCTTTACGGGATCTCAAACTTGAAAAAATAAAAACAGAATATCAAGTACTCGTTGTTGTAACACTCGAAAACGAAATTATTTCAATTTTGTGATAAATATGAAATATTATGCTGGTAAAAGTGTTCCCTCCACGCCTTGCTTTGAGTTCAGGGAATATGGTTTTAGTGATCACATGTTTCCAAGAGAACGGCCTATTTCGTGTGATGTTGTCCTCTGAGAGACTGCATAGATTTATGTCTTGTTAGATTTAGGACTAACTTGAGGTTCGTCATTTCTGGGAAGTGAACCCAGATATACCTTCAGATAAGGAATGGAACGCACTAACAACCTTGGCACTTAGGCCCCTATAAATTAAATAGATAGTTTATTGTAAACCTGTAAAAAATCAATATTTCACAAAATACTGAGCAGTGTATCAGTGTCCTCATTGAAAATAAAACGGAGTGGATACAAAGAACGAGTTTCGTCACATATTTTTCAACCTACAAATTGACTGAAAATTAGAAGGCCGTCGTTGTTGCCTTTAATTTCTCTACATGAAGTGCCATCTTTCTTCGGTTAAATAAAAACTATTCTTATTCATCGTCTTCGGTTCAAACAGCGTATTCTGAGACTTCACTGCTAAAACATTCTACGTTTTCCTCAGGGAATATCTGTAATCTCAGACCGAGTCTAATCATCATCAAGTACCGGCCTGCTGGCGTAGGTGATCATGTCTCTCCACAACTTTCGATCTCGACAGTTATTTATCATTTCTGTTGTTGATCTTCTGCCAAGCCATTCTCTTAAGCTGCCTGGTATCTTTTCCCTTCGCTTCCCTCTATCTCTTCGTCCCTCAATTTTCCCAACTGTTACAATATATTTCAGCTGTGCTCTTATTCGAGAATGACTCGAGTCTGTAGAAATGTGGTTTTACAGTAGAATGTTGAAAATACAATGGACAGCTAAGAAGAGTAATGAAAATGTTCTGAAAGAGGTCAAAGCAAAAGGAGAGCTAATTTCCAATATTAGGAAGAAACAAACATCATTTTTGGCCATGTAATGAGAAGACAAACAAATGAAAAGACGATTAGAGGCCACATAGATGGGATTTCTCAGAAGAATGTTGAAAGTTCCTTGGAGAGATAAAAAGACCAATGAGGAAGTTCTCATATAGGCCAACACAAAAAGGGAGCTCTTAAAAAACATCAGAAAGAAGCAATCAACATTCTTCGGGCACATCATGAGAAGAGGAAAGTTGGAATACTTGGTTGCAACTGGCAAAATAAAAGGAAAGAGAGATCGCGAACGACAAAGAGAGAAAATACTGGATAACTTGATGTCATGGCATGGAAAACAGTTAACAACAGAACTGATACGATGCACTGTAGATAAAAGATTGTGGAGGGACATGATCGCCTACGCCAAACGGCAGGGTACATAATGAATGAGAAGAGAGCCTTTTGTCTCCATTTCTCTTTCTACTGGTCATAGATTGGATTATGAAAATAACTCAAAACAACAGAAATGGAATCCAGTGGTCACTGACCAAACAACTTGATGATTTAGACTTTGCTGAAGACATAGCTCTCCTATCACACAGCCATAAACAGATGCAGGATAAAATGAGCATACTTGATGAGAGATCACAACAGCTAGGATTGAAGATTAATAGAGATAAGACCAACATTATGAGAATTAATACAGTTGGCAATAACCAAATAAAACTAGGAGAAATACATCTATTACATGTACAATCTTAAATATATCTGCGCAGTAATATAGATAAAGAGGGAGGAACAGAAAATGATACCGAAATAGGGATATCAAACGCAAGAGGAGCTTTCATTGCACTGGGAAACATATGGAAATCCAAAGGAATTAGGTTAAATACAAAAATAAAAATGTTCAACTCAAATGTTAATGCGGTCCTATTATATGGTTGTGAAACATGGAGAACAACAAAATTGACAATCACGAAGATACAGACTTTCATAAATGGATGCTTACGCAGAATAAAAGGATGGAAATGGCAGGACAAAATCACTAACATAGAATTATGGAAATGTAACAGTCAAATACCAGTGGATAAAGAGATACAGCGAAGACAATGGCGCTGGATAGGACATACACTACGGAAGCCAACTGAGAGTATTACACAACATGCCCTTTTTGTAATCCCCAGGGGAAAAGACAAAGATAAAGACAGTGTAATTCTTGGAGAAGACAGATAGAAGCAGAGATGAAGATGATGGGGAAGACATGGAATGATCTTAAAAGAATGGCAAAAAACAGAACGATTTGAAAAGTGTTTGTTGAAGACCTATGCTCCACTGGGAGCTAAAAAGGTAGAAGAAGAATGAGAAGAGAACAACTGGAATATATTGTAACAGCTGGAACAATTGTGGGACGAAGAGATAGAGGGAAGCAAAGAGAGAAAATACCAGACAGCTTAAGAGAATGGCTTGGCAGAAAGTCAACAACAGAAATGATAAAGAACTGTCGAGATCGAATGTTTTGAAGAGACATGATCACCTACGCCAGTAGGCCCGGTACTTGATGATGATGGTTCTCTTATTACATGGCCAAAAATGATGATTGTTTCTTCCTAATATTGGATATTAGCTCTCTTAATGGTATTCTCAACATTCTTCTGTAAAACCACATTTCTACAGCCTCCAGTGATTTTCTTGCCTGTTTTCATATTGTCCATGATTCACATCCACATATTAAATTGACTTGCCCATCTTTGGATGTTACTCGTCCTTGTTAGTCTTGGTCTGCCTCTGCCTCTTTTACTTTGTATTTTCCCTTCCAATATTACTTTTAGTACGCTGTACATCTACCATCTGATAAAAACAATCTTCCCAGATATTTACATGTTTTTACCTGTTTTAATATTGTTCCACTTGTCTTGTTTGTAAATTGCGGTGATGGATATGTCTTTGTTGTTACCATTACTTCTTTTTGCTATTAAGACTTCTTCCTTTTCTGCGATTATGGCTCATTCAGACAAGGATTCTACCTGTGTGTTCGTTTCCGTGTATATTACAGTGTAATGTTATCCATTGGATGACCACTCTCTGTAAGTTATTGCACAGTTGGTCTAGGGTTGTTCTCAAGACATCTAGCTCACTGTTCCTGTGGGTTTTTAGAGCTGTTGGGACTGACAGTGCATCAGCCAGTAACCCCAATTTCTTGAGCGTGTTATTTTTTGTTGGAAAGCCAGTTTTGCAGCGTCATTGAGGGCTTTTGTTTCTGCTTTATAGTTGTTTGAGAATTTCCCAGTAGCTATTGACTTGGTGATCTCTTCCTGGTTATTCAGCCTCAAGAACACACCTCCTCCTCCATTTCTGGTGGCATTTGTAGCAGACCCATCTGTGTATATTTGTGTACACCGTGAGCTGTGTGTCTCATCGGTTTTGATCATGTTTCAATATTCCAATTGTGAACAGTTGGCTGTGTTCAATTTATGCGCGGTTTCGCATTATGTCTTTTGGCGTGTGCTGAGACTGCTACGAAGGGGACTACATTTACCTTTCTTTGTTTGGGAGATGAAATATTAATTCAGATTATTACGCTGGCACGGGTGGTTGAGCAATTTATGGATTTTAATTTGTTTGCAGTGACACCGGGGCCTACCATAACCAAATAACCTATGGGTAGTTACCGTTTATATGTTTTTCTGCTATATGTTTTCTCTCTATGTCTGTTTGGGTGCCTTTTTCATGATTCCTATTATGTCTTCCTTAAGTTCTGGTATTTCGTGTTTCCCATGAGGAATCATATCAGATGGGTTTTAAGGGTTTTGACATTGTTTGGGACAGTATGGGTCACTAGTTGCCAGTTCTATGGAGATTGTAGCGAAGTTGCTCCTCTTTAGTCCTCCTTTTCTGAAACCAGTTATTCTTTGGTGCATGGGATTGTTAGGGAGCCTTTTATATTTCTCAGCTTGTTGAATTACTTTAGTTTTCCGTGTCTTCTAAGGATTGTAAACCTGTTACTGTCTATAGAGTCTCAATTTCATAGCACCAGTGATGATACGGGCAGCTTGGGTTTGTGTTCTGTTAATTTTCCTAGGGTGTGATTTGGAAGCTGTAACTCAGGCTGTGACTCCATACCCTAGGACTGGTCTTACTCTTCCTACGTATAGTCGTTTCAAGATATTGCTGTCTGCACATATCGACAAGTCGTCTGCGTACATTGCTGAGTTTATTCTGGGTGGAATGCCCATTACTATATCATTTGTGAATATTAAAAAGAGCGTTAGGGATAGGACTCCACTTTGTGGGACACCTTGTTCGTTTCTGGCTTTCTTACTTAGTTGTCCATGTTCCTGTACTCTGGCCGTTCTGTCTTGTAGGTATTGGGATATCCAATTTAATAAACGGCCTTGGATGCCAAGTCTGAGAAGCTTGTTCTTTAATCCATCGTTCCATACCCTATCAAAAGCCTTCTCCCTATCGACCCACACTGTCAGTGTATGTTTCTTTTCTTGTAGGGCATCTTCTATTTCCTGTGCGATGTAGGTAATCGGGTCTTTAGTTGATCTGTGCTGACGGAAACCATATTGTTGTGGTATGATTTGTTGTTTCGTTTCCAAAAGCCACATGAATCTTCTGTTGACCAGCCTTTCCATGAGTTTGCTCAGGCAGCTCAGTAGACTAATTGGTCTGTAGCTACTTGGGTTCAGTGGGTCTTTTCCAGGTTTGAGGATGGACACTATAACGGCTTCTTTCCAGGTTGCCGGCATTTAACCTCACTTCCAGCTGGCATTTATTATCCTTAGAAGCAGGCCCTTGGCTTTCTGTCCCAGTTTTATGAGCATTTCGTGATTTTTCGGTGATTCCATCTTTTCCAGGGGAACTCTTGAGTTTCAATCCTTTGAGGGCTAGATATAGTTCAGTTGGTGTAAAGATGGTCGTCTGGTGTTCTTCTGGTGCTAAAGGCATGTGTTTTGCATCTCGGTTTTCCTTTCTTGCAGCTTTCTGTTAGTCTTTTGGAATGTTTATTCTACTAATTATGTTTTTGTAAGTTTCTATCAGTATTTTTGCTGCCCTTTTGCTTCTGTGGATGTTCTGATTGTGTGCTAATGTTATTGAAGGTCGGCTGTTGTTTTCATCACTCAGAGTTTTCGCAAGTTTTCAGAGTTTGTTTCCATTTTTGTCTAGATTGAGGCTCTCGGTTTTGTCTTTCCAGCTCTGTCTTGCTGATATCTTGACCTCTTTTCTGAATTTGGCTGAGGCTGCTTTATAGGCTATGTTGCTCTTTGTGCTTTGTGATGTTTCAGCTAGTTCTCTGGCAGAGTTCAGTTCCTCTTCTAGTCTTTGTATTTCCTTGCTCCAAATTTGTTACGATTACTTCTGTCTTTTTGCTATTAAGGTTGTGGCCTTTATTTTTGCTTTCCTTCACTATAATGTTTAACATTTGGTGTAACACATTTTCACTCTTAGCGATTAAGACTGTATCATCAACATACATATTTATTTATATTATGACTTCCAATTGTTATTCGAAACATACCACTTGTGGATCTTAAAATAATTTCGCTATACAAATTAAATAAATCTGGTAACAGCATACAACCTTGCCTAACACCTGTTGAATTTGTTTAAACATTTCCAACTGATTGTCAGTTCTTATAGCCGCTGTTATTGCCAGTGCATGCTCTTCTTTACATTATTCTTAGATCTTTGCTGTCTACATTTATGCCTTCAAAAATTGTGATTATTTCTTGGTGCTTTACTTTGTCAAATCCTTTGGTATAATCTATGAAACATAGGTATTGAACTGTTTTCACATCTATGACTCTTTCTACTAAAGATCTTATTATGTATATGACATTGTTCGTTCCTTTACCTCGTTTGGGAGAGATGGTCAGTATCACGTCAGGCTGATTTTAATTCCAATAAAAAAATTGTTACCTATTTTCTTAGAAGCTGTGTAAACACGAAGCCTTGTCGACCCGACAAATTTTTTTTTTTTTATTTACAATTTCTGTAAATTGAACCCGGACACTAACTACTCAGCCATGATTGTATGTGCGGGACATTCTTGTCGTGCTCTCATTTTTATATCCCGCCTCCAGTGCTCACAAGACTCGGGTATATTTTTTGACGGTTCGGCGAAGGATCGTAATTTTCATTGTGTGTTCACTATAAGCGAGATTTCTCTGATGGTGGTACTCTTTTCGCCGGTTTGGTTAAAAGTGTAGTTTTCATGTTGTGTGATTCTGAATGATGATTTTCCGGTGGAATATACCAAGCTCAAAGTGTATCCACGTGCTGAAGATCTGTATGACTGTGGTAAGCCAATCTTCAACTTGGAAATGGATTTTGGACCGCGCGACCGAATGAGTAGCACTGTGTCTATACCATCCTCGGCAGATCGGCGACGTTCAGCGATGAAATCAACGATATGTATGACGACTAGAGGTTGCATGAAACAGATAAGGAAAAAAAAACTACAACAACGAAGAAGGTTAACAAAAAAGTCACACGTACAGGAATGTGTAAGAAACGGTCGAAGTGCGAGAGGCCAGGACTAAAGTATGTGCGCGTTACATACTGGAACTGTGTCTCAATAAATCAACGACAACCCATTCTTGATAAGCTACTGTGCGGTGCCGATAAAATGATTTTGCAATAAATATTTTCTGGGGATAGGAGAGTTCCTGCCCGTGGATTTCACTGTTTCTACTATAGAGGACATATCGGACAGGCCATCCTTGTGCGAAACAAAATGGTGGCAACTGAGGCTGATATGTTTTGCATAGGATGGTGAAGACTTGCAGCTACACGCGGTTAGGTTACAGATTCCAGTTCCTTTCGTGGTTGTAAATATGTATGCCTGTAATGGGAAAGTGGACACCCAGCATTGGCAGAATTTCTTCGCGTTCGAGGAGGTGAAATGCTACCAATTTTTTAGACCCTGAGCCTTTTCGTTGCAAAAAATGTCCCATACTTGTAGGAAGTGAATTCGAACCCTTCCAGTCAGTAGCTAGTGCAATAGCTATTCGGGCACCGATGCGCCAATCAACAGCCACCGATACTCCAATCAGAACAATTGCTTTAGTCTTTTTGTAAATGCACATTTTTTTTCTATGTGTGGAGGTGATTGTGACATCCAATTTTTTCATATAATTTTCTATCACTTCATGGGTATCTATAGTCACAGTTGGTCATATTGGTGTTGGTAATTCTATCGTTTTCTCTCCTTGTTTTCCTTGGCCACCATCCTACAAACCAGACTGGGTCGCCTTCTGGTGTCTTAAAACAGGACAGCAATAAAGTTGCTCCAAAATCGTGAGGTCTGTGAGCATCTTTCGCAGGGTGTCCCTAGTCGGGCTGACACTACATATCTCTGTTTTCACAGTCCTCTACCAGGTTATTCCTATTCTACCTCTCGCAGAATAACAAGAGATTATTTCTTATAAATAGACAGTATTTCTGAATTTATTCTACCCATATTGACCTGAACCCCGAGCAGTTTCGGTTGTTGATTTTATTTAGCTAAAATATTCAGAGAATTGTCCTCAAACATGTTGTGCGAAATAATGACTGTCTCCACGTTTCATTTTCTTATTTTCCATCCAGTTTTCATATTCATGCACTTTCATTTATCCTTTGTTTCTTTCATGTTGCAATGTATTGATTTCCAGACGTTGTTTAGACACGCAAATGCTATTCTTTATTTACTCTTTTAGTGATATTTTCGCTGCCCTCCCCCCCACTCTGGTTTGACAATGCTTCCTATGTATTGAAAGTGTTCGGTGCAGCATGCTCCTGGTTTTCAAATTTTACTGCTGATGACTTCCAATCTATTTTGTGTTAAAATCTAAACCAACTTGTTTACTGAGTGCGTACAGTTTGTCTGTTTTTCGTCTCTGAATGTGTTTCTAAGATGGGTTTGTGTTTATCCTTCCTGGCAACGTATTTTCTTCGTGCCTCATCGATATGGCGATTCTGTTAAATGAGTGTTTATAATATGTTAACTAGACATAGAGGACAGTTATGTGCGCGGGTCTCCTTTTACCTCCTTTCTCTTTTTTCAGTTCAGACTGAGTCCTTTTATGTTTTTATCCATTTTTTTATCTGTCAAATACTGTCTACAATTTTTTTCAAACTAAAGCAGACACAATTTTTTTTTTCAGGCGAAAACAATCATTACACATTTTTGACAGCGTCAAATTGATAATCCTGTTATTGTTGTTTAGCAATATGATATATTCATTTGTTAATGTGATATGTTCATTTTTGAAGTGTTGTAAATTTATTTGCCAAATAAAAAACTTAATGATTTGCACATATGGTTTGTAATTTTCTTACAAATGTCTATCTTTTAAGGATTCATATATCCATTCATTTTTTTTTCTAATTATTTACAAATTATGAATTTTTACAAGAAGGATATACTGGTAGGCTGTTCTCGTGTCTGTTTTATTCAGATTAATTCATTAATATATCAGAAGTTATTTATGTTGTGTCCGTTGACAGGAATCCCTATTTAGACTACTATTGATCTCACAATATTTTCACTATAAAATAAGAGCAAATATGGTAACAAAATACTTCCTTGTCTGAACTCTAGCTTAATATGTTGGAACTCAACAAAAGGTTGGATGGTTATTCAAATAGTGAATATTCACATCATATACCAACATAACATAACTTTTTAATTAAATCTTCACAATATGAACTGTTTCTTTCTACACATTTCTGCTCCGAATACATGTCCGTTCCCATACCTCGCTAGTGTCTGAATTTTTGTTTTTGACCGCCTAATCTTTCTCTTCCGATGCTGACTTGTGTCTTAACCCAAATGTAAGTAATTGATTATATCGTCAAAGGTGTAAATCGAGCGTGGTGAGGTGTAAATGTTATTTTAATATTTTTGTTTTGTTCAAGACGTTGTGTCTGTATCAGCTCTGTTGTTTGCCTATTCTAAGACATGCAATCAGCTATAAGTCGCTGACCGTTCAGTCCCTGGTGAGAGTAAAAAAGCTGATTTAGTTTATAACATTGAATGTCATGGTGGTCATCATTACTAAGCATCAAAGATTGGCTACCACGTTGCGCCATTTCACCGCAGTTTCTTGCTTTATTAGTGCATTTATTACAAGTTCTACAATCTATCTCTTGGTATTGTCAATTTAGCCTTTGCCGCATTACCCCTGCCCACCCCCCTCCCCCACCCGAAATGATCTTAGGTAGTTGTGCTTTGCTATATGGTCTCTATATGTGGTGTAAAATTGTAAAATGCTCGAATTTTAAATAATTCTTAATTTTCAGCTGTTTCTAACCGTCATTAACTGTTCCTTTATGTCGAAGTCATTATCTTCAAATTCGTTTATAATTTATCAGTTCATATACTTAACATTATGGTATTTATTCTTGTTTTTTTTTTTTAAACAACAAACAAAATTTATTCTTATTTAGTGTGCATGTTTCTCCACAGTATAGACGTGTATTGATATAGCGCTTTATTGTTTTTAGTTCTGTTTGTTTTTGTTTTTACCTGAGTATAACGTTCGTAATGAAATGTCCAACATGAGATCTATTCTTGAACTCTCCCTCGGTTATAAACTGTTATGTTGATATTCACGTGTAATTTATCTTTGTTGTTACTGTTTATTCGTTATAGGTTATTTCTTTCACCTTTAACATCAACAAAAAAACACGTGAGTTAGTCTTTACGATCCAAGCAGAAACTGCGCGAGACCGCCAATCATTTAGATACGATTATTAACAAATCTACCTGGACAAAACGTTTGACGCCCTCTTATTAATTGGACCTATTCATTGTTATTTTTTTTTCCCGAGAGCTTGTCAAAACAAATCAGCGCAGTCGTTACTATGTGACACAATGTTGTTTTATTCCAAAATTAAAAGTTGAGGAAATGAAAGTGAATTGTTAGTAGTCAATATTGTATGTGGCAATCATTCGGCTCAGAAGCCAAAAGTTAAGATGGCACGTCCAGCGAATGAAAGAAAACCGCATTCCTAAGCAAATAATATATGGTGAACTAATGCACCGAAAAAGACAAATCGGAAAATATAACTATGGTATAGATATAAAGGTTACCAGAAATGTTGACATTATAGTGAAAGAAAGCAAAAATAAATGACTCAGCCTTAGTAGCAAAAAGACAGAGGTAATGGTAACAACAAAGAAAAAGACATCACCTCAGTGCAAAATAAAGACTAGTGGAACAATATTAAAACAGGTAAATGAATTTAAATATTTGGGAACTTTGTTAACCTCAGACAGATGATGTACAAAAGAGGGGAGATGCAGAATGGCTCAGACAAAAGCAGCTTTCCAAAAAATGAGGAAGATACTATGCAATACATTTTTGATAATAGAAACAAGAAAAAGAGATCTTAAATGTTACGTAGAGCCAGTCTTAACATATGTATGCGAATCATGGACAATAAGGACAACAGAGAAGAAAATCACTGGAGTCTGTAGAAATGTGGTTTTTCAGAAGAATGTTGAGATTAGCATGGACAACTAATAAGAGTGATGATGATGTTCTGAGAGAGGTCAAAGCAAAAAGAGAGCTAATTTCCAATATTAGGAAGAAACAATCATCATCTTTTGGCAATGTAATGAGAAAAGAACAACTGGAATATATTGTAGCAAATGGAAACATTGAGAGACGAAGAGATAGAGGGAAGCAAAGAGAAAAATAACAGACAGCTTAAGAGAATGGTTTGGCAGGAGGTCAACAACAGAAATGATAAATAGATGTCGAGATCGAAAGTTGTGGAGAGACATGATCACCTACGTCAGCAGGCCCGGTACTTGATGATGATGATAGATATAAACACCAGTGGATAAGAGAAACAGCCAGGACAATTTGGCTGGATAGGACACACACTGCGGAAGCAACTGAGAGTATTACACAACAGGTCCTTTTTGGGGATCCCCAGTGGAAAAGACAAAGAGGAAGATCAAGGAATTCTTGGAGAAGACAGATAGGAGCAGAGATGAAGATGATGGGGAAGACATGGAATGATCTTAAAAGAATGGCAAGAAACAGAGCGACTTGGAAAGTGTTTGTTAAAGACCTATGCTCCACGGGGAGCTGAAAGATAGAAGCAGAAGAAGATAGATATATTTATAATTTATCTCTGAATGATTTCTCCATCTGTGAAAATGACTGGGAACATCTTACAAGAAATCCTACATCATGGAGACCATGTTTGAAGAACGGCATAAAATCATTTGAGACTGTACTAATGCAAAAGATGGAAGAGATCATTCTTTTAAGATCCTTCCATGTCTTCGCCATCATCTTCATCTCTGCTTCCATCTGTCTTCTCCAATAATATATTGGTCTTTCTCTTTGTCTTTTTCCTTGGGGTTCCAAAAAGAGCCTGTTGTGTAATACTCTCAGTTGGCTTCCACAGTGTGTGTCCTATCCAGCCCCATCGTCGTCGCTGTTTTTCTTTATCCACGGGTATTTGACTGGTGCATTTCCATAATTATCTGTTAGTGAGATTTTCCTGCCATTGCCATCCTTTTATTCTGCCGTCAACAATAGGGAAGATACACTAAAATTGTACTTCTAGTAACGGCATTTCTCCTGTTATTATTTGATTATTGAAAATTGCATTAATTCTCATAACTTTGGTCTAAGCTTCTATTTATTAGGTAACATTATTCATATTTATTATTTTATTATACGTCATTATGTAACACAATATTGTTATATTCCGATGCGAAATTTGATATCTCAAAATAAAAAGTTCAGGAAATGAAAGTGAATTTGTAGTAGACTATGTTTGTATATAACAATCATGTCAATGCTCAGAACATGTAGGATAAGATGGCTTGGGCAGTGCTTTAATTAATTTACAAATCTTGGGAGAAAGTTAATTTTATATAATGATTTTAACGGCATAGACAAACCACGGATAAACGTTAATTTCTTAACGAACAAGGTCTGGAACTAGACGGTGCACGTAAAGACACCGTTTTTGTTAGCAAAAAAAGTGGTTGTATCACCACGTGTAGTACGCCTACCTGGGAATGATAACATTTTTATGATCTGGCACTTGTATCCCCTAAACTCATTTTGCACGCACGTGGAGGTGACCTAGGAAACCATGGCAATGGCAGGAAAAAATCACTAACATATAATTATAGAAATGTATCAGTCAAATACCTGTGGATAAAGAAATGCAGCGAGGGGGCTGAATATGACACACACTGCTGAAGCCAACTGAGAGTATTACACAACAGGAACTTTTTTGGAACCCCCAAAGAAAAAGACAAAGAGAAAGATCAAGATATTCTTGGAAAAAGACAGATGGAAGCAGATATGAAGATGATGGCTAAGAGGTGAAGGATGGAGGTGACCAATGAAATCATGGCAATAAAGAATGGCAATGGCAGGAAAATATCACTAACATATAATTATAGAAATGTGCCAGTCAAATCATCATCATCATCATCGGGTGCCATCTCCGCAGCGAAGGTTGGCTAACCTTGGATCGCCATTCCACTCTGTTTCTTGCATTGATGGTGCAGGCTGTCATAGATTGGCTTGTCCATCTTTTGATGCTACTTGTTCATGTTAGTCTTGGGCTGCCTCTGCCTCTTTTACCTTGTATTTTCCCCTATACAATATAGACTACTAAAAAATCACTTTCATTTCTTCAACTTTTAATTTTGGAATAAAACAACATTGTGTCACATAGTAACGACTGCGCTGATTTGTTTTGAGAAGCTGTCGCAGGGACAGAAATAACAATGAATAGGTCCAATTAATAAGAGAGCGTCAAACGTTTTGTCCAGGTAGATTTGTTAATAATCGTCTCTAAATGATTGGCGGTCTCGCGCAGTTTCTGCTTTGATCGTAAACACGAACTCAAGTGTTTTTGTTGTTGATGGAAAACGGGAAAGAAATAACATATGACGAATAAACAGTAACAACAAAGATAAATTACACGTGAATATCAACATAATTGTTTATAATCGAGAGAGTTCAAAAATAGAGTTATGAACGATACATTCACGTAAAAGCCAAAAGAAACAAAACTAAAATTATTAAAGTGATATATCAATACATGTCTATACAATGGAGAAACACACACACTAAATAAAAATAATAAGACAATGTTGAGTGTATGAAATTGTGAATTATAGAAGAAGTTGAAGATAATGAGTTTGACAGAAAGGAAACAAGTAATGACGTTTTGAAACAGCTACAAATTAAACATTATTAAGCATTATTTATCACAATTGCAAATTATTAGTGCATTTTACACTACATAAAGAGACGCAATAACTACCTAAGATAATTTTGGATTGAGGTGTTGGGGGTGTTAGGGGGTGGTACGGCAAAGGCTAAAGTGACAACATTCAGAGACAGATCGTAGAACCTGTAACAACGTGCACTAACAAAACAAGAGACTGCGGTGGCATGGCGCAAAGTGGTAGCCAATCTCTGATGCTTAACAATGATGACCACCAGGACATTCAATGTTACAAACTAAATCAATTTTCATACTCTCAACAGGGACTGTGCGGTCAGCAACTTATAGTTGATTGCATTCCTCAGGATTGTCAAACAACAAAACTAATCATGAGACAACGTCAGCTGCCAGTGTAAACCTTGGACACAGACTTGCTAGTCTTACTGGCGGTAACATGGCGGAGAGGAATTTGTTGTCCAAAAGAACAAACATCGTAATTTGCGTAATGTTACATGTTCTCAATATTCCTATTTGGTGCAGAAACATGGACAATAGACAAGAAAACAGAACAGAGAATTGAAGCCTTTGAAGTGTGGATATATAGAAGAATAGGTAGAATTGGATGGAAGGAAAAGAAAACAAACGATGAAGTCTTAAAACAACTAAAAATGAAAAGAGAACTACTAAGCACAATTCAAACTAGACAAATGCGATTTTTGGACCATGTAAAAAAGACACAACAGCCTACTAAAAGTAATCCTGGAGGGGAAAATACAAGGTAAAAGAGGCAGACCAAGATTAACATGGACGAGTAACATCAAAAGATGGACAAATCAGCCTATGACAACCTGCACCATCAAAGCAAGAGTCAGAGCAGAATGGCGCTCCATGGTAGCCAACCTTCGTTGCTGAGAAGGCACTCGATGATGAGAGAAAGATAACATCCACATCGACTTAACGTTTTTATTAATGGTGAAGATGAAAGATAGTGGCGGTTTAAGGCGATGAAAGAGAGAACGAAGAAAACAGTTGGACTATTTAATTATTGGGCACTAATGTAATGATCTCAGGGTAGAATGAAATAGACTGATATGGCGATGCTTTGTAGCCAACCTTTGATGCGGAGACAATCCAGTTGTTCTTGAAAATTCCGTTAAAATATTTATAATATTTAAAATAATTATAATATTACAGTAAACTGTGGCGACAATTGCAATATTCCTCATTTCTTAAAAGTTCATTCACAAGGTCTTAACAAATTAGCAGTTTCCAAATTGTAAACAAAAATGTAATTGTGCTGCACTGGGTGAATCCCCAAACGTTGTTACAAGTAATAACATCTCTTCTAGCATTCTTCTTAAGTATTATACTTGTTAATTATAGTGTTACATGACTAATTAATGTAAGCTGATGATATGTTTAACGTATTTATTACAATGCATTCATTCTAATATTACAATTATAGTACTATATTTTAGATTCACTGAAACGTATAGTTTAAACATGTAATAGAAAATAGTAACAAAACTAAATTGCTGAAAGGTTTCATTTGCTTGATGCTTGCTTGCGTTCATCCAATGACTTAAGGAGTGTACCTCGTCATCATCCGCCCTTAAAAGGACGTTAAGTAGGCGTGTCTGCATTGTGTTGTGGTTTACAGTATAACTGTGATATTTGCGCCTTTCGGCCCAACACATCCGACTTCAGCATGACATTTTTGAGTACCGGGTTGTGTTCCCTCTTCGATCCCTACTCGCTTGGTCAGACCAGACAGGTTAGTCTGTTACTAGAGGCACCACGGAGAGGTGGAGCAGGGTCTGGATGGTTCTGGTTCTCCGATCATGGCGCAAGCCGTCAGCTGTGGATCGCTGACAACTTCCAGGTCTGGTGCTGGGAGGCGCGCCTTTTGTGTTTATAAGAAACAGGTTTTATTTAAAGAATATTCAGAAAATATTTCAATAGCCAATCACTCACAGTTTTTATCAACCTTGAAAAAAATACCATATTGTTTGTGATTGTCAGCACCTGTCATTATTAAAAGTAGTATTGTCCGTCTGATAGATTGGGGAGGTGTCAAGCCTACGCGTCGACGAAGTAACAACCAATCAGGACATTCCTCGAGTCCCGGACAGATTATATAGCCAGTTGACCATCTGAAACGGGTAATTGTTAACTCAATCCATTAGAAGACAGTTCTGCTGCAGATAACTGCTTTCTATATCAAATTTGAGATTATATTTCAACACATTTCAACTTTTCGACAATGGATAACCGAAGAGATGTAAAGAAAAGATATGCAAATCTGAACGAGTCAGACGCGAAGCAAAAAAGAATAAAGATTAATGTACAGGTTAGTGTCATTTTTGTTTCATAATATGTTATACATTTTAATGCATGATGAATTATTTTATAACAGCATTAATGTAGTAACTGTCGGTCGTTAATTTAATTGTTCATTATTTAATTTTTTTAACTGCACTGTCATTATAAAGTTAACAAAGATATTGGTAATTTTGATGAATAAACTTGCATGTTTGTAGAAAAAATAATTATCTTCTTTTTTCATTTATTAATAAGTTTATATTTCTCATTTTTGTTACTTTTCAATTTATCAACAATTAATTTTTACCTTAATATTCTTTTCTTGATATATATTCTAATTCATATACTCGAATAACAACCAATTATTTCTTATGACGATTTTCATTTTTAATGTTGTAATATTCCGTGTGGTTTGATTGTTAACAGCAACATTAATATGTGGAGCGTCATTATTGGTTTAGCCGTTATACAACGATCCTGATAAACAATTATTATTCTCAAAACTATTTCATGTTTAGCATCCTCTTTTGTCCAGATGTCTTCCCATAACTGAGATTTACTCTTGAAAATGTGTATTATGGTGTTCGATTCTTCTTATTTCTGTAACCAATCATTTCAATGTATTGCCATTTTCTATTTTTTAGTAAAATGTGTTCCCTTTTTCCTTTAGCAATGTTCCATTTTATTTTAAATTGTATCTTTATTTAGTGTGGTGACTATTTATTTATTTTGACAATAACATATTTTGTTCAAGGTCTTGCTTGGTTATAAGCATGCATTTATTTCTTTGTTTGTCTGTGACTTTATGCCAGATGTCAAATGATAAAATTATGTTTGTATATCAGTGATATATACGTATGAGCTGTCACTTTTGAAAATACTTTTTTACCTTTCTTGGTGGTAGCTCAGTGGTTTGTGCTGAAACCAGGAGCAAAAGTTTGGTCATTGTCGACGGCTTTTACCACCATAAAATGGGTACTCACTATTTCTGAGAAAAAACAACACTTTGTCGTAATACTGACAGCTGTCTATCTATCCATCTATTGACCTTTCGAGCCGTGGCCGGTCCATAGGGCATAGACTTAGATACTTTTTCTCTTTTTTCTAAATATTCTTTCTAACAATCTCAAGCCTTACAAAGATCTTTTATCAAATCTCGCCATTAGTCTCTGTTCTGTGCAAAGATCTCGATTTCATTGAGAGAGCCGATTCATGCTGTCTTTGCCTCTCTGATCAATGTTCTCTCTGTTTATTTGGGTCGGCCTCTTTTCCTCCGGCCTGTTGTCACCCACATTAGAGCTTGCATTGCTTTTCGGTCCAATATATGTCCATCGTCTTTTCGACGAATTTACGCAAGAGAATAATAATCCTAAATTATATTTTTAAAATATTGTCACTAGTCCCATATATTCACTATAGGGCACCGCGTGACGTGTAGGGACTATTTGTTTCTTGTCTCCTTTGAGATCCCTATATAAATTGCCATTCAAATCCCACATTTTGTTCTGTTTATGGCATTATCAAAGTCAAATAGCGTGTCTCTTTTGAAACCCAACTTACATGACAGCTTCTCTGAATGTTTTTTTTCTACACTGATGATTCAAGGAGAGTATGTGTTCTTGCAAGGAAGAAGTAACAGCGAATCTAAGAAGCTAACCCAAGTAATCATTCACCTTGGCAGGGAATGTCGTAATTGGGGTTATGGTGCTATCGAGGTCGTTATAAGGGAATCCATCGAAAAATGTCCTCAACTCAGGATCCGATCATCTACACTGATGATTCTGTATCCCGCGGACAACGCATGGGTTGGAGTTTTGTGGCATATCAACATGGCAGTAAAGTGACTAGGGAATCGGGCAAGTGTGGTATTACGGTGTCCAGTATGAGAATGGAGAAAGAAACAGCAACGGCGGTAATAACATGGTTCGTTACACAGAATGTGGAGTTTTGGTAACTGACTCGCAAAGCATGCTTCAGAAAATAGACAGATAGTGTCTGCGGCAGTATGGATGCAGCTCTTGGATAACTCCAAAGTGAATACGTTAACATGGATGAACTGTCCAGTGCACGCTGGTGTACATGGCAATATAAGAGCCGATACGGCTTCCACAGACGAGAGGAGACATGTGCTGCAGCTATAGATCTTAAGGATGCATTCAACAGGGTACCATTTGAATACCTCATGCATATGATCCGCAAATTGGCGGTGCATCTCTTCCTCGTTAGATGGATCGCTGCGGCAGTTTCAGAGGAATGTGATACTCAGATGTGGAAGTTGGTCTTCCGAGCTAACATCCATTTGTCCAGGGCTGCCACAAGGTTCACCATTGTCACCAGTTCTATTTAACGTGTACACAATAACGATCACGGAACAACAACTGGATGGGAGGGGAGGAACTGTGACTTTATGCTGATGATAATCTGGTATATCGACAGAGTAGAGACAGACCGGAAATCGCCTCCACAAAGCAAGACGAATTCGATTGCATTTCTTCCTCGTGTGGGGTTTCAGGTGCCTTGGTTAATCCTAATAAAGCATCAGTTTCATGGTTCTCCCTTAACAATCATATCGGTAATAAGACTACATCGGTAGTACGAATGGGAGCTGATGAGCTATCCAGGGACAAGTTGATGACGTGGGATTGATGTGGGTTTATTTCAGCAATTAGCTCGATTGTCTAAGTTTCACAAACTCTTGCTAAGGGAAAGAAATGGAGGATTTAAATGCACAAGTTTTGTTGCAATATTAGTTTCCTGCAAAATGATATGCAGTTATTTTAATGTTTCACCGTTCTGCTCAGGATGAAAACTGATTTCTCGATGGCTGTAGAGCGATATCATAATTAGGCAATGGTTTTGTATTTTTGCCCTTCCGTGATTTTATTGTTTGACTATTTGAGTGTCATTAATGTATAGCATAAGACGAAAGAGAGTATTCTATTTTTCAAATATTTGTGTCTGTACAAAAATATTGTCTGTCATTCCAATAAAAGTATGGTTAAGCTGCAATTTTCGTTTGTTTTGTGGCATTTATTAAACACTGTAATGTCTTCTTCTACCTTTTAGCTCCCAGTGGAGCATAGGTCTTCAACAAACTCTTTCCAAGTCGTTCTGTTTTTTGCAATTCTTTTAAGATCATTCTATGTCTTCCCCATCATCTTGATCTCTGCTTCTATCTGTCTTCTCCAAGAATTCCTTGGTCTTCCTCTTTGTCTTTTCCCCTGGGGATTCCAAAAAGGGCTTGTTGTGTAATACTCTGAGTTGGCTTCCGTAGTGTGTGCCCTAGCCATCGTCTTCGCTGTATCTCTTTATCCACTGGTATTTGACCGGCACATTTCCATAATTCCACGTTAGTGACTTTGTCCTGCCATTTCCATCCCTTTATTCTGCGCAAGCATCCATTAATGAAAGTCTGTACCTTCGTGATTGTCAATTTTGTTATTCTCCATGTTTCACAGCCATATAATAGGACCGACTTTACATTTGAGTTGAAAATCTTTTTTATTTTTGTATTTAGCCTAATTTCTTTGGATTTCCATATGTTTCCCAGTGCAATGAAAGCTCCTCTTGCTTTTGATATCCTTATTTTGATATCATTTTCTGTTCCTCCCTCTTTATCTATATTTCTGCCCAGATATATGTAAGATTGTACGTCTAGTAGAGGTATTTCTCCTAGTTTTATTTGGTTATTGCCAACTGCATTAATTCTCATAATGTTGGTCTTATCTCTATTAATCTTTAGTCCTAGCTGAAGTGATCTCTCATCTAATATACTAATTTTATCCTGCATCTGTTGATGGCTGTGTGATAGGAGAGCTATGTCATCAGCAAAGTCTAAATCATCAAGTTGTTTGGGCAGTGACCACTGGATCCCATTTCTGTTGTTTTGAGTTATTTTCATAATCCAATCTATGGCCAGTAGAAAGAGAAATGGAGACAGTAGGCATCCTTGCCTTACTCCTGTTCTTATTTCAAATGCTTCTGTAAGCTGTCCTTCATGCACCACACTACATTTTGTTCCTTCATACATTGTTTTTATCAGGTTAATAAACTTTATGGGGATTCCGTAATGACTCAGCAACTTCCAAAGCATTATTCTGTCTAAACTATCAAATGCCTTTTCGTAATCTATGAATCCAATATAAAGTGGGAATTTTAGTTCTAAACTTTGTTCAACTATTATACGTAGAGTAGTTATTTGATCAGCACATGATCTGTTCTTCCTAAAACCTGCTTGTTCATCTCTCAAGTGTTTCTCTATAGCCTCTTTTAGTCTCTCCAGAATGATTCTGCCTAATATTTTCCCTGGCACTGATAGTAGCATAATTCCCCTATAATTTGTGCACTCATGTAAATTTCCTTTCTTTGGTAGTTTGATCATATAACCTTCTCTCCAGTCTTTAGGTATTTCTTCCCTCTCCCAAATTTTATCCATTAGATCATGTAACATCTTGGTAGAGGTGTTAATATCTGCTTTGATGGCTTCCGAAGGAATTTCATCTGGTCCAGTGGCTTTACCATCTTTTAATAGTTTGATGGCTTTCATTATTTCTTCTTTGCTTGGTTTTCCGCAGTTAACGTGTAACTCTTCTTCTGCTGGTAGTATATCTGGAGGATTATTTGAGCCGGGTCTGTTCAAAAGTTCTTCAAAGTGCTCTTTCCATCTATCCATTTGTTCCCTTATATTACTAAGCAGATTTCCTTTCTTATCTTTGATAAAGGCGTTGATCTGTTTGTATTTTCCACCTAATTTCTTTGTGCTGTTGTACAGTTCTTTCATATTCCCTTTATTTGCTGCTTCTTCTGCCTCTTTAGCTAGTTCATCTATATATTTCCTCTTATCCCTTTTAATGCATCTTCTCACTTCTTTGTTCACCTCTGTGTAAGCTTCCTGTGTCTTGGCTTTATTACTTCTTGTTTTGCTTTTATTTATGTCTGCTTTCTTGTACTTTCTTTCCTTAATTTTATCCAGGGTCTCTGTTGTCATCCATGCCTTATCCTGGCGTTCTCTTTTCCCCAGTGTTTCTTCGCATGTCTCTTTCCATATACTTTTTACCAGTTTCCAATGATCTTCTATATTTATTGTATTTCCTAGTTGGAGGGCTTGGTATTTGTTTGATATTGTGACTGCGAATTTATCTTTAATTCCTTGTTCTTTAAGAAACCCTACATTGAAATACTTTCTACCCTTATTCGGTGTAGTATACCTTTTTAATTTAATTTTAAGTTTGGCTAACAGAAGATGATGATCAGAAGCTACATCTGCCCCTCTATATACTTTTACTTCCTGTAAGGATGACTAAACTTATTATTAATACATATGTGATCAATTTGATTTTCCGTTCTATGATCTGGTGACACCCATGTAGCTTTGTGTATTCTTTTATGTTGGAATATTGTTCCTCCTAGGCTCATTTGATTAAGGGCGCAGAAATTCACAAATATCTCTCCATTCTCGTTTATATCTCCAAGTCCATGTTTTCCCATAATCTCTTCGAAGCCTCTGTTGTCTGATCCTACCTTAACATTTAGGTCTCCCATCAATATTATAATATCCGTGGCTCGTCTTGCATCCATCAGACATTGTAGCTGTTTATAACAATCGTCTTTAACTGAGTCATCCTTATCGTTGGTTGGTGCATAGCATGTGTAAGTTTATTTTGTTTTTGGTTGTTCTAAATGTTGCTCTCACCAGTCTTGTTCCCACTGCCTCCCATTCTATTAGTGTAAAAGTAAAGTAAAGTACCCCCGTCACACCAAGTGGCGTATAGGGAAATATGGTGTTAGTGACCCTATATTTTACAGACCTTCAGCACATGATTTGTGGGGTAATGTGGTCAGTATTACGCCCGTGCTGCTTTACTTTCCCAGAAAAAAATCCGGTACCCATTTAAGGCTGTGTGAACCCGGAAGCCGTCGGTTGGGATCGAATCCTACCCCTTGTCCGTGGTAGTCCGGTTCACTAACCACTGAGTTATCGCGGCTCCCATTCTATTAGTGTCTTCTGTGCATTCTTTGATAGCATTATAGCTACCCCTTCGCTATGTTGTGCTCCTGGTTCCTGGTGTCCTGATGATAAAATCATCTCCCCTGTATTCAATTTTATTCTCTCCGCTCCCAGCCATCTTGTTTGGATGTAGAGCGATGTCATAATTAGGCAATGGTTTTGTTTTTTTGCCCTTCCGTGATTTTATTGTTTGACTATTTGAGTGTCATTAATGTATAGCATAAGACGAAAGGGAGTATTCTATTTTTCAAATATTTGTGTCTGTACAAAAATATTGTCTGTCATCCCAATAAAAGTATGGTTAAGCTGCAATTTTCGTTTGTTTTGTGGCATTTATTAAACACTGTAATGTAAGCAATTCATTTTTATTTTTGCCCTAAACTCTTTCTGCCTGTTGTGCAGCTTCACTTTAACTTGAAGTTTAAAACAAATCCTGTCACCCTCCGGTTTTTTCAATTTATTCACGTCAAACGTAGTCAATAAACAGTAACTAAAGATAACACCTGCTTTGAATTCTTAATGGTTCTCTGTCATTTCTTAGAACATAATAACCATAATTTATTCAGACCTACATATATATATATATATATAATTAAGACATTGACTTAGACAACTAGTAAAATGGAAATGCCTTTTAAATGAAATCTGTATTTATCACTTAAAAGAAATCTGTTTATCTTTGTTAAAATTGGTAAATAATTTAAAGAACATGGTAACTTCACATGTCTGCAGGAACGAGAACGTCAGGTTAAAATCACTGAAGCCTTCAATGAACTGGGGGATCTCCTGGAAAACAGTGGCGCGATGGTCGGAAAAAGAACAAGATTACAGTCATTGCTAAACTCCAAAAAGTATATACTACAACTACAGCGGAAGCCCAAGCAATTGCAAATTTACAGCTCTGTAGTTTCACAGCGGAACAAGTATAGTGGGTAAGTTGATATTAGAATTAGTACATTTATTTTAACGTAATAACTGATAGATATAATGATGAATGGCCGACTGTATGCGTTGGGACTGAAGACGAAAAAGGACCAAGGTTGGAAGACAAACCGGTATTAAAAATATCTTGTTCATATGAATTTGTATTTGGTCGAATGCCGCACTTGTCACAGCCTGGCTTCAAACCATAAAATAAAACACCTCTACCGTTTATGCTGCTTTATAGAGACTATAGTATGTTGATTATGGAATACACATACGATCTAATGGGGTCTGGGTTTAAGATAGTCTCTAATTATTGAGGTCAGTGTTTATGAAAGATGTGCTCTAACCATCTGGTTTGGTTTTAGAAAGAACAGACTCTAACCTCGGTGTTTAATTTTTGTTTGTTTAAAGAGGGCAGACTCTAACCTTGGTGTTTTGGTTTAGAAAAAGCATATTCTACCTTGGTGTTTTGGTTTAGAAAGAGCAGACTCTGACCTTGGTGTTTTGGTTTAGAAAGAGCAGACTCTACCTTGGTGTTTTGGTTTAGAAAGAACATACTCTAACCTTGGTGTTTTGGTTTAGAAAGAGCAGACTCTGACCTTGGTGTTTTGGTTTAGAAAGAGCAGACTCTGACCTTGGTGTTTTGGTTTAGAAAGAGCAGACTCTACCTTGTTGTTTTGGTTTAGAAAGAGCAGACTTTACCTTGGTGTTTTGGTTTAGAAAGAGCAGACTCTACCTTGGTGTTTTGGTTTAGAAAGAACATACTCTAACCTTGGTGTTTTGATTTTCGAAGAGCAGACTCTACCTTGGTGCTTTGGTTTAGAAAGAGCATACTCTACCTTGGTGTTTTGATTTACGAAGAGGAGACTCTATCTTGGTGTTTAGGTTAAAAAAGAGCAGACTCTACCTTGGTGTTTAGGTTAAAAAAGAGCAGACTCTAACCTCGGTGTTTTGGTTTAACAATAGCAGGCTCTAACCTTGGTGTTTAGGTTAAAATAGAGCAGACTCTGCCTTGGTGTTTTGGTTAATAAAGAGCAGACTCTACCTTGGTGTTTTGGTTAAAAAAGAGCAGACTCTACCTTGGTGTTTAGGTTAAAAAAGAGCAGACTCTACCTTGGTGTTTTGGTTTAACAATAGCAGGCTCTATCTTAGGTTTTTGCTTTAGCAAGAGCAGACTCTAACTTTGGTGTTTTGGTTTAACAATAGCAGACTCCAACCTTGGTCTTTTGATTCAGAAAGAGCAGACTCTAACCTTGGTGTCTGGGTTTAGAATTTTCAATTTTCATAATTTCTGTTTTTGATGTCCATGATGCCTCTAGCGCAAGTAATCAGTTATCCATTATGACTAAATGTAACAATAGCATGATAATAAATTTTATCAGACAAATGAGTAATACAATTAACAATGAGTGGTTTGAGTGACAAAGACAGAGGAATAAAGTAAATGTAGGATAAGGAAAATCAAAAAGGGACAAGAAAAAATAATGTACCTAACAATTATGTGGTTTGATGAAAAAAATGCTTCAGAAACAGTGAAGTGTCAACAAGATAGATGGTTGTGGACGTTTCTAATCGTAAACATTCCAATGTCAGACAAAGACGACACAGAAGTGTTGTATAGAAAACATTAAAGTTAAGTACATAAATCCATGCTCAATTCTTTCCTTGACACTTATCGATAACCATTCATCATCATCATCGAGTGCCCTCTTCGCAACGAAAGTTGGCTACCATGGATCGCCATTCTATTATGTTTCTTGCTTTGATGATGCAGGCTGTCATAGATTGACTTGTCCATCTTTTGATTTTACTCGTCCATGTTAGTCTTTGTCTGGCACTGCCTCTTTTACCTTGTATTTTTCCTTCCAATATTACTTTTAGTAGGCTGTTGTGTCTTTTAACATGCCCCAAAAATGTCATTTGTCTTGTCTTAATTCGATAACCATTAGTGGTGGAAAACTTCGTTTATCCTTTTCAGTAGATCTCCAAGTACAACCGACGATGTTTCCAACTACAACGTCATTCCATGTATTTCTATTGCTCCCAGTGGACAGCCAACAGTGGATGACAGAGGATCTGATGAATCTGAAAGGTAAGATGGTTGTCTTCTAGCATTGTACATCTTGTTATAGAAAACTACCAAATGTATTAGTTGATCATAAGTAAAGCATTATGTAAGAGAAGAAGCAATGAGTTGTTATATAAGTGACATGTTCGTAAGGTAAGGAAATGTGTTGTAATAAACACGCTGATTTTATTTCTATTTTTGTTCGTTCAATTCATTCATTTATGGTGTTTCCTTAAATTGTTGGAAAGATAACATTAAAGAATGAACATGTAAGAAAGTATGTCAAGTAAATATTCTCTCTACGACTTACTAGGAATGTTTTGAATATGGTGTTAGGAACCATAACTCTTGTCGGTTACTTATGGGCTTTGAACCTTAACTCTTCTGATCAGGTAGCGAGTAACCTTTCTGGTGTTCTTTTTTCTGCCTCTTTTCTGATTTCTTTCCCATCCAATATAAGTCGCTTTGGAAGACGATTTGACTTAGTCTTTCTTATTTAAACTTCGTGTTGAGATATATTTTTCGGAATATTGTTCACACATGATCTCATTGATGTGTACAAATCTTAGCGTAGATCACTTTGCACAAAACAAAGAAAACGCATGGCAAGAAAAGTAACAATCTTGAATAGTGTCAAGCAGTATCCAATACTTTACTATATATTCTGTGTTAAATAATTTATATATATATAAACTATTAATATATTTATTTCGCGTTTATTTAACGCTTTTAAATGCTGCGATAAAAGTAAAATATTTCCCACTAACTAAAATTGATGGCTATTTGAATTTTGCGAAGGAAGATATTCACACGTGGAAAGACAATGGACCCTGGGAAAATGACACATTCGTTTAATTGTCAACAATTGTGATTCTTAAAGGAAGTAATGTTAATCTGATAGACCTGGGTAGGGGTGGGTGTGGAACCAATGAGTCAACGACGCAATAACCAATCAGTTTTCATCAAGTCTCGGAAAGACTATATAATACATGTGACTTTCTTAAACGTTTACTTTCATTTCTAAAAAAATGTTTAATGCAAAGCAGATCTATCTACAGGGAATAATAGAACGAAGAAGTATGTGTTAGCACTCGGAAATAATGACAGACAAACAACAACAGAAAAAAACAAAGAACAATATATGGTCCGAAGCGGGATCGAACCCATAATCAGTGGCACCGCGCCTTGCCACGAGAAGCCGAACGCTTGGTACACTGCCACGCAGCCAACTATTGTTATAATATTTATTTATTATTATTTGTATCCAGATCTATCTACAATCAACACTTTACAAGAACGGAGGGTGCATATGCATTGTGAAATGTTAGGACGTGCAGTGGAACGGATATGATGATGCTCTGACTAATTCTATGAATAGAATAGAATAGATCAAACACTTTCCACCCCGTTCTCATTCGTGTCATTCTTTAAGATCATTCCATGTATTCACCATCATCTTTATCTCTGTTTCCACCTATCTTCTGCAAAAAGAAATTGTATTCCTCTTTGCCTATTCCCCGGGGAAACAAGAAAATGTTCTGTCGTGTAATACTCCACAGTGTGCGTCCTATCCTGCCACATCGTCTTCGCCGTTCTCTTCACTGGTAATTGACTGGTACTTTTCCATAATTCTCTGAAAGTGATTTTGTCCTGCCATTTTTATCCTTTTATTCTGCTCAAGCATCTATTAATGAATTTCTGTATCTTCGTGAGTGTCATGTTCGTTGTTCTCCATGTTTCACAGCCACATAATAGGACTGACGTAATGTTGGCGTTGAATGTTTTTTTTTAAATATTTAACCTGATTTCTTACAAATGTGCATTTGGTTATAAAGATTCTTGGACATATTTCAGCTTTCCAACAATGGATATGCCAAACAACAACAATAAAAGATATGCTAATATGGATCCACTCCAAGCGAACAGAAAAAGAATGAAGATAAATCTGCAGGTCAGTGTAAATTTGTTATCGTGTTTCATAAAATAATTGTATTATAATAGAAATGTATGTGCTGCCAATCATATGTTTAGATACATGCAATTATTTTATTAATGTTATTTTGTAAATGGTCTGTAAAGTTTTTTAAAAGGTGTTATTTCTGATGATTTGGCTGTTATTGTGGGTAGAAAAATAAATCCATTCATTTATCACTCATTCAGGTTTGTTTAATTCATTTTTTGTGTCTTCTTAATGTAGCAATAATTTATTGTTTGTTTACATCACTTTTCTTTTTATTAATTACCATTTTATAACATTTTCTCAAACAACAACCGACTATTGTGTGCACAGATTTTCATGTCTATTTTGCATGCAATGTTTTAAAATTGGTTGTATTATAATTAGCTTCACGTCTTTATATATATATATATATAAAGACGTGATATATATAATGACCAGAGCATGCCAGATATACAATTACGTTTGAATATGCTACTAGAGTTATTTACTTTCCCCTGTGGTAGCTCAATGGTTAGTGACCTGTATGATTAAGCACACCAGATCATGTTTGATACTGATCGACACTTTCAGATTCACAAAGCTTTAAATGTTAACCTGATTTTCTTGAAAAGAGAAACGGCACTTGCGTAATACCGACCACATTACACAAAAGAATCATGTGTTGAAGGTGTATAAGAAAATAAGTGCACTAACATCATATTTCCTAAAAGGCCGCATAGCGTGAAAGAGCCCCTCATTTTTATTTCTCTCTTGAGATACGCCTATAATATGTCCACTATACTTAGCTCCCATATTTTTTATGGTTTAGCACGATCATCTTCTACCTTGTGTCTGTTGGAACTTGACACCCATGACAGCTGCTCTGAAGTTTTCTCTATTATGTGTGAGATGTACAGCGTCCACAGAAGTCGATTCTCTCTTATTTATCTATTTGTATGTTTTCATTAATTTTCATCTCTCTCTGGGCCATAATGTTGCTATTCATGACTATAATATGTCACTTTCCGGGTGTTTGTGATTTTTATTAACCAGATTTCATGAATTTTAAGTCTATGCAAATTTAACTTTTTCTTTTCCTCACTCCATGGTAATCTTTTGTATCACTTGCATTTTACATCATTGATGTATTGTGTTTTAATTGCTCCACCTCAAACGTTGTCAATAAATACTCATTACAGAAAGAACCTGTTTGCTTTAAATTGTTTAATATGTCTCTATCATTCGTTAGAAAATGAACACTTATAATTTTGTTGGACATACGTTAACTTTAAAAAAAATTCGTGAAATTAGCAATTTAAAAAAATTATTCCAGTTTTAAAATTGTGTGTTTTTTACACTAATGATTAAACTGTGACTTCTATTAAATATTAGTAAGCTTCTCTAAATAAAATGTTTATTTCCTTATTTTAGGAGCGAGATCGTCAGTGCCAAATCACTGACTCCTTTAATGAATTGGATGATCTTCTAAAAAGCAGTGGCATAGTGGTGGAAAAAAATTCCAGATTAGGCATCTTGCAAGGAACCAAGAAGTATATTCTAGAACTGCAGCGATCAGCCACTCAAGATAACAGTGCTGTAGCATCACAGACCAACCAGAATAGTGGGTAAGTTGATGACAGCAGCTGTAAATCTTTTACAATTGTAATTATGGGTGTCAGCGATCAAAATCTCATTTCTCCCATCACGATTGACTAACAACAGCGCTACTCCAGATCTTACTCCACCTCCCAATAGTACTTCTAGAAAAAGAACAACTGATTTAGTCAAGCCAGTTGGGATCGAAGTGGGAAGCTAACCCGATGCTCAATAAATGCTCTGTTGAAATGAAATGTATTGGGTCTAATACAGCACATATTGACAGCACAATCATACCATAACGGAACTTCATCCACATAACGTCTTTTTCCTTTAAGGCTGACGATAATGAAAAACAGGCGTCGATCAACTCCAATGTTAAGTCAGTCTTAGTATATGGATGTGGAACATGGAGAACAACAATAACAGATTCATGGAAATGTACCAGTTAAATACCAGTAGATAAATGATACAGCGAAGACGATGGGACTGGATTGGACACACACTGCGAAAGCCAACTGAGAGTATTACACAACAGGCCCTTTTTTAGGAATCCCCAGAGGAAAAAGACAAACCGGAAGACCAATGTATTATATAAGTGTGTATCAGGAAATGTTTCGAATTAACCATTTTTTTCATTGTTGTTTGTGAGATTGTCGATGATTTAGAACCGTATGTTGCTATTAGGACGATGCCTATACAGTTATGACTGCACTGACAGTTGTAAGTTGCACAGTCAAAGATTTTGATGTCGACTGTTTTATTCTGCGTTCAATGTATACGTAATAAGAAAATACAATGAGATTGAATGATCGATTGTCTGTGACATATAGCAAAATGCTAATAAATTGTTTGTGGAGTGAATTGACCCTGACTGAACACATTATGTCTCAAATAGTAGTCACCGAAGTAAATCACAAATGAAGATAATTTTCAATTAATATGAAAGTGTGATCATTAATATTAATATGCGAAAGAAGGGCTAGAATACAATAAAATACATTAATCATTGCTATCATTCTACTAATGTTTATTATTAATTAGCAGTAGTTTTATTGCTTTCCTTTGTAATTTTCAACAGATCTGAAACCACAACCGATTATATCTACAGCGAGAACACTATTCAAAACACTTCCATTGCTCACAATGGACAACCAACAGGGAATGACGAACCATCGGTTGAATCTGAAGGGTAGGATTTTATTATTTTGTATGTAGCATTAATCATTTTAATGTAAGATATTACAACTTATGTTAGAACTTTGAGACAACCTTTATTATTAGTGATCAGCTACTGCTAAGCATTTGGACGTTTATACCATCATGGATCACGCACAAGATGCCGCTCTTTGAGTTCTTCACCAATTCCCCAAAGTTTTCCAATACAGTGTTGATTATGTGGCTATATGTGTGTTGTTAGGGGGTTGAGAGTGCTGCAGGCCTGTAGGATAAGTTTCTTATTTTATTGGGATGCTTCGTAGTCCTATGTTTTAAAATCCTTGAGTATTATCCTGTGTTGGTGTGCTGTGAGCCCACTGTGACTGTTTAGTCTGAATATAATGGTTTGCTCATGTCTGTTGATCTGTCAAGTTCTTACTCAATTGTTTTCATATAACTTTCTCCATTCTATTTTCCTATCTCAATTTGTTGTAGAAGATTTAGACGAGAGAAAAAAGTATGATTTTCCTGTGTTTCACTTATAAAGCTAATCTGCCATCTTCGAGAGTTCAAATTAAAATTTCAGATTTGTTTAATACATAGTAATCCATAGAACATACAACACATAGTAATTCAATATCATTGAATGTACGATGATATGTAGTATATTGCAACGTAGTCTTCATTTGACGATGCATTATATCCGATATCTTCTTGCATTTGTACATTTCCACTTGGATAATATTGCTTATTGAGTTTGTTTAAGGACAAGCCCATACAGTTATGTCCATATATATGTTAGGATATTTATGTGTGATATAAACTGAAGCACTCTTCACTTTTACATACAAATTATCTACTAGAAACTGAGTTAACTGCCAAGAGTGATTGGACAGAGAAAAGCAAGACTTAAAAAATTGAACCTCAACTCAAATGAACAGTAGATGAGAGTACTGTTATTACTTCTATACGCCATCTACTACTCTAGTCATTGAATTGTATCATTCCATGTGTGAGGCAGCAAAATAGCAACCATTCATTTTCCTGCTTAACAAGCATCGTCGATCCTCACTTTGTGTTGACTTTTCTTCCTCTCATGAGGTCCCTCAGTTATTCTGTACATTCAGATATTTGCTCAGTTTCATTCAAATCACGATCGCAATAAGCTATTAACCTAACAATTACTAGATTCTTAACTTCACAAATTGTGAATAGCTGTATAAGACTAATCATTTTGGTTTACGATTTATCTTGTATTCTTACCAGATCCGAGCCCACGCTTGAACAGATTACATTAACTGATCTGTTCATGGCAAACTTTGAAGCATACACCAGTATTCTCTGGCAGGATGATCAGCGGACACAACCTGTTGATTCAGCGATAACTTTCCACGACTTTGATTTCCTGACCAACACTCCGATCACCATGAAAATAAGCAGGGAACAGTTCATGAACTTGACAGGTTTCACTGATGAATCATACCAACTACTTCACCACACGGACCGCTACTACACTCCCTTTAGAATAAAGGTAAGTTTGTTTCTAAAGAGATTGTCTTTCTTTATTGTGCTCTCTCCAATTTTTAAACCAAATATATTTGCATGTAAAACTGAAATAAACAAACGAATCGGAATAACAAAAAGCATGAAAAATATACTAACATCAAGACAAATAACAAAAGGGCTAAAACTAAGAATAACACAAATATTATATTTTTTTCAACATTCAAGTATGGTGGAGAAACATGGACATTAGGCAAGAAATCAGAACAGAAAATTGAATCCTTTGAAATGATGTTTTATAGAAGTTACGGCGAGGTGAGTGGAAGGAAAAGAAAACAAATGATGAAGTCTTACAATAACAAAAAATGAAAAGAGAACTTGTAAACACAATTCAAAGAAGATAAATGACATTACTGGGGCATGTTAAAAAATACAGCAGCCTACAAAAGTAATCTTGGAAGGGAAAATGCAAGGTAAAAGAGACATCGGCAGCCGAAGCATAACATGGACGAGTAACATCAAAAGATGGACAGGTCATCTTATGACAAGCTGAAACATCAAAGCAAGAGACAGAGCGGAATGGCGGTCCGTGATAGGAAACCTTCTATGAAAAGACGGCACTCAATTATGATGATGATATTCGCATATTTTCTTACTGCTTAGCCTCTTTTTCTAAAATTCATTTACCTTACATTTATCAAATTCTTTGTGTACACATTTTTTTTTTTCATTTAGATTCTTAATATTCATTTTCCTTTCAGTAACATTTCGAAATTTCGTCCTGTATACATTGGTTATGATTTTGAACAAAATTTTAAAAAAGTCAAATTTGAACGTGACTTACATTTAATTTAATTAAAATATTATTAAATGTTAACGTATATATTTTCCTTATTCCCTTTATTCTTTTTATCATTTCAACAATTATTTAATACATCTACTTGTCACATATGCTTCATAGTTACCCTGTATTGTGTTTGTTTTTTTCCCCTACTATACTGACTGTTTCGTCCATCATTATATTCTTCATGGAGGCGAAGGCGCGGCCCCCCCCCCCCCCCCCCCAGCACCAGAGCTGGAAGTTGTCAGTGACTCACAACTGATGGCTTGCGCCAGGATCGGTGAACCAGAACCATCCAGACCCTGCTACACCTCTCCGCGGTGCCTCCAGAAACAGACTAACCTGTCTAGTCTGGCCAAGCGAGCAGGGATCGAAGAGGGAAGACAATCCCGGTACTCAAAAATGTCGGCTGAAGTCGGATGTGTTGGGCCGAAAGGCGCAGATATCACAGTGTTACACTGCAAACTTCAACACAACGTAACTACGTCCACTTAACGTCCTTTTAAGGGCGGATGACGAGGAGGAAGTCTACGGTTCGTATCCGCTAGAATACCTCAAATCATCGGGCGAACGCATCATCATCATCATATTCTTCACTACACTCGGGCTATGTACTTTAACATGCCGATCTCCTTTTCCAGTAACTCAGGCCAAAAGCTGACCACACCAAGCTGTAGATTTTCATTTTTATTCTCCCCTTATTTCCTTCAACACAGACAATAACGCCGTTCCTCCACTTCTTATAATAAATGCTCATCCACAGATGGCCGACCATGTATGACCCACACTAAAATCTATATTTCGGATGTCTTCTGCCAGGCTTACTGGTCTCTCAAATGTCCTCCACATTTTGGCACTATATAATAACCATCACATTCACATATTTGTATATTTGATCTAGCCTTTTACAGTCAACCTGCTATTGTTGAATGGAAACTTTTAAAAGGTATCACATTAAAAGGTTAAACTACAGTTGTAGGTTTAAGTTGTAGGGTTAAAAATTGTAATCCATAATATAATGTAACAATATGTGATGGTGAAACTGCTAAAAATCAACTTAGCATGAAATCACATATTTTATATCCTTTTCATTCACAGAAGATGGAAAAACACAACAGCTAGAAGGAAAGAATAACCATCGTTAAAACAAGGTCCCAACCTCTACACGAACTGTGATGTTTCTAGTTTCAGCTGAACCTTTTCTATATGTGTAAATGGCTATGTTTATGTCTGTTGAAAGCTTTTGCTAAGAATATAACAACTATTGTGTACTAGCAAAATATGAATTTATATACCTGGTGCCCATATAGATTAATAAATCTGCTTTAAGAGTAATGAACTGCATGTTATTGACGAATCTGCTATGTTGTTTATTAATTTGCGAGTTTTTTCTCGATATTTTAGTGTGATTAATGATTTTGAATGATTAAGATGTTTCTTAGTGCACTTGGAATGTTTTTGATTGATCTGCAATAAGATTATTTTTCAGCATAATTTAGATCCATAAAGCTAGTTTGTGTGATGCTAATAATGTAAAATGTGATTAATGAGGTTGCATGTTTCTGGTTGATCTGACATGTCATTATTTTTTTAATTTGCAGATTATTCATGGACCTGTAATAAGATTATTGGATTTATATGATTTTTATTTGAAATATTATGTGATTAATGGGTTTATAATGATGAATCTGTAACGTGACAGCTGTGCTTGTTTGTTATTAATGGATACATGTATAACATGTGATTAGTGGCTGTAAATTAAATTAATTTGATTCAGGAATTTGATTAATTTGATGAATAAAGTTGCAGTATGACTGAAACTTAATCAGTGCTCTGAAATGGGATTAATTACTTTGCATGTTTTTAAAGTTTTATTGCAGTTTGATTGGCTCTGTCTTGATGTCTTACCTGTTTTTAATTAATGTATGTACATATCAACTAATTGGCTCTACCTTGAAGTTTTACCTGTTTTTAATTAATATATGTACATATCAACTAATTGGCTCTACCTTGAAGTTTTACCTGTTTTTAATTAATGTATGTACATATCAACTAATTGGCTTCACCTTGAAGTTTTACCTGTTTTTAATTAATGTATGTACATATCAACTAATTGGCTCTACCTTGAAGTTTTACCTGTTTTTAATTAATGTATGTACATATCAACTAATTGGCTATACCTTGAAGTTTTACCTGTTTTTAATTAATGTATGTACATATCAACTAATTGGCTTCACCATGATGTCTCACATATTTGTAATTAATGTTTGTACATGTATGAAATTGACATAGAAAATGTTCATGTGACGACTCGATTTTTTAAATAATAAACAATATGAATTTATTTCTTCTGGTTTTGCTCATTTATTGCTTTTTATGTTTCTTTAAATAGATGGGAAGCTAACATAAAAGAATGATCATGTCTCGACTGAATTACTGTCCATTGAGGTCGATGGAGTAGTTTCAAGAAGTATGTCTGTAGTAGCTTCAAGGACCCACAGAGGTTATGGACGAAGAAGAAATTTCTTTACGGGATCTCAAACTTGAAAAAATAAAAACAGAATATCAAGTACTCGTTGTTGTAACACTCGAAAACGAAATTATTTCAATTTTGTGATAAATATGAAATATTATGCTGGTAAAAGTGTTCCCTCCACGCCTTGCTTTGAGTTCAGGGAATATGGTTTTAGTGATCACATGTTTCCAAGAGAACGGCCTAATTCGTGTGATGTTGTCCTCTGAGAGACTGCATAGATTTATGTCTTGTTAGATTTAGGACTAACTTGAGGTTCGTCATTTCTGGGAAGTGAACCCAGGTATACCTTCAGATAAGGAATGGAATGCACTAACAACCTTGGCACTTAGGCCCCTATAAATTAAATAGATAGTTTATTGTAAACCTGTAAAAATCAATATTTCACAAAATACTGAGCAATTTATCAGTGTCCTCATTGAAAATAAAACGGAGTGGATACAAAGAACGAGTTTCGTCACATATTTTTCAACCTACAAATTGACTGAAAATCAAAAGGCCGTCGTTGTTGCCTTTAAATTCTCTACATGAAGTGCCATCTTTCTTCGGTTAAATAAAAACTATTCATATTCATCGTCTTCGGTTCAAACAGCATATTCTGAGTCTTCTCTTCCCTGCTAAAACATTCTACGTTTTCATCAGGGAATATCTGTAATCTCAGACCGAGTCTAATCATCATCAAGTACCGGGCCTGCTGGCGTAGGTGATCATGTCTCTCCACAACTTTCGATCTCGACAGTTATTTATCATTTCTGTTGTTGATCTTCTGCCAAGCCATTCTCTTATGCTGCCTGGTATCTTTTCCCTTCGCTTCCCTCTATATCTTCGTCCCCCAATTTTCCCAACTGTTACAATATATTTCAGCTGTTCTCTTATTTGAGAATCACTCGAGTCTGTAGAAATGTGGTTTACAGAAGAATGTTGATAATACCATGGACAGCTAAGAAGAGTAATGGAAATGTTCTGAAAGAGGTCAAAGCAAAAGAGAGCTAATTTCAAATATTAGGAAGAAACAATCATCATTTTTTGGCCATGTAATGAGAAGAGAACAATTGCAATATATTGTAAAAACAGGAATAATTGAGGGACGAAGAGATAGAGAAAAGCAAAGAGACAAAATACCAGACAGCTAAAGAGAATGGCTTGGCAGAAAGTCAACAACAGAAATGATAAAGAACTGTCGAGATCGAAAGTTGTGGAGAGACATGATCACCTACGCCAGTATGCCCGGTACTTGATGATGATGGTTCTCTTATTACATGGCCAAAAATTATGATTGTTTCTTCCTAATATTGGATATTAGCTCTCTTAATGGTATTCTCAACATTCTTCTGTAAAACCACATTTCTACAACCTCCAGTGATTTCTTTATCTGTTGTCATATTGTCCAAGATTCATATCCGCATGTTAAATTGACTTGCCCATCTTTTAATGTTACTCGTCCTTGTTAGTCTCGGTCTGCCTCTGCCTCTTTTACTTTGTATTTTCCCTTCCAATATTACTTTTAGTGCGCTGTTCATCTACCATCTGATATTAACAATCTTCCCAGATATTTAAATGTAGTTACCTGTTTTAATATTGTTCCACTTGTCTTGTTTGTAAATTGCGGTGATGGATATGTCTTTGTTGCTACCATTATTTCTTTTTGCCATTAAGACTTCTTCTTCTTTGCTATTAAGAGTTCTTCTTCTGCGATTATGGCTCATTCTGACTAGGATTTTGGACTATATTATGAAGGCTGCTGTCTGTTTAAGTAATTCAGCTGCCCCGTATAGCTTCTCTTCCAGGGAGGTGGGTATGGACCACATTGCTCTTCTCAGGTCTGTGTACTGGGGTCAATCCAGTAGAACATGTTTTGTTGTCATGTTATCCAGGATACAGTGGCATTTGCTGGTAGTTCCTATTTTGAGTTTGGTGAACATGTAGTTGTTCAACCTCTTGTGGCCAGTGTGTAGGCGAAGTATGATGACTTGATCCCTCCTTGATAGTTGGAGGTATTCGTCCCTCTCGTTATGCTTTGAGTGTTCTTGTTTCCATGTTTTATGGTACTAGACTTTGATGTTGTATTTTGCTTCATCGTAGCTGACCAGATGGTTCTCTTGTATTAAACTACCTCCCTCTTTAGCTATTCTGCCTGTGTGTTCGTTTCCGTGTATATTACAGTGTGATGGTATCCACTGGATGACCACTCTCTGTAAGTTATTGCACAGCTGGTCTAGGGTTGTTCTGAAGTCATCTAGCTCACTGTTCCTGTGGGTTTTTAGAGCTGTTGGGACTGACAGTGCATCAGCCAGTAACCCCAATTTCTTGTGCGTGTTATTTTTTTTTTTTGGAAAGCCAGTTTTGCATCGTCATTGAGGGCTTTTGTTTCTGCTTTATAGTTGTTTGAGAATTTCCCAGTAGCTATTGACTTGGTGATCTATTCTTGGTTATTCAGCCTCAAGAACAAACCTCCTCCTCCATTTCTGGTGGCATTTGTAGCAGATGTATATGTGTGTACACCATGAGCTGTGTGTCTCATCGGTTTTGATCATGTTTCGATATTCCAATTGTTTACGATGAATGATGATATCGTATGACAGGGAACAGTTGGCTGTGTTCACTTTCTGCGCGGTTTCGCCTCAAGTCTTTTGGCGTATGCTGAGACTGCTACGATGGGGACTACAGTTACCTTTCTTTGTTTGGGAGATGAGATATTAATTCGGATTATTACTCTCGCACGGGCGGTTGAGTAATTATGGATTTTAATTCGTTTGCAGTGATATGGCTTACCATCAAAAATCATAAATATTATCAAAGACATGTATGATGGTTACACATGTGCAGTTCGAACAGAGGAAGGACTGAGCGAATGTTTCCCAATAGAAACTGGGGTTAAACAAGGATGTATTTTATCGCCCTTGTTATTTGGAGTTGTTATGGACTTCATAATGAAGAAATGCTGCACTGGTAATAAAGGCATCGAATGGATACAAGGAGACCATTTGCTGATGACATAGTTCTCATCAGCAGCCAGATAAAAACGATGCAGGAAAACACAAATGAACTATCAACAATAGCCAGCAAAATTGGGCTTGAGATCAATCATGAAAAGACTAAAGTCATGAAAAGCTTAATTCCAACAGATGACAAAATATACATGGAAAACAAACCAGTAGAAGAGATCGATCACTTTATCTACCTTGGAAGTAACATTGATCGAAAAGGGGATACAAGCAAAGAAATTAGAATCAGAATAGCTAAAGAAGCAATGTCTTTCAGAAGCCTTGAAAAGTTGTGGAAATCAAAACTCATCAGCACAAATACAAAATCAAATGTACTATGAACCCTTATGTATGCGTGTGAAAGCTGGAAAACAACAAGAGATGTAGAAACAAAGTTGAACGCATTCGAAAATAAATGTCTAAGGAAAATACTTGGTATGGTGTGGAACGAATTCAAAACAAACGAGAAAATTAGAGAAGTCGCCAATCAACCACTAATATCTTCAGCAATCAAGAAAAGACGATGGTCATATGTTGGACATGTGATGAGAAGAGATAATAACCGAATAGCAAAGCAAGCCCTCATATGGGAAACAACAGGTAAGAGAAAAAGAGGAAGACCCAGGGAGACACTGAGAAGAAAATTGATGAGAGAGGCAAGAGCAGCAGGATTCGGCTCCCTCAGTGAAATAGAGCAGCTTGCTCAGAACAGAGACAAATGGCGAGATTGATAAAATATCTTTAAAAGAATTGAAAACTGCTAGAACAAAAATTCAGATAGGAGAAGGTGTATCTTGGTCTTCGCCCGGCCGGCTACGGCTCGAAAGGTCATTAGATAGATAGATAGATAGATAGATAGATAGATAGATAGATAGATAGATAGATAGATAGATAGATAGATAGATAGATAGATAGATAGATAGATAGATAGATAGATAGATAGATAGATAGATAGATAGATAGATAGATAGATAGATAGATAGATAGATACCGGGATTACCATAACCAAATAACCTGTGGGTAGTTATCGTTTATGATATTTTCTGCTATATGTTTTCTCTCTGTGTCTGTATGGGTGCCTTTTTTCGTGATTCCTATTATGTCTTCCTTAAGTTCTGGTATTTTGTGTTTCCCATAAGGAGTCATATCATATGGGCTTTAAGGGTCTTGACATTGTTTGGGACAGTAAGGGGTCACTAGTTGCCAGTTCTTTATAGATTGAAGCGAAGTTGCTCCTCTTTAGTCCTCCTTTTCTGAAACCAGTTAATCTTTGGTGCATGGGGTTGTTAGGGAGCCTTTTATATTTCTCCGCTTGTCGCATTACTTTAGTTTTCCGTCTGTCATCTAAGGATTGTAAACACCTGTTACTGTTTATAGAGTCTCGATAGGTGTAGATTTCATAGCACCAGTGATGATTAGGGCAGCTTGGTTTTGTGTTCTGTTAATTTCGCTAAGCTGTGATTTGGAAGCTGTAACCCAGGCTGTGATTTATACTCTAGCACTGGTCTTACTCTTCCTACGTATAGTCGTTTATAGATATTGCTGTCTGCCTCCCCCCTCCCCGTCCGTTCCTGCTAATTTCTTCATAAAATCGTTCGTTTTCTGGCTCTTTTGTTTACTTTGTCTATCTGATTTATCCGTGTCATTTCGCGATCCATGATCACGCCAAGATATGTTCGGTTTTGGTCAATAGGAAGTGTATAGTCTTTGATCTTCAATTTTGCAGAGTGTGTTTCTTGATAGACTGAAAATTGTGCATGTAGGTTTTTTTTCGTTAATTGGTGGTAACCACATGTTCGTCCAATTTATTAAAGTTTTCCAAGGGCATCTTGCATTCTGGAGCTAACCACTGACATAGATTCTTCACTTGCCCATATCGCCAAGTCGTCTGCGTACATTGCTGAGTTTATTCTGGGTGGAATGCCCATTACGATATCATTTATGAAAATTAAAAAGAGCGTTAGGGATAGGACTCCACTTTGTGGGACACCTTGTTCGTTTCTGGCTTTTTTACTTAGTTGTCCATGTTCCTGTACTCTGGCCGTTCTGTCTTGTAGGTATTCAGATATCCAATTTAATAAACGGCCTTGGATGCCAAGTCTGAGAAGCTTGTTCTTTAATCCATCTTTCCAAACCCTATCAAAAGCCTTCTCCATATCGACCCACACTGTCAGTGTGTGTTTCTATTCTTGTAGGGCATCTTCTATTTCCTGTGCGATGTAGGTAATCGGGTCTTCAGTTGATCTGTGCTGACGGAAACCATATTGTTGTGGTATGATTTGTTGTTTTGTTTCCAAATGCCACATGAATCTTCTGTTGGCCAGCCTTTCCATGAGTTTGCTCAGGCAGCTCAGTAGACTAATTGGTCTGTAGCTACTTGGGTCCAGTGGGTCTTTTCCAGGTTTGAGGATGGGCACTATAATAATGGGCCCTTGGCTTTCTGTCCCAGTTTTATGAGCATTTCGTTGGTGATTCCATCTTTTCCAGGGGAACTCTTGAGTTTCAATCCTTTGAGGGATAGATTTAGTTCAGTTTGTGTAAAGATGGTCATCTGGTGTTGTTCTGGTGCTAAAGACATGTGTTTTGCATCTAATTTCTGGATTAATTTACCCAGTCTAATGCAAATACGAATGCAGGAAATATAATATTCATCCACACCTTACCAGCCGTTTAGTTACGGTGTTAGTTATCCTAATTATCATGACCATGGTACATGTTTTTCTCTCTCTCTCTCTCTCTTCTCTCTCTGCGATCAGGACTCAATCAGAGTAGGATTCCAGACTCTCACATGAAGTCAGCTGTCAGGTTAAGGGTGTTGATCGCCCCCACAGACAGAACATCACAATTAGAGTCTGCCAGATCCACTCTAATTGAACCATGGTACATGTTTGGGAGATATGGTCGGTATCACGTCAGCATGATTTTAATCCCAATAAAAAAAAATATGTTACCTATTTTTTAGAAGCTGGGTAAACACCTAGCCTTGTCGACCAGAAATTTTTTTTTTTAATTAATTTACAATTTCTGGAAATTAAACCCGGACACCTCTGATCCGAGAGTGAGCACACTAACTATTCAGCCATGATCGTACAGTCAGAACATTCTTGTCGTGCTCTCATGTTTAAATCCCGCCTCCGGTGTTTTGCAAGACGGGGGTATAATTTTTGCCGGTTTGGCGAAGGATCGTAATTTTCATTGTGTGTTCACTATAAGCGAGATTTCTCTGATGGTGGTACTCTTTTCGCCGGTTTGGCTGGAAGTGTAGTTTTCATGGTGTGTGATTCCTAAAGAAGATTTTCCAGTGGAATATACCAAGCTCAACGTGTATTCACGTGCTGAAGATCTGTATGACTGTGGTTAGCCAATCTTCAACTTGGAAATGAATTTTGGACCGCGCAACCGAATGAGTAGTCCTGTGTCCAGACTATCCTTCTTCTGTGTACATTTCGATTAATGTTCTCATGCAGAATATGGCTTCTTTTGTCCCACTATTTTTCCTAAATCCAGATTGCTGCTCATCTGATTCAGTATTGATTTTATTCTGAATCCTTCATTGTATAACTTTTAGCAAAATTTTGCAACATGGTTCATTAGGCTTATTGTTCTAAAGTCACTGCATACAACTGCACCATTCTTTTTAGGCAATGCAATGAAAGTTTATGCTTTTAGTTCATTTGGTATGTATCCTGTGTGGTATATGTCGTTGCATATGTCTGTAATCACTTCAATGTCAAAATCCTCTAGTGCCGGTATCATCTCTATCTGTATGCTGTCAGGTCCTGTTGCTTTTCCTTTTTTCTTTGTTTGTATAGCTTTTCCACCTCAGATTTTAAGATTTTATAGCCTGATGTACAATTTATGATTCGTTACTTGTCCCTTTGATCATGAAAAAGTTCTGTTATATATATTCCTGCCATCCATCTATTATATCTTTATTGTCTGTTAGCATTTTTCCTTTTTCGTCTGCAATGCATCCACCTTCTGTGGCTTTTTTATTTTTATTAGTTATTATCTTTAATCTTTTATCTGAGCCAGTCTTCTTTTGCCTTTTTGCGTATTTCATTATCTATTTTATTGTATTGGGCAGTGTTCTTTGCATGTATTAAATGGAGACTACAACAACCTTGTGATGATGGTCATTTCTGTGGCATACTGCATGGAGACAATCAACTGCAGCGTCAGCATACTAATCTATCGAAGTATGAGCACCAAATACATACACATTTTCGATATAATGTTTGCGAATCTTTTGGTTTTGTGTTAGTAAAAAAGTTCACTTGAAGGCAATGCTAAAAATAACTTCAAGGGCTACAATATTAAAATATAAAACAATTATATCGTTTGTTGATTTATTTGTTTAAATGAATTGTATTTTCCATATTGCGCACCTTGTATAATCAGTCCAGTAAAAAGAACGTTTCATTAGAAACAACAATGAACTAATGTAGGATAAATCAAGTTTACAATTTCAAAAGTATCAACATTTTAATTTAAATTAATTATTGATTTATTTACATGTGTGCAAAGAAAAGAAAAGCCACGACTGATGCCAAATGAAGGAAAGACACTAGACAGCAAAGCAAGCAATACTGAGAATAGAGAAATAAAGAAGCAATCATAGAGAAAAGAGAGTCATAATCATTGCACTATGAACATGTCCATAGGTGCTCAGATTTCTTCCTCAGCAAATCTCGCAGTGTCCAGCAACTGACAACTCCAAGTCTGTGTTGGTTGATTAGTCTTCTTACACGCCAACTAAGTTTCTCATTTCTGGCTGTGCCCATCTTAACTCCCATTTCTTTGAGAAATGAGGAAAAAAAGAAAGAACTATGTAGATATTAGGAGAAAAAAGGGTTTAAAGAAGTAATAATGGACAAAAGAAGAAAGCTGAAGATATTATTTTACTGGGGAGGAGAGAGTTAGGAATAAACAAAAAAGAGAACTGGAGGGATAACTAAGAAGAAGTGAGAGCTTGGTTATGTAATAATCTTCTTCTGCTCTCCTTTCTTATCTGCTGCTCAGTGTCGAGGTGTGAGAAGTCTTGATCCTTCCGCTGTTAGACGTCACATAGAGCTTGTAATGTTTTTCACCTCCCATCTTTATTCTGGGCGAGATGTTTGATCTTATCTAAAGAGTCTATCCCAGGCAACTTTTCTTCTCTTATAAGTTTTCCTCTTTTCCTGTACCCTGAAAATTAATCATGGATAAAATTTCCCTCCCTTCTATTTTGTTCAGTTCAGACTGAGTCCTTTTATGTTTTCATTCATTATTTTATCTGTCAAATACTCTCTACAATTTTTTCGAACTAAAGCAGACACAAAAATTCTTTCAGGCGAAAACAATCATTACACATTTTTGGCAGCACTAAATTAATAATGCTGTTATTGTTGTTTAGCAATATGATATATTCATTTGTTGACAGATGTTCATTTTTTAAGTGTTGTAAATTGATTTGCAAAATAAAAAACTTAATGATTTGCACATATGGTTTGTAATTTTATTACAAATGCCTTTCTTTTAAGGATTCATATATCCATTCCCTTTTTTTTTCTAATTCTTTACAAATTATGAATTTTTACAAGAAGGATATGCTGGCAGGCTGTTCTCGTGTCTGAACGACATGTTCAGATTCTTAATTTTATTCAGATTAATTCATTAATATATCAGAAGTTATTTATGTTGTGTCCGTTGACAGGAATCCCTATTTAGACTACTATTGATCTCACAATATTTTCACTGTAAAATAAGAGCAAATATGGTAACAAAATACTTCCTTGTCTGAACTCTAGCTTAATAAGTTGGAACTCAACAAAAGGTTGGATGGTTATTCAAATAGTGAATATTCATATCATATACCAACATAACATAACAAAAATTAATCATGGAAAGGACAAATCTATTTATAAGACACGGATGTATGGTTAGAAAATTTCACTATAAGAGCCGCTAGCATCATTGGAAACTTCTTGCACTGCCTGCTCATTGTCTTCATCCATTTCTACCTCACTCTCCTCATCTGCATCAGCCATGTTTTGTTCATCACCTTCATTATCATCTTCATCTGTATCAGCATCTCCACCTTCACCAGTGGCTGAGCTGTTAGAACTTGCCACTGAGGTTTGCGTCAATATCTCCTCTCCCTAAACATAAAATAAAAGAAACCATAATTAAAAATCACGCAAAAATATCCTGTTAATAAAAGGATCCACGACAAGCATGTTGATTTAAAGCACTGAAACACATGTACATACACACCAAACAAAAAAAAATTCAGAAATAAAAAAAAAAACCAGGCATTCAATTGTTAAAGCTTTACAACGTGAAGGCATCGCAGCAGACAAAACCCATATTACCACAATAGGCTTTGCAAAACCCATTAAAAAATTCACACATACTACAACATATCAATTAAAAATACAATATATAATATTTAGCTGGCAGTTGAAACTGTACTGAATATAGAAAAAATGTCATAATAGTTGTAATCAACAGAAGTGAAAGTAAAAATAAAGAACTCCATTATAAGGGGAATGTGTGAGTACCAATATAAATTCTTTAATCATCTGTACATTTTCTTGGTAGTGTGTCAGTTTTATGCCTTAGCCACATTTTTTTTCAAGAAATAAAAATAAGATATACCCATTTAAGGGTGGACCTAGAAGCCATTGAGAGGGATAAAACTGACTTTTTGTTTAATGTAGGCCAGTTCACTAACAATCACTGTAACAGGACTTTCTAATTATCACAAGACTGTTGAACACAAAGATATCAAAGGTGATGTCAATTAATTTTCTTCTTTGTGTTAGGGATGTAGTTTTCTTTTTCAATTTAACCCTAGATTATGATACTGTTGTAAAATTTACTTGATAATACAAATTTCTAAAAACATATTTTTCTACCCTGAATGTTTCATTTGTTGTCCATTGCTGTTGGAATTTTTTTTTTTATCATGGGATATATCGTTTAAAGTGAAAAACAAAATCACCTGAAATGTGGGAAATTTCCTGATCATCCATTAACATCAAACAACCCTTTGTGACCTGGGAAACAGCGAATGACGCTATGCGGTCGCTGAACATACTGATGGATTTACTGTGACCATAACGATAGACATTGTAATACTTCCAGTCCATGAGGTAAAACTCAGGTCATAAATCAACCTGAGTCAGGAATTTTGAGTCCCTGTGTTCCCGCCTAGTGTGAACACATTGGACTGTGTCAAAAGTTTAGAGAAATTGCTATTTTTAGAACATCTAATGTTACATTTAAGTGGAAGTAATTTTTACCACAGTATCGCAACTAGGAGAGTTACAGGTAGGTATCATAATCGAGGGTTAAACTTTAGCAGATAGTAAAGAAATGTTACCCTTGTTAGGTTGCAAAAGTCGGTGCCAAGTATAACAAAGTTAAAAGCAATGTTCTATGCTTATGTTAGAAACACTTTACAATCAACACAGCTGATTGGCTAAACGGACCATGTAACCTAGTGCCTGCATAGTTTCAGCAACACTTAACTAAACATTTGGGTATAACAACCCCATAATATAATGTAGCACATGTTGAAATAAACACTATGTTAAAAAAACACTAGACAGAAAATAATTAATTACATCATTTAATTAAGTTATTATTGAGTTATTTGCGGGTCATCATCATTGCACTCGGAACATGTCCATAGGTGCTCAGATCCCCTCCTCAGCAATTCCCTCAGTGTCCAGCGACTGACGACTCCAGTTCTATGTTGGTTGATAACTCTTCTTACACGGCCACTAAGTGTCTCATTTCTGGCTATGCTCAACTTAAATCCTATTTCCATCATCCGAAGAAGTGACGTGGATTTGTGTTTGTTGAAGTCCTGTGCTCTTCCCACATCTCGGAGGGCATTGATGATGTCCGCCCGATCCATTGGTTGCCTGTCCTCAACGACAGCGCAGCAAGCCAACCTGTCCGCCCTTTCATTTCCCCGTACTCCCTCATGTCCAGGGACATAGACAAAGGTGACCTTACGTATTTTGGATTTCTGCAACGACTCTACCCATTGCATGCGTACAGAGCCCGCCTCCACTAATTTTTATCATGCTCATCGAATCACTCAGTATACATGCGTGAGTGTAGTCTTGTGACTCTAACCATTTGAATGCCTTGTTTATTTTAATGTGACCTTTGGACTATTTTCTATTTTTGTTACATATTTAGTTTCATTTCTCAGGAACTCTTAATTTGATTATTATGAAAACTGACACATTTGTACTCCAGTGGGTTACGCACTGGACAAGACAGAGATTCTGTTTATAATACATATGGTTCTTCTATTCAGAGGTTATTATCATGCCACCATCCGTAATTTGTGCCCATCAAAAAAAAAAATATCAAATCAAACTGACACATTTATAGCAAATTTATTATTTACAAATGTACCAATGAACTGTGTTGTGATGTGTATTAACTCAGGAAAATTTAATTCCTAGAATCTTAATATGGCTGTTGTTTATCTTGGTTACCATGGCATCCAGGTGATCTTAACACAAACAAACAACATATACAGTCGATAGTATTATCATTTCATATCAAAATAACTTACTTAAGCCATTTATTTTGGGAAAAGATGTGTACTGCCATTATAAGTATCATGCCTACTGGCGTAGGTGTCATGTCTCTCCATAACTTTCGACCTCGACAGTTATTTATAATTTCTGTTGTTGACCTAAGCTTGTTAAGCTATCTGGTATCTTTACTCTTTGCTTCCCTCTAGCTCTTCGTCCCTCAATTTTCCCAGTTGTTACAATATATTCCAGCTGTTCCTCTCTGATTATATGGCCAAAAAATGATGATTGTTTCTTTTTTAGTATTGTATTGCCATACTTTGTCTTTAAAAAAAATACTTTTACAATATGGGAAGACATCATTCTCTTTCTTTACTAATCAGGTTTCACAAGTTATTGGCAGCTATGTCAGTACAAACTGCAGACTACATTAGGCCTAAAAGAACTTCAGACTATTTCATCCCAGAAAAGTTAAATGGGGACAAACTTCCCTCCAGTATTCAGCAAAGTTCTTAAAACAAACCACAAGTATTTTTCAGAATGATGCTGGTCTAAACATTAGAGACAAGTGTAGTTCACCAGTAGCACACCAAAATTACATGCCATTTTGCAAAAATAATAGTAATAATATATCACACTGTCCCTATACTGGGCTCCTCTTTAAGACAATATTATATGTATAAATTCATGCTTTAGCAAATCACCAGCATATTCAAATCAGCCTGCAGATCATCCTCATACCATCTGTGAACAGTATTAGTTTACTGACACAGTGCAGAATAATGAGATATATCTCTTCACATCTCGGATATTAGTGGAGTTGTAATGTAAATCCTGAGCTTATTAGGTTTTGATAAATTGACTAAACCATATTTAATAGAACCTTATAAAATAAAAAAAAACTTTAAAATAACCACTAACACCATATTTCCTCATACTTTAGCAAGGCATGGAGGGAACATTTACTTTTCACTATAAGATAAAAATATAACACCTTTAAAGACATGCTAGATACATACAATCCAGCATCCCTCAACAAAGTGGAAAAAGACATCATTTAATGAAGAAGGAAAGAGCTCTGTTATGCCTCAAGCATGGGATTTTACAGAATTACAGTGTGCCCATATTTTTTTTTTAGTCAGCAAGATGTCAGGCTAGATGCCAGGCCTTTTCCTTTCCCAGAAAAATATCTCTGCTTTTATTTTAATACTAGGTAAATTGAGAAAGCAGCTGGTCAACAGTTAAATGCAACCTCTTTTGCTCTATTCATTAAACATTGCACTACCACATCTTTCATATAATCTGCTGATTATTAAGTTACACAAAAATTTAATGAAAGGACATTAAGTAAAAATAAATGAAAATCTGCATGCCTTTAGGTTTCTGTTTTTAAGATTTCCCATCCAAAATGCATTTTGACAGTTGTTGAGTGTCAGCATTGCCTTCACTCTGTACACAAAAGCTTCCAGGGTCCGCTTCAAAAGAGGTACTTGATTGGTAAGAGCCATATCTTTCATAATCTGTAACAAAATAATTAATGAAACATTTTTACAACTGCACTTCTATAGCTTCCTGTGCTCCATTTAAAACAGTAAGTTGTATGAATAATAAAACAGAATATCCTATAATGCTTGAAACAATTCACAAAAACTTGTTGATACCATTAAAAAGCATTAGGTAAAAGATCAAGAACCCAGAAGTTGCTGAACCAATAAACAACTTGTACAAAAACTGAGTGAGTTCAGTAAATGTGAGTTTCAATATTTTTGTTCAACTACAATATATTTTTGCAATATGAAGGCATCTTACAGCTCAGTACGTTTATTTATCTGACCTGTTTCTCTAGACTGAGTTATTGAGTTATTTGCGGGTCATCATCATTGCACTCGGAACATGTCCATAGGTGCTCAGATCCCCTCCTCAGCTATTCCCGCAGTGTCCAGCGACTGACGACTCCAGTTCTATTTCTCTAGACTATTTTCAGTGAGATTCCTACAAAACAGCAGCTGTTTGTAAACCCATTTAGTGCAGGGGATTAATAGAATAACAAATCTTTATGAACTGAATTTATATCAAATGTTCAATTCCTTAAATGAATCATTTATCATGACAATTAAGTCCCCCCACATGGTTGTTTTTTTAGTTAGGGTTTCTCCATCTCACAAATATGTGGTCTTGGACACATTCTTAGTGTAAGCTGTGATCATGAAAACTTAAAAACAGAAAATGAAATGGTTGTCTTTTCATTAGATTTGAGGCAATACCCATGTGACAGTGAGTACCTACAACAGACAATAATTTAGCTTCAGAACTCAATGAGAATCAAGAAACATTATTACAGCAATCCTTCCAATGTGACACACTAGACTATATTACATTAATCTTTCCAATGTGATGCACTAAACTATATTACATCAATCCTTCAAATGTGACGCACTAAACTATATTACAGCAATTCTTCCAATGTGACACACTAAACTATATTACATCAATCCTTCCAATGTGACACACTAGACTATATTACAGAAGATCTTCCAATGTGACACACTAAACTATATAACAGCAATCCTTCCAATGTGACCCACTAAACTATATTACAGCAATCCTTCCAATGTGACACACTAAACTATATTACATCAATCCTTCCAATGTGACACACTAAACTATATTACATCAATCCTTCCAACGTGACACACTAAACTATATTACATCAATCCTTCCAATGTGACACACTAAACTATATAACAGCAATCCTTCCAATGTGACACACTAAACTATATTACAGCAATCCTTCCAATGTGACACACTAAACTATATTACATCAATCCTTCCAATGTGACACACTAAACTATGTAACAGCAATCCTTCCAATGTGACACACTAAACTACATTACATCAATCCTTCCAATGTGACACACTAAACTATATTACATTAATCCTTCCAATGTGACACACTAGACTATATAACAGCAATGCTTCCAATGTGACACACTAGACTATATTACATTAATCCTTCAAATGTGACACACTAAACTATGTTACATTAATCTTTCCAATGTGACATACTAAACTATATTACATCAATTCTTCCAATGTGACACACTAGACTATATAACAGCAATGCTTCCAATGTGACACATTAGACTATATTACACCAATCCTTCCAATGTGACACACTAGAACTATATTACAGCAACCCTTCCAATGTGACACACTAGACTATATTACATTAATCCTTCAAATGTGACACACTAAACTATATTACATTAATCTTTCCAATGTGACACACTAAACTATATTACATCAATCCTTCCAATGTGACACACTAGACTATATAACAGCAATGCTTCCAATATGACACATTAGACTATATTACACCAATCCTTCCAATGTGACACACTAGAACTATATTACAGCAACCCTTCCAATGTGACACACTAGAACTATATAACAGCAATCCTTCCAATGTGACACACTAGACTATATAACAGCAATGCTTCCAATGTGACACATCAGACTATATTACAGTAATCTTCCCAGTGTGGTACATTGACCCAGGCCAAACTTGAACTAAACACAAATGTAAATTAAATAGTTTGTCTTACTGGAGAGAGTACTATATGGCTTCATACTATATATACACTGCACAAAAAAGAAGAGGAGAGGTCACTGAAGTGGAAGCAGGCCCAGAGTAAAATTTGGTGACAACATCAAGGAAACTATGCAACTGCAATTAAATGTCAATGGTTCAGACCTGCAAAAAGTTGCAAGAACTAAAACCTTCCTCGACAAACAAAAACATATAGGAGAAACTTAAATTTAAAATTAAAAAAAGGAAAGATGGAAACTGTATTAGCACAGCGACAGAAGTAATCTATAACTAAACAAAATGCCTAACAACTACATACAAGAAATAATTTATTGTTTAATTTTATGAAGTTTGCTACCTTTGAATGACCACATAGATGGTGCAGAATTCTAGTGCTCTGTTGTAATGAGCGTAGTAGCTTCTCTACCATAGCATGATGAATTCTGAAGGTCACATCCAGCAAAGGCATGCCTTGACGCAGAAAAATGTCCACAAACTGACGTCCATATTTGAGGGCTGCTCCCAAGTTGCTGCGAGCAGTGAACATCTTAGTCAGAGTGATGGTGACATTTAGGATTCTGACTGCCACACACCATGACAGAAGTCTCTCTTCTCTCACAATCTCCGAATCTGATTTCTTCCCAGTGGGAATCTTCTTGATGTTGTTGATTAACTCAACCATGACAATCTTGTAATATACTGGAAACGTCTGTCTGTAAACAGCATGAATATAAGTCATTTAATACAAAGATAAGGAAGTTCCATATAAAACAATATAGAACGAGTGTGAAGTGTCTATTCTTGCAATACAAAGGAATAAAAGCATTTGGAATTGCGAGTGAAACAAGCTATTTTTGCTATCATTACCTTCTTTAACACAGCAAAGTTAGGGACTACCCTTAAATAAAACATTTATATTTCATTCAACACAGTTTATTATGTGAACTAATGCAAAAACCTCCTACATTAAGTGTACTCTATCACAAATTCTTTCTATTCTAGCATATGAGGCGATACAAGTTTCCTCATATTCCAAGTCCGGCTTGTTGCAGGAGCTACTGAGTTAAGTGCTCTGTGTACACCGTGAGCTGTGTGTCTCATCCGTTTTGATCATATTTCGATATTCCAATTGTTTACGATGAATGATGATATCGTATGACAGGGAACAGTTGGCTGTGTTCACTTTCTGTGCGGTTTCGCCTTATGTCTTTTGGCGTGTGCTGAGACTGCTACAATGGGGACTAGAGCCTTTCTTACTTACCTTTCTTTGTTTGGGAGATGAGATGTTCGGATGATTACGCTGGCACGGGCGGTTGAGCATTTATGGATTTTAATTCGTTTGCAGTGATACCGGGGCCTTCCATAACCAAATAACCAAATTCTTTCTTTCAAGGACTTTTGCCAAATCCTATGAAAGTCTGAACCGCTACACAAGTTTACAATTTAATCAATTAAACATGACTCTTAGCTCATTTATAAACATATCTATTTGTAGAAGTAAATAACTTGCTATGATTATGAAGTTTTTTATAAAAGAAGAAATACAATAGATGCACTAGTTGTTTTTTTTTTATTGTTTCATAAAGACAGTCACAAATGTTCATAGAGACAAATCCACAACTTAGTATTTCAGTACAACAAAGAAATCTAGGACTATTATGTGAAGTGAAATAAATTCACAGCTCTTTAGTTTTTTTGACCATCAAAAGAAAGTTTTGTTTCAGAGAAACAGTCATCAATGAACATTTTTTTTTCTTTTTGCTCCAACTTTTCGACAAAGTTAACTCTACTAGCTCTAACAAACAAAACACTTCAAAGTTAACTCTACTAGCTCTAACAAACAAAACATTTCAAAGTTAACTCTACTAGCTCTAACAAACAAAACATTTCAAAGTTAACTCTACTAGCTCCAACAAACAAAACACTTCAAAGTTAACTCTACTAGCTCTAACAAACAAAACACTTCAAAGTTAACTCTACTAGCTCTAACAAACAAAACACTTCAAAGTTAACTCTACTAGCTCTAACAAACAAAACACTTCAAAATCTCTTTTGTACATGTATATTTTCTTTAACAAAGAACAATTGCTCAATAAAACAAATTCACAGTTGATTAATTATTTACAAATGTTTTATAGAAAGAAGGTTGACCTGTTCAGAGATGCAAACTCTTCAGCAACAGCATGTTTGTCTTGATTGATTAGGCTGGCTAGACCTTTAGAGGCTAAATTCTCCAGGGCCTCCACAGGTTCAGAGCTACATTCAAGGTACAGCTTGATGACTGCCTGCAGGTTCTCATTGTGCTTTGCTCCTTTCATCTGTTCCCCATCAGGGCTGCGCCAGTCTTGACTTAGAAAACTTTTGGCATGAGTTGCTGAAGCAGGGAATGTCAGAAAGAAAGTACAGACCTTAATTTGGCACAAAATAATTGTATACTACAAAAAGATAAAATTACACAATAAAAGCAAAGAGATATGGAAGCAATAAATAGTTAGTTATTCTGTAGTTTAAAGTGTATATCTTTAGAGCTTTGTTTGGTGTGATTTGCATTTGGATAAGGTTACAGCAGTAAAGCTATTAGAACAAGACAAATGAAATTTTTGGGGATTGTTAAAAGACACAACAGCCTACTAAAAGTAATATTGGAAGTTAAAATACAAGGTTAAAGAGGCAGACAAAGACTAACATGGACGAGTAACATCAGAAGATGGACAAGTCAACCTATGACAATCTGCACCATCAAAGCAAGAGACAGAGTCAATGCAGACTCTGAACCTTCAATGCAGAGACGGCATTCAATTAATGAAAAGTAAAGCTTTAAATGGAATCAGTGTATTGCTGCCAACTTTGTTCACCTTAAATGTACAGAGATATCTGTTAATGCACAGATTTACGAAAGTCTCGATGACAAGGGGTCTATGTAATATTTTCACACATTTGATTCTGTATTAAATCTGGTTATCTGGTTATCTGCTTATGGTAGGCCTCGGTATCACTGCAAACGAATTAAAATCCATAATTGCTCAACCGCCCGTGCCAGTGGAATCATCCGAATTGCTAACACATCTCCCAAGCAAAGAAAGGTAGCTGTAGTCCCCACCATAGCAGTCTCAGCACACGCCAAAAGACATAAGGTGAAACCGCACAGAGAGTGGCACGGCCAACTGTTCCTGTCATACGATATCAGCATTCATTGTAAGCAATTGGAATATCAGAGCATGATCAAAACGGATGAAACACACAGCTCACGGTGTGCACAGAGCACTTGACTCAGTAGCTCCTGCAACAAAGCGGACTTGGAATATGAGGAAACTGCAACAAGGAACACTTTTCAGACATAGCCTTCAATGGTTCCTGCCGCCTATCCATCACATTGCCCGGAAGTTCACGTCCTCCTGAAAATGATGATCGTCATAGTATTTAAATGTATAGCGCCTGATGATGTTAGGACATCGTGTTTGACTCCAACTCCGAACATACAAAACACAGTTCATCGTCAGATTATCCCCGATGCACACCAAAAACAGATCGCAAGATTAGCGCATGGTCGGTCTTGGGACACACGATGATCCATTATGATGACGTAGCACGCACAATATGTCTGCGCCCATGTATTCATGATTACTCTAGTGAATGCAGTCTACAACGAACGAAACATGGTACAAACTTCCCAAAGACGCTGACTTGACGGATCCCACCACATTAATGCGTTGGAACTTGTAAATAACTTGCGGCAAACATCTCCATCAACGGTCATGGAACAGCACTTAGTGTGACGTAAAACGCAGATCAACATTAGACGTTGGAAGGCGCATTCACAACACTTGATTTGTCAAAACGGAGTATTGCCGTGCATGCAACGCCAATTCAATGTCGCAGATATGACAATTAGAACATCATTTCGACTGGAATGCAGAAAATTGGAACGGATACCCGAAGTTGATAAGAATCCAAACCAATTTTCGCAGCGATAGAGAGAACGTGACTCAGTTCCGCCATCTTGGAAACGGAAGTATTAAATCTAAGCAATAGAAGTTAGTTATCAATTTATAAACATTATTCATTTTTTAAACAATAAATATTACCAAAAACGCTGGTATAAAAGTATATATACTTTATTATATAAATTACTTCTGTAAGCATTTCACATTTGTATATATTAAATTTATACATTTATTTTTGCATATAAATAAATAATTTAATAAAATTAATAATATACGTATTAGTAAAAAAAAAATGATGTCCAATAGCAGTCATCGCATTTACCGAGGATAGGCATTAAGTTATACGGGACTGAAGTAAATCCTATTATCGTTTCCACATAAGCTATAACATTTTGTAAAGCATCATGTGTATTGGCATTTATTGGAAATATGGTTTTAATGCTCATCTTTATAATGACCATCAGTGTATTAATAATTGATATAGCCATAATACCCAATGCTCTACTTTCCCAGAGAATATTTCCAGTACCCATGTTTAAAGTTCCCGTGTGTTACCGGGGCCTCATTATGAGTAAAGAATAGTGACACTGTGTCCTTCCAAGCATGTCGTAAGAGGCGATTAAGGAGGTTGATCGATGGCTTGACAAGCTGTCATTGTAAAAAGTATTGTTATGGAAACAGAACCATAGATTTTAGAAGCAGTGATCTCTGCAATATGTGCCATTTTGGCACGCAAGGTTTCTCTTTTTGAGATTGTGGTTCTGCCCTATGTGCTGTCTTCGGCTCGAAAGGACAATAGATAGATAGATAGATGTTTAAAGGCTTGATGAACTCAGAAGCCATGTTGACTTAAATAAAAATTAGCTACATTTGACATGTAAACCAAAATCCTTGTGATCAGTAGAGAATCACCCTAACGACTCTGCCATCAAAGCACTCTAGCACCAAAACACTGCAGTTTCTATAATGGGCCAAGTGATGTACTGGCACCTATTTGCCCATTCAGTACGACTTCTATAATATTGTCTACCCATCTGACTTGTTTAGGAAGGGTATATAAGTAAAGAAATTAGAATCAGAATAGCTAAGGCAGCAATGTCCTTCAAAAGCCATGAGAAGATGTGGAAATAAAAACTCATCAGCACAAAAACAAAACTTAGACTTCAAATCAAATGTACTTTCAACCCTAACATATGCATGCAAGAGCTGGAAAACAACAAAAGATATAGAAACAAAGTTAAACGCATTTGAAAATAAATGTTTAAGAAAAATACTTCGTATAGCGTGGAACGAATTCAAAACAAACGAGGAAATGAGAGAAATCACTAATCAACCACTAATATCTTCAGTAATCAAGAAATGGCGAAGGACATATGTTGGGCATGTGATGAGAAGAGATAATAACTGAATAACATAGCAAGCCCTCGTATGGGAATCAAGAGGTAAGAGGAAAAGAGGCAGAAATACACTGAGAAAAACATTGATTAGAGAGGCAAAGACAGCAGGAATCAATCAGCTCCCTCAATGAGATTGAGATGCTTGCACAAAACCAAGACAAATGGCAGGATTTGATAAATGTTATTTGCAAGGATTGAGACAGCTAGAGAGAAAATTTAGAAAAAGAGAAAGAGTATCTGGGTCTATGCCCTATGGGCCAGCCACAGATCAAAAGGTCACTAGATAGATAGATCTGACTTGTTCTCCCTAAAATCCTGAAGCCAGATCATCAGCTGGCGTTAACTCCATGACTTTGATCTATACTCTGTTCTCACCTAATAAACTTGATTTTAATAACCCTAGAATACAACTATCAATTTAAAATCATGTTATTACTGCTACTTTGTCAAAATGTAAAAATTTACGATTAAAAAAAACTCTTTTAAATTGGAGAAATAATATAAATTTTGCTATGAACTATTGCATTAATCTTCATAGGGCAGCGAGAATGTGATTTTAATTGCTTACAAATGCTAGCCTGCTATATACAGTCCTGTGATTACATAGCGTTATTTTTCTCCCCATTCCTGTGTGTAGCATTATTAGTCCGTCCAACCTGTATGTGCGATTGTACCTTTCAGTTCTTTTGTTGCCTATCCTATGTTTTCAAAGGCTCAGTTGATGTCTTGCCAACAGCCAACAAGAATTATAGTTTGAAAATTGTTTTTTTTTTTTATTTTTTTTCTGCACCTAGTGTCAAGAAAAATAATCACACCTTTACTAAATCTTCATAATTTTTACCATTTCCAGTTTATTTGAACAAATTAAGAAATCTATAGATGACTAATCATAGATCACTGGGGGAAACAATTTGGAAGGTACGAGGCTGAGAAAAAAATATGCACGTGAAACTAACTAAAAAGAATGTGTTTTGCAGCGGTAATTTTCAAGTCGCAGAAGTATTCTAGGATTAAGTAAACATTACCTAAACTTTTATCTAATCTATGTTGACACTTTTCAGTCAAAACCATAAGAAGCTTCAGCAATGTAACTGCAGTCTCCAGATTTGGCACTGTGTCCACCAAGTTACTAAAATACTGGAATGAGCATCTGAAACAATGTAGAAGGTAGAGTGAAATACAGAAATCACAATGTGACACACAAAACAAAACTGGGTAAACATTTCTTCTTACAATAAAAATGTTTTCCTTAGTTATCTCATAAAATTTACAACTGGGAACCAAAACTAATAATAATAATTAGAAGAACCATAATCACTGCATTCATGTCAATCCTAAAGGTGTTCAGTTGATGGTGAAGAATACAAATAGTGATTTCTTTACTTATTGTTTAAATACACTTGCGATTCTGTTTTTGATGATAACAATGTGACAATCCCTAGCCCCATCAAATACATTACATTACATTACATTACCGCACCGCAACACACATGTGCACGCACATGGCGCCCGCGCGCGCACACATATATATAGATAGATATGTATATGTGTGTGTGTATGTATATATATATATATATATATATATATATATATATATACACACAAACATCTGTGTGTGTGTGTATTCATGTATGTGTGGGCTCGTAGATGCTTATAGACATTGTCGGTGGCATTGTAGCTGAGGCAACCTAGACAGTGTTCCCCCCTCTCACATATTTTTAGAACCCTTTACAAGTTGTTGACCCTCCCACAGGCAGGGTATTTACAGCGCACACCTGCGAATACTTCTTTCTCTTTCTGACCATAGTCCACAACACAGGGAAGAAATTGTTGTTTCTTAAACCAGTTTCGATTATTTTGTTTTGGTTGTTTCATTACTAGTCAGCTATGTAGGATTAGTTTTATTCACTAACATATCTGTGCGTGTGTTGTTTGTTTGTTCCTGCTGCAGGCCTATTGAGCCGAAATGTCGTTCAAATTTGTGTCGTCTATCAATTATGTAAAGCTTTTACCATACCATTTTTTTCTATTTTTTTTTTTTCAATTCTCCCTCATATTTAGCTTTACTGCAGCTTCACATTTGTATGCATTCATTTGCCATGACCCAATCCTCATGTCATTAGTCAGTATACAAGAACAGCATAAGCTGCTGGAAACCTCAGAGGTGGAGTATAGTTTTGAATAGCTTTTGGCTCCTGACCATACCTAGTTTTCACTCATCCATTTTGGCTTTAAATTAGTCCTTTCTACTCCCACCACATATTTCAATTTTAAATTCCTAATTTCCATTTGCCATTGAGTGTTCTATAATTGTGGTGACCCATGATTATTCAAAAAAGACACCACCGCAAATGGTCAATAATGACTAGTGGAACAATATTAAAACAGGCAAATGAATTTAAATATATGGAAACAATGTTAACTTCAGATGGTAAATGTACAACAGAGGTGAGATGTAGAATGGCTCAGACAAAAGCAGTGTTTTAAAAAAATGAGGAAGATACTGTGCAATCGTTTTTTGACAACAGAATCCAGAAAAAGAGTTTGTAAATGTTATGTAGAGCCAGTCTTAACATATGGATGTGAATTATGAACAACAGCAGCTGCAAAAAATCACTGGAGGCTCTACAAATGTGGCTTTACAGAAGAATGTTGAGAATACCATGGACAGCTAAGAAGAATAATGAAAACATTCTGAAAAAGGCCAATGCAAAAATAGAGCTAATATCCAATATTAGGAAGAAACATTTTGTGACCATGTAATGAGAAGGGAACAGCTGGAATATATTGTGACAACTGAGAAAGTTGAGGGATGAAGAGATAGAGGGAAGCAAAAAGAAAAGATACCAGACAGCTTAAGAGAATGGCTTGACAGAAGGTCAACAAAAGAAATGATAAATAACTGTAGAGATCAAAAGTTGTGGAGAGACATGATCACCTATGCCATGGCATGGTATTTGTTTATGATTCAGTGTTCACGTAAAGGGGCTCATCTCTCATCTATTCTGAGCATGTAGCGGTGTTGAGGAGAATTTTAAGCAGTAGAAAAATGAAGACAGGAGAATATGGAATGATACTTGACTGTCTTGGTTCAGATGAATAAGGGTTGAGGTTATATTCTGACAAAGGGAGTTCTAAACATAACAGTCATTTGCACAATGCATCAGGGTTATTCGTACACTACCCCGATGGAAGTCATGACAAGACTTGTAGGATCCAGTCGTAAGATAAAGTTTAGGTGCAAACTTAGCTGTTGAGCACCAGACAGACTAGATCTATACCCGAGCCGAAGTCTTGCCACAGGCAACATATCAGATTGGGAGAGAGTGGGGAATCCACCAGGAATGGTGATTCATAGTAGATTAATCAAATAGGGAAAAATAAGGAAATGTAGGAACACTCAAGACAGCAGAAAGTTAAAAGAAGAATTAGAGATTTAAACCTGAAGGATTAATTGTTAGAATTGGTAAGAAACTGTATAATTTAAATATAACAGCTGAATAGCGGTTGATAAGTTATTTAGAATTGATAAGTTATTTAGAATTAGGTAATGTGTATGAAAGCGGTTTGTATTCATTTTTCATTACTTTGTAATTCTTTTGACACAATAAAAGCTGGAACCTGGTGAGCGATCAAGTATCCGATAAAATACAAACCATTGTTAAGTTGACTCCAGTTGTTTATCCTTTAGTAGATGTGTTAAGAGCTGAGAAGAACAAGAGGTCAAGTCAGAGAGAGCCAGCCTCCAGGTATATTGGCGTAGGGCTAGAGATTATCAAGCAGAACAGTTAAAGAGAAGACGAGATGGGATACTCGACATAAGAACTATCAGAAACTAGAGAAACCTGACACCTCTCAGAGATTGGTGCGTGGTTGTGAAGAAAGGAGAGAGTTAGTGAAACTCAGAAATAAATAATACATGTAATCTCTGAATAAAGTCTCCAGAAGAAATCTCCAGTAGAGTCTCTAGAGATGTATGAGATGTAGAGTCACATAAGCACAAAGTAAACACAATAAGACGAAGTATGAACCATGCCTAGACAAAGTACATACAAGTGACACATTTTCTGTAGTCACTGCATTGTTAGATAGAGAGAAGGCACAGAGTAACTCAGTTCATTTTGGTGCCAAGTGATCATAAGAACAATAGGAGATGTAACAAAACTTAATGATGCAGAATATATATATATATATATATATATATCAACCTTTGACCACACATGACCAATGTATTTAGAGCATCTTCTTCTTATATATCTATCTATCTAACTATTGTCCTTTCAAGCTGAAGACAGCACATAGGGCAGAACCACAATCTTAAAAACAGAAACCTTGTGTGCCAAAATGTCACATACTGCAGAGATTACTGCTTCCAAAATCTATGGCTCTGTTTCCATAACAATATTTTTTACAATGACAGCTTGTCAAGCCATCGATCAACCTCCTTAGTCACTTCTTATGACATGCCTGGAATGTCACAGTGTCATTATTCTTTACTCCCTCATAATGAGGCCCCGGTAACACACAGGAACCGGATGTGCAACTGCTTAATTGCTATATTTATCATTCCTCTTCTTATATAGCTGGATACATATTCTTCTTTGATTTTTTTTCTCTTGTAGTTTCAATTTGTGAAAAGTCTCTCTAATTTATGTTTAGGAATCTTTACCTATGCATGTGAAAGCTGGAAAACAAAAGAGATTAATAAAAACCAAACGTCTAAATTTACTATGTGTGAATATATAGACAATGCAGATTGGCCAAAACCCTGGAAAAAATCAGTGTACATCCCCATTCCTAAGAAAGGAGATCTGAAACTGTGTTCCAACTACAGAACTATTTCCCTAATAAGTCATGCCAGCAAAATACTCTTGCGGATCATCATGAATAGAATAACAAGAAATTTAGAGCAAAAATTTCATATAGTTCAAGTAGGCTTCAAACATACTACAGGTACCCGGGATCACATCTTTAGCTTGAGGAACATCCTTCAGAAGTGTAGGAAATACAACATAGAACTGCATATATGCTTCATTGATTACAACAAGGCCTTTGACTGTACAACATCAGAAGTTGCAACATCACAAAAGATATGGGTTTTCCAACACACCTAATACAACTTATCGAATTACTATATCACAAACAGCAAGCAGATATCAGAATAGAGGGCAAAACATCAAATTGGTTTGAAGTACAAAAAGAGGCAAGGCAGGGGTGCATCCTCTCTCCGCATCTGTTCAACATCTACGCTGAGAACATCATGAGAAAAGTCAGAAACGATGGCAGATTTATGAAGTTCGACCCTTTCACAATAAATGACAATATAATTTCAGAACTCAGATATGCTTGATGACAGTCCTCATTTCAAACAGCACAGAAAGATGAAAAGAGACGAGTGAGTGAGTAAAAAAAACACTGAAAAGCAAAACCTCTATCTAAACATTAAAAAAACTAAGATAAAGTCCAATGACAAAACAAAAAGCCAACCCAAAATCATCAACAGGGAAGAACTTGAAATTGTAACAAACTATGCATATATGTGATGTGTAGTAACTAACAATGGAGACTGCCAGAAGGAGATCGAAAGATTAGCAATCTATCTATCTATTGACCTTTCGAGCCGTAGCCGACCCATAGGGTGTAGACCCAGTTACTCCTCTTATCTAAATTTTTATTCTAGCAGTTTTCAATCCTTGTAAAGATCTTTTATCAAATCTTGCCATTTGTCTCTGTTCTGTGCAAGCAGCTCTATCTCATTGAGGGGGCCGATTCCTGCTGCTCTTGCCTCTTTCATCAATGTTCTTCTCAGTGTCTCTCTGAGTCTTCCTCTTTTCCTCTTACCTGATGTTTCTCACATGTGGGCTTGCTTTGCTATTCGGTTATTATTTTTTCTTATCACATGTCCAACATATGACCATCATCTTTTCTTGATTACTGAAGACATTAGTAGCTGATTGGCGATTTCTCTAATTTTCTCGTTTGTTTTGAATTCGTTCCACACTATACCAAGTATTTTCCTTAGACATTTATTTTCAAATGAGTTCAACTTTGTTTCTATGCCTCTTGTTGTTTTCCAGCTCTCACATGCTGATTAGCAATAACAACACAAAAATGAAGAACATGTGGCACAATACCAGGAAAGCAGTAACATTTAAATTACTAAGAATATATACCTTCCCGATAGCAACATACGGCTGTGAATCATGCACAATCTCGCAAACAGCAAGGAAGAAAATCAAGTAATTTGAAAAAAAAATGCTACAAAAAAATTCTTAAGATACCTTGATAATGAAAAAAAAAAGCCAATGAAGACATCTTTAAAAATGTAAACATTAAAAAGAACTGGCTTATCAACACCATTCTACAGAAGAAATTTTAATACTATGATCATGTCAAAAGTCACAGCGGGTTGGAATGAACAATGGAAGGCATGGTTCCTGGACGATGCACCAGGGACAGACCAAGAAGGTCGTTTCAAGACATCAAAGAGACCTTGAACATGACTACAGAAGAAGTGGGAGATTTGGCTAGAGACAGAGATTCTTACAATCAGGCTATGGTGAATGCAATGTTCTGCAAAGGACAAGTGACCTGATGATAATGACCCCATTTTTCTTTTTACATAAGTTGATTTAAAGGACCAGAGAATAAAGGATGCATGTCGCTGTGCAGCTGTCCACAACAAATTTTGGGTGAGAGTTTTTACTTTAACCTCAAAAGAAACGAAGTGAATATTAAAGAAATGTACAAATGAATGGAGATAGACAGATGGGAAAATAGTATAAAAATAGATGAACCTTGATTTTGCAGAGATTCAAAGAATGACTGAAGGCAGAAACATATGGAGAATATTGACGGAGTCTATCAGTAGTTCCAAGTCTATGGGATGAAGGAAGGAATAAATAATGAAGAAGCAAAGAAATTAATAAATGATTGAAATGTACTATTGCTTACACTAGTGAATCCTCCTGTGATACAAATGTACTCTGATTTTTGGAAGCTCTCATTCTCATCACCATGACCTTAAGGGCATCCTTCAGAAGAGGTTTATTCTCATCAATAGTAAATCCGTTCCAAGAAAAAAGTGACAGAACACACTGCAGCAAGAGATGGTAGCAGATTCCCATTGTTATAGAATCTTGTGAAAATCTGCTTGGTCCATCCACCACACCATCATTTTCCGCAATCTGAGTCTGAAAGAAACAACAGGCTGCCTCCAGGTGATCACACAAGGAAGGAAGAAGCTCAACCACCTGGTCAGCAACCTGAGATGGCTTGTAGTGGTTAAGTAAAGTAAACCCAACCTTTTTGTCTGCCTTACTTCTGAAGAATGTCCGCCTCTTAGAGGCAGATGCCATGAGTACATGGCTAAGCTTTTGAGACAAATCCTCTAACAGAAACTGAAGCTCTGGCAATCCAATCTTTATCTCTTCCTTGGTGTTCATCTGAGAATCTAAAGCTGATTTTGTTGTAAGTCCAGCTTTGAGAACTGTAAATATCTTGATGTCTAGCTCACGAAAATATGGTCTATAATTTGACAAATCCACCATGGCCTCCTCACTCTTTGGCAACATATCTTGAGATGGTGCAGTAATTTGTGTTAGACTGCTGCTTTCATTGATGAGGGTTGAACATCCCTCTTCCCCATCAGCTAAATTATCTTTTCCTTTCTTTTTCTTGCCTCCAACACCAGCCTTCTTTCCCTTCTTCACATCTTTCCCAGATGTTGATGGTCCTGCTGTTCCAACTATCAATGTTGTGACTGCTTCTGAATCAAAGACAGCAGTTGGTGGGCAAAAGTTTCTGTTAAAAGCTAAACTCTTCTTCAGAATGGTCATTAGTTCTGTTATGTGCTTCAGTCTCATCATAACCTGAGAAGAGATAACAAATTTAAATCTTTATAAAGCAACAGAGTGGGAACAGATCTACACAAATAAAAACATGTTCTTAACAACATACAAGTAACAAGAGGATGAAAGTATTTCTGTACATTTTTTATATGGGGGAAGGATGTATGTGATTGTGTAATGTGTATGTTGCCTACATGTTTAAGGAATATGGGGAATATTTGGTGTTAGTGCATCAGTTATTTGCCCCCCCCCCCCACACACACACACTTTCATTAAAATATATCTGGTACCCATTTTTTAGTTTTTGATGACCCCCAAGTCGCTGACAAAAATACCCTTCTCCTCCCCACCCCTAATAGTTGCTACATTTAGGAATTGAACCTCACACCATATTTGAAAATGATACTACAGATGTTGAACCACTGAACATGATATTAAACTAAGCTATAACAGATATAGGGGACAAAATGTGAGGCACACACCAAAGGACAAAGAAACCCGTGATCATGGAGAACATCACCAAGTTCTGTGGTGTATGAAGAAAACTAGAACATAAGAAAAACATACCAGAAGGCAGCCAAAAATACAGAGAAATAAACTACAACATTTGTAGCATGTATGAAAAATAGCAAAGCAGAACTGGACAGAACAAAAATGCAGAACAAAAATAGAAAATAACATGTGGCAAAAATAATAGTAGAAAGAAGCATCTAAAATGATTGCATACAGACTTAAATGCAGATTGAAAAAACAAATCCACAATTAATACTTCTGTGAAATCAGGAAGTTGTCTTACATAAGTGCACCAGATTACCAATTGATGGACAGAATACACATCCAAACTGAATAATGCTGAAAGTAATGGAGGTCCACAGTCCGTGGGAGAATAATTAAGACTACCTTATACTTCACAATGAAGTTGAAGCAGCAATGAAAGACTAAACATATGTTATCTGTAACAAGATCTAGCAGACAGGGGAGTGGCTATCAGTATGCACCCAGTTCTTAATTATTACTATCCTAAAGAAAAGAAATCTGTGCCAATATCACAACTACAGAATTAGTATTATAAGGCAATCAAGCAAATTAATGTTAACAATCATACTTGACCGGTCAAAATGCCAATCAAAAATTCATTTCCGAGGGACAGGTTGGCTTTAATGCAGGTTGAAGCACAACAGAACCAATCTTCATTCTTAGAACTCCCTGTGAGAAATACTTCCAACACCAACAAGTTCTATATTATGTGTTCACTAACTTCCAAAAAACATTTGATAGAGATTTGCATGCTGCCCTATGGGAGACGATGAGGATGTATGACTTCAGTACCAGCACATTTCACAGTATAAAATATCTATATGCCAATGTTACAAGTGCCGTACTTATAAGTGATATATATATATATATATATATATATATATATATATATATATATATATATATATATATATATATATATATATATATATATGGGGGGGGGGGGGAAAGGAGGAGAGAGAAGGAGTGTGTTGAGAGGGGAAGGAGGAAGAATGTTTCAGAACTTCTTATTTTCTTCTTCATTTGACTTTTAGTGTTAAGGGGAGATATAATTTGTAGTCTTTTGCTCTTCTGTTGGCCTATCATGCTGTTATATTTCAGTGTTTCTAGTATTCCATCAATCCATCTTTCTTATGGTCAGCCCTTAGGTCTGCTGGTGTTCTCATTGCGTAGTGTTTTGATCTTTCTTATCACATGGTCAACCATAAACCATTTTATCTGTTGTTTCTTTATGTACACTATGGCAGGAATTATCCTAGCTTTCTTCTCAGTTCTTCATTTTTTGTGTACATGGCATCGTCAACCTGGGAGGAGCCTATGGATTATCTTTCCACCCCAGGATGAAATTTGCACCCGGTTCATCGTCTCACAACTTCCCTCCTTGGCACATGTGGCTCTGCCTCACGGTCATCTGTGTGTTCATTCCTCCAGGCCGATGAGTCAGGAAGGATTCACATCAACCCATTCCCTGCCACCTGCTGTCAACATACACTTGCTCTGCTCTTTCAGGGGTATTAGATGTAGGCCATTTGTATTGTATGCAGTATATTGCACAGACATAACTGTCACATCCTGAGGCACAATATACCAATGCAATATACCACAAACCTATTAGAGATAGAGCATGGTAGTCTTCCCATCAAACTGAAGGTGTCAGTACTAACTGTGTGCCGGTTGAGGGTCTTAAAGCGATTTTGCTTAAAGGGAGACTGCATACTTCACCCCATCCACAGGGGGTTCCTTTAAAAGTAGTATTAAGACAGAAGACAGGGGCAATCACTCAAAAGAGAGTGAGGGTGAGTGGTTGAGGAACATGGCATGAACCACACACCAGTGGCCTCTGGTCCTGCATCTATAGGGCTCACCAACTCCCTGCCCAGTTATACAGTTGGGAACTTGGTCGCACCCAAGACCAACTTTGCAATAACTGGGGGACCACATATAGGTGTGGTCTTGGGCCCAGTAGTGTAGTGGTGTCGAATTGAGGCCTACTAGAATCACAGAGACAATTCTGTCATTGAGTAACCACAGCACCTGGTGAATGAGAGGCTATGAATGCTTCATTTACATTGAGATGGTGCCCAAGAACAAACACACTTACAGCAGAACTGAAGAAGATAATACAAGCTATAGAGATTAAATTATATCTTAAGGTTTTGAGCATCTCTTACTTGAATTATATCACAAATTGGAAAATTTGCAAAAAGAAACAGGTAATTGGAATATGTGATGATCTTTTAACTAATGTGAATAGATGCAAAATGAAATGGTTTGGCCACATATCTTATTTATCTGGTCTGACAAAGATCATTTAGCAAGGAACTGTGGAAAAAAGGGGGGAGGAAGAAAAATAAATGGGAGGATAACATCAAAGATTGGATAGGCCTTGGCTTTGCAAGAGTCCCAGAGAATGATTGAAAATAAAGATATATTATATAAGAAAGGTTGATGAAATGTGTCAGGAATGCAGCAACAACCAGAGTTATTGGAACAAGAAGAAGATGAACTGAACCTGCAGCCTTCTGGTCAATGCAAGAAACTACTGACCTTGACATTGATATAAATATGTTCTAATCTATACAGAAACATGGTTGTCAAGAAAAACATCCCTTTAAAAAAATTAAAAAATTAAGCGATGAAACCATACAAAGGACACAAACGATATCTACAGAAAAAATGGTACCATTCAATAGTTTATTCTTTTAGATCGATTATGACAAATCTAGAACTTCTTATATCTATTAAGCTAAAAATGTGTTTATTACAATGTAGTTCTTGGTAAAGCAGAATGCTTTGATTACTCAATGCTCCATATGCAAAATGTAATCATACCTTTCTTTTCATTTCTGGATCAGTATAAGAAGCAAAGCTGTTGATCACCTCTCTAAACCAGTTGATACAAAAGAACAAGCCAGCACACACTAAATCTTTCTCCTGGGAGCTCAGGGACTCCATCTTGGCATACACAGAAGGCTTAGCCATAAACACAGGACATCCCAGCAGTGCATCAACACTCTCTAGGTTACCTTCTGACTGTTTCAGTTCACAAATGGTGACAAGGTGGAAAAGTGGTGCTAGACAAAGGAGACTGTTTTCAGAGCTTCTGAAATAGGAAAAAATGCATAAACACAAGCTAACTTTTTAACTAAGAAATGAACCAAAGCCTCATGAGATGTGGACTAAAAGAAAGAAGAATGGATAGAAAGAGAAGAAAACAAATAATGAAGGCGTGAAACAGCTAACAAAATTAAGAGAAACATTCATGAAACATTAATTAAATAGAAGACAACATAAATTTATTTGAAATATCCAATCCATAAAGATATATACTTAATTATATTGAAAATGAAAATACAATCAAAAGATAACTATGATCATAAACAAAGAAAATACTCAAAACCCACAAGTGGATATCAAAATTGAAGGAATAGACCTGGAGACAGTTCAGAACTACAACTACCTTGGACATACTATAGCCAGTGATGGAAAATGTACAACTGAAATAAACAAAAGAATAGGAATGGCAAAAAGTAATTTTAATGTCATGAAGAACATACTAACATCAAAACAAATAACACATAAAGAGGGCCTCTAACACACAATGAGAGTTTATAACACATAAAGAGGGCTTCTAACACACAATGAGAGTTTACAACACATAAAGAGGGCTTCTAACACACAAAGAGGGCTTCTAACACAATGAGAGTTTATAACACATAAAGAGGGCTTCTAACACACAAAGAGGGCTTTTAAAAAGAATCAATCAACCTATCTTTTTTTTTTTTAGACATGTTATGTGAGGTGTGATTTTAGAATTAATTAAACAGACAGCTGCCTTCATAAGAAAGTCTGGAATCCTACTCTGAATGAGCCATAATCGCAGAAGAAGAAGAATTAATTAATTAGTATTAAAACAGGTAAATGTATTGAAATATCTGGTAACAATGTTAACCTAATGATGATAGATGTACAACAGTGATGAGATGCAGTATACAGCTCAGGAAAAAGTAAAAAGTAAAGTACCCCCGTCACGCCAAGTGGCGTATAGGGAAATATGGTGTTAGTGACCCTATATTTTACAGACCTTCAGCACATGATTTTTTTGGGGTAATGTGGTCAGTATTACGCCCGTGCTGCTTTACTTTCCCAGAAAAAATCTGGTACCCATTTAAGGCTGGGTGAACCCGGAAGCCGTCGGTTGGGATCGAACCCTACCCCTTGTCCGTGGTAGTCCAGTTCACTAACCACTGAGCTATCGCGGCTCCCTTCAGGAAAAAGTAGTTTTCCAAAAATGAGGAAGATACTGAACAATCCATTTTTGACAATTGTTATCATAGAGTGCCGTCTCCGCATCGAAGGTTGGCTACCATGGAGCGCCATTTCAATCAGTCCCTTGATTTGGTAGTGCAGGTTATCATAGGCTGACTTGTCCATCTTTTGATATTACTCGTTTATGTTAGTCTTGGTCTGCTTCTGCCCCTTTTACCTTGTATTTTCCCTTCCAAGATTACTTTTAGTAGACTGCTGTGTCTTTTAACATGCCCCAAAAATCTAATTTGTTTTGTTTGATTTGTAGTAGTTCAGATTAGATTTTAGATTTAATAGTTCTATTTTATTTTTAGGTGATTAAAGACTTTATATTGATTGTTTTCTTTTCTTTCCATCAAATTCTACCTATTCTTCTATAAATCGACATTTCAAACATTGTTTTCTTGTGTAATATCCATGTTTCTGCACCATACAGGAATTTTGAGAAGATATAACATTTTGCTATTCTTAGTTTTAGCCCTGGTGTTATTTGTTTTGATGTTATTTTATTTTTCAAGGCATTAAAATTACTTGTTGCCATTCCTATTCGTTTATTTATTTCAGTTTTACATTTTCCATCAATGGTTACAGTATGTCCAAGGTTTTGACAATCATCATCATTGAGTGCCGTCTCCACAACGAAGGTTGGCTACCATGGAGCGCCATTCTGCTCTGTCTCTTGCTTTGACGGTGCAGGTTGTCATAGGCTGGTTTGTCCATCTTTTGATGTTACTTGTCCATGTTAGTCTTGGTCTGCTTCTGCCTCTTTTACCTTGTATTTTCTCTTCCAAGATTACTTTTAGTAGGCTGTTGTGTCTTTTAAACTGGCCCAAAAATCGCATTTGTCTTGTTTGAATTGTGCTTAGTAGTTCTCTTTTCATTTTTAGTTGTTTTAAGACTTCGTTTGTTTTCTTTTCCTTCCATCCAATTCTACCTATTCTTCTATATAACCACATTTCAAAGACTTCAATTCTCTGTTCTGCTTTCTTGTCTAATGTCCATGTTTCTGCACCATATAGGAATGTTGAGAAGACATAACATTTTGCTATTCTTAGTTTTAGCCTGGTGTTATTTGTTTTGATGTTAGTATGTTCTTCATGACATTAAAATTACTATTTGCCATTCCTATTCTTTTGTTTATTTCAGTTTTACATTTTCCATCACTGGTTATAGTATATCCAAGGTAGTTGTAGCTCTGAACTGTCTCCAGGTCTATTCCTTCAATTATGATATCCACTTGTGGGTTTTGAGTATTTTCTTTGTTTATGATCATAGTTTTAGTCTTTTTGATATTCATATCTAGTCCATATTTTTTACTTGTCATGTTTATTTCATTAAGTAATTGTTGTAGATCGTAAGGATTTTCTGCTAGTAGTACAGTATCGTCAGCATATCTTGGGTTATTGATTATCTTTCCATTAATTTGTAGGCCTGGCATCTTTGTGATGTTTTTAAAGATTTGCTCAGTGTATAGATTGAACAAGCTTGGTGATAGTCTGTCTTAAAGTAATCAAAAACTTGTGTCTGTTTGGGACTTCCAGTCAATATGTCGACAGGAACCGTTGAGGTTTAGTCTGAAAAGTGTTCCTTATTGCAGTTTCCTCATATTCCAAGTCTGGCTTTCTGCTGGAGCTACTGAGTTTAATGTTCTGTATACACATGAGCTGTGTTTTTCATCTGGAATCAATTGCTTACAATGAATGATGATATCGTATGATGAAGGACAGTTTAGCTGCGTTTACATTCGGTGCCACCTGATCTTATGTCTCTTGGCGTGTTCTGTAGATACTATGATGAGGACTGCAGCTGCCTTTCTTTGTTTGGATCCTTCAATGAGATGAGATGTTACTTCAGATGATTCCACTGGCACGGGTGGTTGAGCAATTATGGATTTTAATACGTTTGCAGTGATACCGAGGCTTTTGACTAACCATAACCATGTTTATTTGAAACACAATATTCAATGTATTTATTTATAGAATAGGAACACTATTTTCTCCTCCCACTCCTCCCCACCACCCCCCAAAAAAAAAGTATATATATATATATATATATATATATATATATATATATATATATATATATACATGGGAAAAGAGTATTTAAAATGGTAACTAACTTATCCTTCTGTAGAACAGACTTGTCCAAAAGTTTCTCTACCAATGGCATCAGATTAATCATTATGGAGCTCTCACTCTCATTATTCAAGCCAAAAAGACTTTCAAGAGGTAGAGTAGTATTATCCAAGTCAGCATTTTCAATAATGTCAGCCACAAAACTTTCCTCAAACACTGAGAATAGAAACAAAAAGTAATTAAACTTAAATTTATAAATTGCTGGAGGGTAACATAAATTTTTGTGTGGTGAAATGCAATGCGGGTCCTGTGCAAGGTCTGATGCATGATAACAGAGGTTGTCAAACACAAGGAGTCTAGATTTTCTGCCCTATGTGCCATCTTCGGCTCAAGAGGACAATAGATAGATAGAACATAAAATATTCAAAACAACTCCCAATATAAACTTTATTCCGTACATTATAAGATTAAAAAATAAGTTAATATACAAAAATGTATACAAAAGAATAGGCATTAAAACTTAATATATATATAATCACGCTGGTGTTATTTGATGAGGTTAAAAAAAAAGAAAAAAGATTTATGGGAAAATGTGCAGTCCTGTCTTTTTCTGTAAAGCTGTAAAATACAATTTATGTGCTGCTTTTTTCCTTAACTATATAATTTTAATTAATTTCAACAATGGTTATTTTTAAAAATTTTCTTTGTTTTCCACATACAAGGATGCATTCAAGGTCGACCAAGACTTTTATTTCTACAGAGTAAAAGGACAGCACAGCCAAAACTAAACTATATTACTTTTAAAATATTTTCCACATTATCCATGTACATATTGTGATAGCTCCCTGATTCCTTTGGTGTAGAAAGAACTGGGCTGCTAATCAATCTGCAGTGCTTCATCTGTCATAAATTTCTTCCTTCTCATTTGTTCATTATTGTACATCATGGTAATAAAATAGATTAAGAAAGTGAAAGAAAAAAAGAGAGTAGAATATCAAAAGTATCAGCAAATTTTAAAAACCTGGACAAAATATGGAAATCAAAAATACTAAGCAAGAAAACCAAATTTAGAATACTCACTTCAAATGTATAAGCAACCCTTACTTTCATGTGAAAGCTGGAAAACAACAAAAGAGATTGAGAGAAAACTAACAGTTTTCGGTGTCAAATGTCTAAGAAAAATACTCTGTGCAATGGAATGAATTCAAGACTAATATTGAGATAAGAGAAATGGTGACACAACCAACGATCTCATCTACAATTAGGAAGAGATAACAAAAGAGTTTCAAAACAAGGTCTTCTATGGAGACAGTTGGCAGATATAGACTCATTAGATAAAATCAAACATTCTGCCAAGGATAGTAAAGTCACTATGAGCCCTATGTGACGTCTAGCAGCGCTGGAGGGATCATGATTAAGAGATCCAAGTAAATGATAATCACTAGGAACTAATTAGGACTACACTGGGAATGGGATAAACCACTCAATGCATTTTGGCCAAAGTTATTGTTAAAGAATCTCTAGTTCAACACATCTGATATTCACTGGTATAACTGCAGTCAGATGAATGTCTCCAAGTGCTTCATTTGTCAGCTCCCGTTCTTCATGAAACAGTTCACAGCGTTCATACACTCTTATTTGTGAGATATTTGTTTTCCATACTGTCTATCATATTGACCTTTTGAGCTGTAGCAGGCAGAATAGGGCACAGACCCAGATATTCTTTCTCTTATCTAAATTTTTATTCTAGCAGTTTTCAATCCTTCTACGGATATTTTATCAAATCTTGCCATTTGTCTCTGTTATGTGCAAGCAACTCTATCTCATTGAGTGAGCTGATTCCTGCTGCTCTTGCCTCTCTCATCAATGTTCTCAGTATCTCTCTGGGTATGCCTCTTTACCTCTTAACTGTTGTTTCCCACATGAGGGCTTGCTTTGTTATTCAGTTATTATCTCTCCTCATCAGACATCCAACATATGACCATCATCTTTTCTTGATTACTGAAGATATTAGTGGTTGATTGGCGATTTCTCTAATTTTCTCATTTGTTTTTAATTCATTCCACACTATACCAAGTATTTTCCTTAGACATTTATTTTCAAATGCATTCAACTTTGTTTCTATGATTCTTGTTGTTCTCCAGCTCTCACATGCATATGTAAGGGTTGATAGTTTATTTGATTTGAATTGTCTAAGATTTGTGTTTGTGCTGATGAGTTTTGATTTCCACAACTTTTCAAGGCTCCTGAAAGACATTGCTGCTTTAGCTATTCTGATTCTAATTTCTTTACTTGTATCCCCTTTCAGATCAATGTTACTTCCAAGATAGATAAAGTGATCAATCTCTTGAACTGGTTTGTTTTCCATGTATATTCTGTCATCTGTTGGAATTAAGCTTTTCATGACTTTAGTCTTTTCATGATTGATCTTAAGCCCAATTTTGCTGGCTATTGATGATAGTTCATTTGTGTTTTCTTGCATTGCTTTTTATCTGACTGCTGATGAGGACTATGTCATCAGCAAAGTCATGGTCCTCCAAATGGTCTCCTTGTATCTTCCCATACTGTACTCGCAATTTAAACTTAGCTGGTTTAACATTCTGCTCCATAAGAAATCTGATTACAAGACACTGTTCAAATTAGCACATCGCTTTCTGGTTAACTGTTGTGCATGCTCCAGATATGTCTTGTCCGACGTGAATTACTCAAAAAGGATTATGGTACATCCTCTACTAATTTTGTCATTTTCAGGCTATTCATCAATTACTTACATACAAAAGTCTTGATCAACTTTGAATGATCCTTATATAAAAAAATACTATCATTAACTCAGTGATCTTTAATGCTCTTTTCTTTTTCTCGACTATACAGAAGGTTTCAATACAGTATTTGAACTTTGTGGTAATCACAGGAGTCCCTTGGGTAATTAAAAAAAATTAACTATTTTAAAGTTTGTAACAATTTACTAATTTTGTATTTTGCCCGCACAACAGCATGGAACTTACTATTTATTACTCCCTTCTTTGATATGTTCAACTTATGAGGTACATGAAGCATCAGTGGTAACTGATTAGTGCACTCACTGATGACTAGAAAATTTCTGGTTCAATTCCCAGATGTGATGAATTTTTTCAGACCAACAGAGAATCAGGGTTCACCCAAGCTCTGAAAAAAAGTATCAGATATTTTTCTCTGTGAAAACAGTGTGGCCTGGTGTGATACCACCCACAGCACCCAAAGCATTTGGCAAAGGCGCTATCCAGCAACTGAGCTAAGTGCTGTCAGCAATCCACAGCTGACAGCATGCGCCAAGATCGAATAATAGAGTTGATCAAGACCCTGCTCCACCTCCCAGTGGTGTTCCTAGCAAAAGACTGTTCAATCTGGTCAAGCGAGTAGTGATCAAAGAGAGAAGACCATCTGCTACTCAAAAATGCTATGCTGACTTTGGATGTGTTGGGGCCGAAAAGCACAAATATTACAGCTCAGCTGCAAACTACAACGCAGCACATCTATGTTCACTCAACATCCTTTTAAGGGTGGATCATGATGGACTACTTCTTTTAGTAGTGACTTTGGTGAACTCCAAAAAGAAAGAGAAAGAAGTAGTTTGGCCATGTGATATGACAAGGTGACCAAAATGAAACGAGACTTTAAAAAATGCTGCGAGAACACCAGACACAATGAACATCCACAAAAAATATGGATTGATGGAAGATTAGAAACACTAGGAGACATAACAGCAGGAGAAGCCAAGAGAGGAGCAAAAGACCACAAACTATTTTTCCTCAACACTGAAAGGCAAATGAAGAAGGAAAGAAGAATAGGACAATGAAAGATAACTTTAAATGTGGAAAAATTCTGGAAATAACATTTGTAAGCAAACTAACTACATAATGATAAACAATAGATTCAGAAAAAGTCTGACCTCAGCGAAAACTAAGTCATGAGCACATTACAATAAAATACCAAGCCCGTCTTTTACAACACCAGTGTCACATTGAGGGATATACTTCGGAGGAGATCTGAACACTCATGGATTCGTCTAATTTACAATCAGGATGCTTTGTCGAGTAAACTAAACTAAATTAAATTGCATCAGCTGGTTAAGGTGATTGTGTATCTCGCCAACTTTCTATCTCTAAAATTGTTACTTAATTGTTGATTTCCTATCTTGCAATTCTCTAACTCTCTCGGCTCCCTCAATGAAATCGAGATGCATGAACAGAACAGACAAATAGAAAGATTTGATAAAAGAACTTTCAAGGATTGAGACTGCTAGAAAGAAAATTTAGAAAAAAAAGAAAGAGTATCTTGGTCTATGCCTTATGGCCAGCAACAGCTCGAAAGGTCAATAGAAAGATAGATAGAATTCTCTAAAGCTTGACTTGGTAACTTTTCTTTTTAATTGTAAAAATATTTAGATTTAGCATTACATTTTACACAGGTATGTAAAGTTTCAGAAATGATAGACATAATAGTAAAAGAAAGCAACAAGAAAGGTCTCAGTCTGAATAGTAAGAAAACAGAAGTAATGGTTATATCGAAGAAACAATCACCACCATCATGCAGCATAAAATAAACGAGACAAATCTGAAACAAGTGCAACGTTTCAAATACTTGGGCACAATAAGAACATCAGATGGGAGATACACCACAGAAATAAAAAGCAGAATAGCTCAGGCCAAAATAGCATTTCAGAAAATGAAAAATATCTTATGCAACAAATCTATGTCAATAAAAATGAGAAAGAGAGTTCATCGGTGCTATATAGAACCAATTCTGACTTATGGAAGCGAATCATGGACAGGAGACAAACAAATGAAAAAACTATTAGAGGCCACAGAGATGGTATTTCTCAGAAGAATGTTGAAAGTTCCCTGGACAGCTAAAAAGACCAATGAGGAAGTCCTCAAAGAGGCCAACACAAAAAGGGAGCTCTTAAAAAACATCAGAAAGAAGCAATCAACATTTTTCGGGCACATCATGAGAAGAGGAAAGTTGGAATACTTGGTTACAACTGGCAAAATAAAAGGAAAGAGAGATCGCGGGCGACAAAGAGAGAAAATACTAGATAGCTTGGTGTCATGGCATGGAAAACAGTCAACAACAGAACTGATACGATGCACTGTAGATAGAAGATTGTGGAGGGACATGATCACCTACGCCAACCGGCATGGCACATGATGATGATGTAAAGTTTCAAGGTTATGTGATATACAAAAGACTTTTTATTAAATTTATCCTTGGGGTTAAAAATTATCATGTGTTGATATGCATTTTCACAGCATTTTGAAGATATGTGTCATTGAAAAATTATTTTTGAAAACAAAACACTAATACTAAAAGTTAATTAATATGAATATTTGTATTAATCATCCATCTATTCAAGCTACCAGCGCAATTTTAAAGCTATGTGGGACCAATTATTAATATTTATTATATTTATTTTAATTGAATTGACAGTCACTTGACCCCCATTGACCCAATACATTACGCCATGTACGTTTTATGATTTATGACCATAACTTTAGCCACATTGGTGACCTAGATTTGGCTCGCAAGTTATTTTTTACAAGTATGCTATTTGTTTTAACCTGCAGAAATGTGCAAGAGGCATAACTAATTAAAACAAAATGCTCAATTAAAATCAATTTAATAATTTAAAAATAACTTTTTTTTAATAATTGGCATATGGATGTGAGCAAAGTATCATTGTTTCTGGTCAAGGGCTATCTAGCTATATATATGCTATATATATTTAGAAAATTTTTTTATCAAAGTAACTAAATGATAGGTTCTTTTTAACTCTTTGGAACACTGCCTTTACATGACCTATTCTATAAATTACTTTTGCTGTAGGTATGCCCATCCAAAATTATTATTGTTACAGCACACTCAGATTCATTTACCTATTTTAATTCTATCTCATTTACTCTATGTGCATTTCTGAGAAGTTTTTAACTGTAGAGGGGGATAAGACCTTAACTTTTGTTTTCAGTCACTATATTCACTACATTGCCAACCATTTTCTGCAACTTTTTTTACCTTAGTAATTAAGACTAATATCAGCAAACTTCAGGTTCCTAATTCAACAAATTATATTTAAATGTTTGCCGATTAGTGTAAACTTTTCATTAAAAAATCACTGTTAACTACATTTTGACCTTTTTTAACACATCCGCTACCAAGGAGCTTAACACAGTGTGGTCAGGCAATTTTTTGTATTTGAAATAACAGCGGGGAAATAAATGAAAATTGATCTAAAACACACAGTTTGTTTGGGCAATTTGCTCAGGAAGTTGCAAAAGATTTTTAAAAAGAGAATTACAAGATTTTAGTGGAAGTAATATGGAAATGTCTATAAATTAAAACTCTTGGTTTCTCTCGTCGGTTACTTAAAGCAGCATTCTGTTGTTGCTGGTATAGAATGTGTTAATAATGGAAGTTGTATTTTATAACAGATTACATTTTAATTTAAATAATTTACACAATTTTTTTTTTCTATGTAAACATACCTTCTGTCATGTTATTTGTGATCCAATTTACCACTTTCTTAGATATCTTGTCTCCTTCTATTACTAATGCCAGACTATCCATAAACAAAGCAGCCATTTCTGGATCTCGTTTGCCACAACTCTGAACAAGTTCCAGAAGATTGATCACCTATTGAACAAGTTTTCAAAATATTATTTCAGAACTTTGTTTAATTATTGTCAACACATTTGTCACTTTTTTGTCTGTTCCTTTTATTGGTCACAGACTGACAAAGCAGTGAACTTTACATTTTGTGGCATCTTGTAGGTAGCAACAAAGTTTCTGCACTTTGTGTAGTTCATGGCCATCCTTTGCATGGCGGGCTCCAAGTTTGGCTCATGAAATTCATTTGTTTTCACTGTTTTTAGCAAGGTTGTCCTTGATATACTTTTCTTTAATTTCTCTTAAAAGTCAACAACTTGGCAGTTCTTGTGAATGTTTCAGTATTTCTTCAAAACATGTGACTTATACAGCGATATTGTCTCTCTATTAGCAGTGTTCATCACTTTTATCAATATTAAATCTGTACTTTATGTACAGAAAATAAAATTTGGCGTAACATTATCCAAGTAAAGTGACTAGTTAGAAGTAATTTTGAAGCAAAGAAAACCGCTACTAATCTGTTCTGGTAACTGCAATGTGTTGTTTTAAAACTGTTTATACATTTTTAACCATAAAAGAAAACACCTCTAAAATCAAAGGTACTTAGCTCCCATCACAGCAGAATCAGAACCAGTAAGTGACCTGATCAGTTATTCACTATCTGCAGTTGTTTCTTTTCTCTGCAGACTGATAGACCACCTGTGCTCAAGTGCACCCAACTTCATTCAGTATACATTTTATTGACTACTTCCCTTGCCTTTTATTTTCTTTCCCCTTTCTGCAAGTCAGCAGTTGCATGTAGTCAGACATGCCACTCCTAGAAAAGCACTTTTACCAAATGAGTCTTTTCTGTTTGAGTTTGTTATTTCTTGTTTTGATATTTCTTCTCTTAGGTAGATAGTTCTCTGTTCATTAAAATGGATCAGTTATTTGCCTAGTGAATTTCTACTCCATGTGCTGTCTGTGACCAAAAGGACAACACTTGCATGGACTTGCATAGGCAATCTATATTCAAGAATCTATAAACTAATTTATGAACTTATTATTTCTGAGGCTATGGTTGAAAGGATGAAACCAGTCATTAATTATTAAAGGTAGTGTAGATGATTTTTGTTAAGGCAAACAGAAGAAACATGAAGACTAATTAAGAAAACAGAAAAAAAAAAATGAAGCCCTTGGAATGTGGAGTACCAAGTCATCTTGAAATGTACTTGGTAAATAATGTAGAGGTAGACAAAGACTTGGAATTGTTCACTTGTGCTCTTTTCTTTGCAGCAATATTAGAATTTTGATTATAGATGTTCATCTGTCCTCTTTTCTTTGTGCAGCAGAATTAGAATTTTACCTGTAGTTTATTTTTGAAGCACTAATAGAATTTTGTAGAATGTCGATCCATGGTAGGCAACCTTCGTTGCGGAGAGGGCACATGATGATGATGATGATGAATAGAATTTTCTTTGAGTTCATTTGTATATGCTAAGAACCAACAAAAAAAGGAATTGAAGTCAACGGTCACAACATAAATAATTTGCGATATGCGGATACACAGTCTTAATAGCAGAGACAGAGAACGAACTACAAGAAATGATAGACATAATAGTAGAAGAAAGCAACAAGAAAGGTCTCAGTCTGAATAGTAAGAAAACAGAAGTAATGGTTATATCGAAGAAACAATCATCACCATCATGCAGCATAAAAATAAATGAGACAAATCTGAAACAAGTGCAACGTTTCAAATACCTGGGCACAATAATTGCATCAGATGGGAGATGCACCACAGAAATAAAAAGCAGAATAGCTCAAGCCAAAATAGCATTTCAGAAAATGAAAAATATCTTATGCAACAAATCTATGTCAATAACAATGAGAAAGAGAGTTCATCGGTGCTATATAGAACCAAATCTGACCTATGGAAGCGAATCATGGACAGGAGACAAACAAATGAAAAGACGATTAGAGGCCACAGAGATGGGATTTCTCAGAAGAATGTTGAAAGTTCCCTGGACAGATAAAAAGACCAATGAGGAAGTTCTCAAAGAGGCCAACACAAAAAGGGAGCTCTTAAAAAACATCAGAAAGAAGCAATCAACATTTTTCGGGCACATCATGAGAAGAGGAAAGTTGGAATACTTGGTTACAACTGGTAAAATAAAAGGAAAGAGAGATCGCGGACGACAAAGAGAGAAAATACTGGATAGCTTGGTGTCATGGCATGGAAAGCAGTCAACAACAGAACTGATATGATGCACTGTAGATAGAAGATTGTGGAGGGACATGATCGCCTACGCCAACCAGCAGGGTACATGATGATGATGATGATGATGAAGAACCAACAATCTCTCAAAAGTTGCTTCACCAAATCTGGAAATTTGTTTCCAGTTGAACATATCTGTGACTCTTTTCAAGATGTCATGTTTATGTCTACTGTCCTCAGATCACATAAGTACATATCCTTTTAGTCAAAGTAAGGCTTTGTTATGGTTCTTTTCAAGTATTTTATTTTTAGAATAAAATAAACCTTAAAGCAAGAACATTCAGTTTACTAAAAGCTAAATTTGCAGCACTTAACAGTTTCCAGGAAAAATGTGTGAAAGATGTAGTTGTTGACTACTTTAGCAGTTCCATTCAAGTGAAGAGGTTGCTCTGCGTGAACACTCCTTAATCACTATTTCTGACATAATTATAGATAACTCTTATTTTTTCCTTCCAAATATGAAACTCAGTGATCACTGCAGTAACCTCCAAGCATTTCTAAAGTCTTAATGTATATTCACCTTAACCTCGGTGTAGATCCTAACAGTTTTTCCATCTGTCCTGCACTTCAGCTTCACTCCACCATCATCACAAAAACCTTCCATGATCATGTCTTATAATGAAATGAATAGGTACAGTATTACAATTCCTTGTTTCCTTCTTGAGCCATGACCACATACAAGAGAAAGGTAAGGGTAAAATATAATTATTAAAGAAGTTTTCTGTTTAACCTGGCTGTACTCCTCAGTAGACACATCAGGATTATTATCACAGATATCCTTTGAGGAAATTGTCTGAACAATGGAGATGGCTCCCATAACACCCATACATTTATATCTGTGGATGACAAAGAAAATGTTACCGATACTCTATACTTATGTGCTAATTTGTTTGAGTTGTTCATGCACAAGTGTATTTGTATATACATGAGCCAACAACCCAAACAGAAACAAAAGCTTGCTATAGAAACATAACCCAACAAAGAGAAACAACTAAATAGCTCTAGATAATGAAGAAAAGTCTACAAATGAACTAACAGGATTATGCAGTCCAAAGAAAAAAGGAAGATAAAGAAGTAAAACAATAAATTATTATTGACATGAAGCACTCAAAATGATATATGATAAACCACTGACTGGATATATAATAAACTAGTGACTGGAGATTTAATATCCATTTTCAAAGTACAAAGTTCCTAAGCATATATATACTGTTGTTTGTCATTGATAGTAGATTTGCTCATGTGCATATTCCTGGAAATATAAATTGCATATAGTTCCTCCGGAATACATTCAAATTGATTAGGAAAAGTTTCATCGTAAAATTAAAAAAACTTTTGTAGTTAATAACTGACAAAACTCTCAAATTGAGTCAGTCTTTAATTTGTTTGTTCCAAGGATTATTCTTGATCTTGATCCTTCCAACACCGCTAGACATCGAATAGGGCTCATAGTGTTTTTTTCCAACCCATTTCTATTCTTGATGAGATGTTCAATCTCTATTTATTGTTTCCTGCTTTCACATGCATTGGAAAGGGTTGTGTTTGAGTTGAAATATTCTTTTGCTATCTTGCTTCTGATCTCTTTCTTTGTTTCACCTTCTTGATCTACATTACTACCAAGATATAAATAGTGATCAACTGTTCCAATCTCTGATGATTTAGATATATATATATTGCACTCTGGTGTATTTTTCCTTCATTTGACAGAACAAAATTATTATAAGAATTATTCTACTAAAATATAAATCATACATAAATATTTACTTATAGTTAAAAACTGTACGTTTTGTATGTGGTGTCACAAATTTTAATGAGGGAGAAAAGAACTGGACTCCTGACATCCACACCTGAAAAAAACTGCAACATTTCCAAGTTGATGGCCAAAATGCCAGTTTTAGATTCAAACATGCAGCTGAGAATATATTTATATTAAACCATTTCAATATATATGCATCTCTGCACATATCAACAATATTGCTTCAACTCATCACCCTCAATACTTTTTCCCTGTGTTACAAAGAAAAAATATATGTTAACATTTGTGAGTTGTAAGATATATGTATCTTATAATGTTTGTTTTAAACATTATCACACTTTAAATATGAAATAAAAACTGTTTTTTTAATGCAGTTAAACACAATAACAACTTAAAAATCACAAATTAATTACCGTGGATTGCCACTGGTCAATTGCTTTCGAATAATAATGTGAAGGTCATCCTAAAAAGATGTGAAAAAATATATTAACTGCCTAATATCTAATTAGCAATTAATCCATGTGACACTGAATTACAAGTACACAGTAAAGTGTCTTTTGACTAGTATTCATTTATCTTCAGTTTTTTTTATTCTTGCCATAAGCAGATACATGGCCAAGGAGCAAAATAATTCACCCAAATTAGTAGTATCTGTCCAACAAGAGAGACAGGCACTCAGTGTCAGGATTATTCTGAACAATGTCCTTGTTGAATCTGTTGCATTCATCTGATATAAATGTTATCAATAATTCTGTAAAAAGGTGCAGAAAAAAAATCCAATCCGTAGTCAATAGCCAATCCATAATGCGTCAAAAAAAGGTAGCCACATCTTAATATACTTAAAGTGTCCCATCATGTTAGATGGACACAGAAGTTGAGAGCGAAAATGGATATATATATATGTCCTTAGCGCTGAGGCATACATATATATATATATATATATATATATATATATATATATATATATATATATATATATATATATATATATATATATATACACTCAAGATCTTACTTTCATCTTAACGGAATAAACAACAAGGCTTCATGAAACAGCAATTAGTTTATTCCATTGATCAAGGCGCTGTGCCACTGAGTACGATCCCGCTTTGGTCCATATTTTTTCTGTTGATTATTTGTCATTTTTTTCCGAGTGCTGTAAACATACCTCTTCCTCTGAATTAGTTCACTGATACCCTAGCTGGTAACTATTACATATATATTACATATATATATATATTACATATATATTACATATATATTACATATATATATATATTACATATATATTACATATATATTACATATATATATATATATATTACATATATATATATTACATATATATATATATATTACATATATATCACATATATATTACATATATATCACATATATATTACATATATATATATATATTACATATATATATATATTACATATATATATATATTACATACAAGGGCAATCTTAGAGATTGTAACAACTGGAGAGGCGTGACACTTTTGTCAGTTGCCTCAAAGTTATTCTGTAAAATCATCCTAAATAGAATAAAGGATTCAATAGATACAGTAATGCGTGAAGAACAGGCTGGGTTTAGAAAAGGGAGAAGCTGTCTTGACCACATTTTCACTCTACGACTTATATTGGAGGAACACATTGAAAAGCAAAAACCTTTTGTACTTAACTTCATCGACTTCAAAAAAGCATTTGATAGTATTCATAGAGATTCTTTGTGGAAAATTCTGAAGCAATATGGCTTACCATCAAAAATCATAAATATTATCAAAGACATGTATGATGGTTACACATGTGCAGTTCGAACAGAGGAAGGACTGAGCGAATGTTTCCCAATAGAAACTGGGGTTAAACAAGGATGTATTTTATCGCCCTTGTTATTTGGAATTGTTATGGACTTCATAATGAAGAAATGCTGCACTGGTAATAAAGGCATCGAATGGATACAAGGAGACCATTTGGAGGACCTCGACTTTGCTGATGACATAGTTCTCATCAGCAGTCAGATAAAAACGATGCAGGAAAACACAAATGAACTATCATCAATAGCCAGCAAAATTGGGCTTGAGGTCAATCATGAAAAGACTAAAGTCATGAAAAGTTTAATTCCAACAAGTGACAAAATATACATGGAAAACAAACCAGTAGAAGAGATCGATCACTTTATCTATCTTGGAAGTCACATTGATCGAGAAGGGGATACGAGCAAAGAAATTAGAATCAGACTGGCTAAAGCAGCAATGTCTTTCAGAAGCCTTGAAAAGTTGTGGAAATCAAAACTCATTAGCACAAACACAAAACTTAGGCTATTCAAATCAAATGTACTATCAACCCTTACGTATGCGTGTGAAAGCTGGAAAACAACAAGAGATATAGAAACAAAGTTGAACGCATTCGAAAATAAATGTCTAAGGAAAATACTTGGTATAGAATGGAACGAATTCAAAACAAACGAGGAAATTAGAGAAATCGCCAATCAACCACTAATATCTTCAGTAATAAAGAAAAGACGATGGTCATACGTTGGACATGTGATGAGAAGAGATAATAATCGAATAGCAAAGCAAGCCCTCATATGGGAAACAACAGGTAAAAGAAAAAGAGGAAGACCCAGGGAGACACTGAGAAGAACATTGATGAGAGAGGCAAGAGCAGCAGGAATCGGCTCCATCAATGAGATAGAACTGCTTGCACAGAACAGAGACAGATGGCGAGATTTGATAAAATATCTTTAAAAGAAAACTGCTAGAACAAAAATTCATATAGGAGAAGGTGTATCTTGGTCTACGCCCTATGGGCCGGTTACGGCTCGAAAGGTCAATAGATAGATAGATATATATCTATAATCTATATATTCAAAATCTATTAAACTGTGACATATATTACATATATATATATATATTACATATATATATATATATATATATATATATTACATATATATATATATATATTACATATATATATATATATATTACATATATATTACATATATATATATATATATATATTACATATATATATATATATATATATATATACATATATATATATATATATATATATATATTACATATATATATATATATATATTACATATATATTATATATATATATATATATATAAAACATATATATATATATATATATATATATATATATATATATATATATATATATATATATATATATATAAAATATATATATATATATATATATATATATATATATATATATATATATATATATATATATTTACATATTACATATATATATTACATAACATATGTCTGTAGCAGCAAAAAAGTTAAAATCCCAAATAAATGCTAAGTTCAGTATTTGTTCCAAATATAGAGGATAATGTTTCTATCCCTGCATAAATATTCTATGTGGTCATTCAAAGTAGAATAAAAGATGTGACTGGTGCACAATTGCAAGATCAACAAACTGGTTTTAGATGTGATAAATCCTGCACAAATAACAACAAAACATTTAATTATGAAAACAGTCAATCGAATGGAACTCTCCACTATATGTCAACTTCATAGACTACAAAAAGGTTTTTAATAGCTTAGACAGAAATTGAGTTATTCGTGGGTTATTATCACTGCACTTCGAATATGTCCAAAGGTGCTCAGCTGTGTGCTCAGATGTACATCACCATACAAGTAGATGCTTTTTGACTTCAGAGGTACTCAACTTTTTTATTGTTGACAGGTTTTGATATTTTGGGTAGATTTCTCCAACTAATTTTGCCTGGGCAGCAGGCACTTTTGGACCACTTTTTTAAATTTCCAACAGCCTAGGGTTCTTTAAATTGTGAAGAATGCATACAAGGTCTTCTTTTTTGGAGGGCTTTTTACGAGAGGATTAGATGCCGAATCTCACTACCCACAGATGAGGGGAGGGTAGTGCCACAAAGTAACCATAGATTAGAATAGAAAAAATCCTGCTGACTGTGGCAAGATATGAAACTAGAATCTTCTTATCGAAAGGTAGACATCTTACCTCTAGACCATCTCCCCCTCCCCCCACTTTTATACCAGCTGCAGGAGCTTAAAGTGGTTGGTGACTCATAGCTGAGTATAGCCCACTTTCATTTTCCAGTGTTAGCTCTGATAACAGGCTAGATATTTTGAGGAAAAATTAAAAAATAGAAAAAAATGGTATGTAAGAAGCTTTACGTGATAAGTGGATGACACAGACTAAACAACGTTTCGGCCCGATAGGCCTTCAGCAGGAACAAACAAAAAAAAAAACACACACACAAAACTAATAACGAAACAACCAAAACAAAAATATTCTAAATGTGTTAAAGAAAGCACAAATGTGACTATCCTGTGTGTAAACAGAGGTCAAAACTAAAAGGAAATAGCAAACAAGTGCGGCTGTCATGAATGTGCAGAAATGTGCGCAAATGTACACAGAACCAGAGGAGTTCACACAGGGTCAGTGTGCAAACACAAAGGAGAAAGAATAGAACAGTAGACTAACAGGTGCTCAAAAGGTGGTGAGAGTGAGATGTCCGAGAGTGGGGTACAATAAAAACAAATAAGGGGTAAGGAGCACAGAAAAAAGGTACAGAGGAGAACACTGAAGTGTCTCATTAGGGACTCGAGGAGGCCTGTGTTAACTCCTCTGGTTCTGTGTACATTTCTGCACGTTCATGACAGCCGCACTTGTTTGCTATTTCCTTTTCATTTTGACCTCTGTTTACACACAGGATAGTCATATTTGTGTTTTCTTTAACACATTTCAAATGTTTTTGTTTTGGTTGTTTCGTTATTAGTTTTGTGTGTTTTTTTTTGTTTGTTCCTGCTGAAGACCGATTGGGCCGAAACGTCATTTAGTCTGTGTCGTCCACTTATCACGTAAAGCTTCTTACATACCATTTTTTTCTATTTTTTAATTTTTCCTCATATTCACCTTTACTGCAGCTTCACATTTTTATGCCTTAACCCTTTAGATATTTTGAGCCAACTAAGCAGAAATTAAAGAGGGAAGCAAACCTAGTACCCACAAAATGCTGTGCAAAATTCAAACATGCTGAGTCAAAAGGAGCTGATATCACAACTTTCATGAAAACAACAAAACATAAGCCCATTTAAGTACAAACAATAAAAATAAGTAACCATAAGGTGAACACATATTTGAAACTTGATTTTTTTCACCATTGCATTACTACATCTTTTATACTTAACACATTTTTCATTATTTCTCTGAACACATTTATATTATCGTCTTACCTGAAGATATTGTCCACTCTGGGTGTCTTGAAATGCCAGTTGTGCCAACAACAGGTAGAGTTTCCTTATTTGTGCAATGGTCAAGTTATTGTGGTCAAGATAATCAAGAACACCCTATTTCACAAAAATGAAAATGTGAAATCTCCCAATATCTCAAACAAAAGAATAGCAATGAAAGCACAGACAAAATATATTTAAAATCATTTGTAACCTTACATGCACATTCCTACAGAAATAGTGCAACAGCTACAACTAATAGTTATTTCAAAATTTGTTTGCAACATTATTTTTTAATATGGTTTTGCAGAAGAATATTGAGAATACTAAAACAGCTAAAAGGAGTAATGAGGATGTTATAACAGGGTCAAAACAGAAAAGGAAAGATTAAGAAAGCTTATTTTCAACATTAGAAATAAAAGATAATCACTTTTCAGTCATATAATAGAAGGTAACAGCTGAAATACATTGTGACAAATGGAAAAAATTTGAAGAAAGAAGATATAGAGGGAAACAGAAAAGATACCAGATAATTTATGAGAATAGTTTGGAAGAAAGTTAAGAACAAAACTGATTAATGTAGAGATTGAATGATGTGGAGAGAAATGATTACCTATGCCAGTGCTTGATGATGATTTTCTTTTATTTAAACTTTGTGTTAAGTATATGAACATAGTGTGTGTTTTTATATATATATATATATATAAACTCATCAGTACAAACACAAAACTTAGGCTATTCAAATCAAATGTACTATCAACCCTTACGTATGCGTGTGAAAGCTGGAAAACAACAAGAGATATAGAAACAAAGTTGAATGCATTCGAAAATAAATGTCTAAGGAAAATACTTGGTATAGCGTGGAACGAATTCAAAACAAACGAGAAAATTAGAGAAATTGCCAATCAACCACTAATATCTTCAGTAATAAAGAAAAGACGATGGTATATATGTTGGACATGTGATGAGAAGAGATAATAACCGAATAGCAAAGCAAGCCCTCATGTGGGAAACAACAGGTAAGAGAAAAAGAGGAAGACCCAGGGAGACACTGAGAAGAACATTGATGAGAGAGGCAAGAGCAGCAGGATTCGGCTCCCTCAATGTGATAGAGCTGCTTGCACAGAACAGAGACAAATGTCGAGATTTGATAAAATATCTTTAAAAGAGTTGAAAACTGCTAGAACAAAAATTCAGATAGGAGAAGGTGTATCTTGGTCTCCGCCCTATGGCTCGAAAGGTCAATATATATATATATATATATATACATATATATATATATATATATATATATATATATATATATATTATATATATATATATATACTATTTTTACAACACATATTACCATTGCTGGTGATGTCGGGGGACTCACAACAGGGACAGAGAGATAAAAACCGCTGCTTGATCAAAGCAGTCGCCACTTGTGAGTTTTTATTTCACTCCCGATAAAAAAAAATCCTTCCTGTCTACCATGTGTTTCAAACACCATATGCCGGCTTTGCAGCCAGCGAAACAGTGGATTTTGCTGCATTACTATGCGCTCCTCTGCTGATATGTGCACATTCTATACAAGTTTTGACTCTACAAGGAAGATACTGACAATGTAAGCAGGCAGAGCTTCCAGAACTGGGGTTTTGTGATGACCAGCAGTCATAAAAAAGAAAAGGAGAAACCTTATAAGTTTACCTTGACAAAAACTGCAAACTGTGACATTGCTTGCAGATGATCTGCGACGAGTTCTGCCAGGATATCGAGTGATGCTTCAATTTCACTTGAAAATCCACTGCCAATATGTGTGACTAAATTGCCAACAATTTCCTAGTGAGTGAAAAGAGATATTTGACTTTAAAATAACGTAAGTAAAAAGTAAAGTACCCCCGTCACGCCAAGTGACGTATAGGGAATATGGTGCTAGTGACCATAAATTTACGGACCTTAACTCTATGGATCTTAAGAAAAGGGAAATAACTCCACCAAAAAATGTGACATGTCGACTTTAAAACGCGTTTGTAAAATAACGGCTACACTTAAAAATTAATAATTATAACTTAAAAGGAGAATTGAACGCAATTTAATAAAAACCAAGACTTATCACAATGCGATCATTCGTTTGTTTACAGTTAAGAAATAAAATCAGTCGAACAAAAAAAAAAAAAAATTTGTTGGAGAAATCACAAAAGTTGTGTGAAAAAAAAGCATATACATGCTAAATAAAAAAATATTTACTCACCGGACATCACAGGTTCAATTCCGCATGATACTTGGCAAGCAGTCCCCCTTTCCCAGATGAATTTGACACAGACTGCAGCCAAAAACAGTCGCATGTGGTCGTTTGCCAGAATGACCCGACTTCGCACAAAAATAACACACTTTTTTTAGGCCATGCATCCGAATCATCCTATGCTCATTGAGACTACTTGTACCCACACCTGAAGTCAAGGGCTGCTGGGATGACTTCCTTTTCCTACAAATATTGCCCTTCAGGAGATCTGAACTCAAACTGAGTCTAAAGGATAACTGGGAACTATCCTTTGACTTAGGGTGTGGGCGATGAGAGCAAGAATACACTATCCATGAATTGACAATCGCTGTTTGCACAAGGAAACGAAACAGATACCTCCACCATTTTACAGACTTCCTTCCAACAGGGTAGTAGGAAGTAAGCTGGTCAAACCTATCCACTCCACCATGAACTGGTTATAGACAGACACTGGAGTTGGTATCTGAACGTCCTCTCGGCCACCTGCGGTACGTCTTGAGACCTGTGTCATTCCTGACGTAGTGTTAGAGCTGATCAAACTGACAACTTTCTTATCCTTCCATACCATAGCCACAACATTTCCCTGCTGCTTGAACTGCACATCCCCCCTTTTCAACTTTTTAGTGGCTTTGGGCTTGAAGGCAGCTGGCCAGCCTTTGCGGTTTGCTCTCATCGTTCCACATGAATATGTTCTCTCAACGAGCAAATCTTTGGTAAGTTGGAGCGATGAGAAATAATTGTCAAAGTAAAAGTGATGGTATTTACCAAAAAATTGTCTGCCTAACTTTGTCACGACATAATGCCCTGAACCATGGGGCATTGGTTCAGCTACTTTGCCAACATAAACATCAAAATCAAGTAAGTATCCCGTTGATGAATCTGCTATACACCAAACTTTGATGCCCCAGGGATTCGGCTTACCTTTGATGTATTGTTTGAAAGATAGGCGACCATTGTAAGCAATCATTGCTTCATCAATACTGATGTTTTTGCCAGGGGAATAAATAGATGCTATATTCTTTCTGACCATATCCAATAATGGTCTAACTTTATATAGGGGGTCATAGCCTACATGACCCTTTGGCTGCTGTTTACTGGCATCATTTAGGTGAAAATATTGAGAAATCTTCTCAAATCTTGATTTTCCCATACAACTAGACACCCCTGGCACACCAAGACGATCATCAGTACTCCAATACATAGTGTATTCAGGCAAGGTGTGAATGCCCATAACAATGTAAATATGCAAAAAAAGTTTTATCTCAGCAGCAGAAACTGGGCTCCAGTATTGATCTTCTTTCCCAGTCCGCTCAGCACGCTGAGTTGCATACAAATTAGTCTGATCAGCAGCAAACTGATAGAAAGATTCTTCAATAATCAAACTAAAATAATCATATGGGCTCGCACCTGCATCAAGATTGTGCATAGGCCCTGGTACACCAAGGAAATCCTCGACTTTGACAGAAGAAATTACATCGCTCCAACCATCAACATCCACGCCCACTAGACCTATATTTTCTACATTATCGCCATGATGTCCATCACTAGAATCACTTTCACTATCACTACTAAACTGACACGGCAAAACATTTTCTAAGTCACTCTCAGCATTATCTTCGTGGAAATCATTATCTAATTCCACAATATCATCTTGGAGACTGGAAGATGAACCCGGAAATGAAGTTGAAAAAGCCATCGATCACAATTTTTTTCACCGATTTTCAAACAAAGATTTCTAAATATAATAACAAGCTCCAAGCGTGGTTCTTTGACGGAAATGATAGTAAATTTACTATTCTTTCACACAGAAGAGTTCTTATAACCGGCTTAATTCAAAAACTATGCGTTCCGAGCCAGTTTTAACGGAACACACTAAAACGGCGCAAAACGGTGCATTAGGGCTGAAGGAGTTAAGCACATGATTTTTGGGATAATGTAGTCGATATTATGCCCATGTCGCTTTATTTTCCCAGAAAAAATTCCAGTGCCCATTAAAGGCTGGGTGAACCAGAAGCCGCCAGTTGGGATCGAACCCTACCTCTTGTCCTTTGTAGTCCAGTTCACTAACCACTGAGCTATCGCGGCTCCCTTAAAATAATATGATCAACAATTAAAATTCTTCAGTTATGGGGTTTATGTGTGCTAATATTGTAACAGTGAATGTAAGAATGTAGGGAAATAATGGAGTAGGTTATAGTGTAAGGAGAACCGTGAGAACCATTGTGTGTAATGTGAGAAATGAGAACCATCGAGAAGCATGAATATCACTTTTTACATGATTATCACCTTTTTTTCATAACAGCAGTCATATGCTCAGGTGACCCTCACCTTACGGACAGATATTTTCTGGCTTCAGGGGTACTCTCATTTTTTGTTTGCATTGAGTTTTGACATTTTTGGGTAATTTTTCTATCAATTTTTCCCAGGCAGCAGCTATTTCTGGCCTACTCTTTTCAATTTCCAAATGCCAAGAACTTCAGGTGCACTGGACTTTCTGCTTTTGCCATTATCAGAGAGGGCCACAGATCAAATTTTGCTACCCAGAGATCATGAGAGAAAAAAAAAACCACAAAGAAAGCAGAGATTGAAAGAGAAAAACTCACACTACTTCTGGTAGGATTCAAACACAGGACCTTCTTTCTTGTTCAGAGGGCAATGTCTTACCCATCTAGACAACATAGCATAATAATATAGCTAATTCTAGTACTCAAATATTTTAGTGATTGTTTCTCTTTAAAAAAGTAACATTGCAGATGATATAAATGATATATTTTATCATCATCATCGAGTGCCATCTCCGCAACGAAGGTTGGCTACCATGGAGCGCCATTCTGCTCTGTCTCTTGCTTTGATGGCGCAGGTTGTCATAGGCTGATTTGTCCATCTTTTGATCTTACTTGTCCATGCTAGTCTTGGTCTGCCTCTGCCTCTTTTACCTTGTATTTTCCCCTCCAGGATTACTTTTAGTAGGCTGTTGTGTCTTTTAACATGGCCCAAAAATCGCATTTGTCTTGTTTGAATTGTGCTTCGTAGTTCTCTTTTTATTTTTAGTTGTTTTAATACTTCATCGTTTGTTTTCTTTCCCTTCCATCCTATTCTACCTATTCTATATATATCCACATTTCAAAGCCTTCAATTCTCTGTTCTATTTTCTTGTCTAATGTCCATGTTTCTGCACCATATAGGAATATTGAGAAGATGTAACATTTTGCTATTCTTAGTTTTAGCCCTGGTGTTATTTGTTTTGATGTTGGTATGTTCTTCATGACATTAAAATTACTTTTTGCCATTTCTATTCTTTTGATTATTTCAGTTGTACATTTTACATTACTGGTTATAGTATATCCAAGATAGTTGTAGTTCTGAACTGTCTCCAGGTCTATTCCTTCAATTTTGATATCCACTTGTGGGTTTTGAGTATTTTCATTGTTTATGATCATAGTTTTAGTCTTTTTGATATTCATATCTAGTCCATATTTTTTGCTTATCATGTTTATTTCATTAAGTAATTGTTGTAGATCTTTAGGATTTTCTGCTAGTAGTACAGTATCGTCAGCATATCTTAGGTTATTGATTATCTTTCCATTAATTTGTAGGCCTGACATCTCTGTGATGTTTTTAAAGATTTGCTCAGTGTATAGATTAAACATGCTTGGTGATAGGATGCATCCCTGTCTTACTCCTCTTTTTATATCAATGGGTGTACAGTTCTCTTTGTTATATTTTATTATTGCTGTTTGCTCCCAGTATAGATTACATATTAGTCGTATGTCCATGTCATCTAGATGTATCTCTTTTAGGCATTCTATAAGTTGTTTGTGGTGTACTCTATCAAAAGCTTTGGTGTAGTCTATGAAGCAGGCATATATTTGTTTGTTTACTTCTGTGTACTTTTCGATTAATGTTCTCATGCAGAATATGGCTTCTTTTGTCCCGCTATTTTTCCTAAATCCAAATTGTTGCTCATCTAATTCAGTATTGATTTTATTCTGAATCCTTCCTTGTATAACTTTTAGCAAGATTTTTGTAACATGGCTCATTAGGCTTGTTGTTCTAAAGTCACTGCATTCAAATGCACCATTCTTTTTAGGCAATGCAATGAAAGTTGACGTTTTTAGTTCATTTGGTATGTATCCTGTAAGGTATATCTCGTTGCATATGTCTGTAATCACTTCAATGCCAAAATCTTCTAATGCCTGTATCATCTCTATCTGTATGTTGTCAGGTCCTGCTGCTTTTCCCTTTTTCATTTTTTTTATAGCTTTTTCCACCTCAGATTTTAAGATTTTATAGCCTGATGTACATTTTATAACTGGTTTCTTGTCCCTTTGATCATGAAATAGTTCTGTTATATATTCCCGCCATCTATCTATAATATCTTTATTGTCATTTAGCATTTTTCCTTTTTTGTCTGCATCCACCTTCTGTGGCTTTTTTATTTTTATTAGTCATTCTTTTTATTTCTGTGTGCATTCCTCTTAAGTCTTGTTTGCTTTCCATAGTTTCTATTTCCATACATTTTTGGCTGAGCCAGTCTTCTTTTGCCTTTTTGCATATTTCATTATCTATTTTATTGTATTGGGCAGTGTTCTTCGCTTGTCTCCTTTCTTCCATTTTTTCTAAGATGGTGTTAGTTATCCATTTTTGTTTTTTGTTCTTTTCTCTTTTGGGTAAGGTGTCGCAGGTTTCTTGTATGCTTTTCTTTATGCATTGCAATTTGGTTGTTACTTTTTCATCAAGATTTTCTCTTCTGTATTGTTCAATTCCTTTTTCTAGCAGCTTCTGGTATGTGTTCTTTACTTGTATTGTATAGGTATCTTTAACATCTTTTTGATTTAAAGCTGTTATATCTAGTGGATTTGTTGATGAATTAGAGTTTTGCTTGTTTCTCTTTAGTTTGATTTTCATTTTAATCTTTACAGGATTGTGGATCTGAATTAATATCTGCTCCTGGGTAGGTTTTGGCTTTCTTTACGCTGTTACGGAACCTTTCTTTTATCATATATATATATATTATTATCATATATTTTATCATTTTATATTTTACCATATTTTATATTTTATATATTATCATATATTTTATATCTATTCTTCTCTATGATTATTTTATAGCAAAAAGTGATATTCTTATCTCTCCTTATATAATCATACAGAAGATTTAATGAAATCTTACTTGTTTGTAGTAAGCATCAAAGGATGTAAAGACATGTTTGTATATTGAGCACCCCAAGCTGCAAATTGCAGGCTCTGCTGACCGTATCAATGTCTGTGCCATTGACAAGATTGAAGGAAAGTAATCTCTCACCACCTGGATATTTTTAGAAAAGCAGAAAGTACTAGTTATAACAATTATTTTACGCTCAATTTTCCATTTAAATTGATTTATAAGTCATTTTTATATTTAACTTTTACTGCAAGGTTTCCTTATAATGTAACGTACACTGATAAATTATTGAAACAGTTGTTTTTTTAAACTTACATGCAACATTACATATAATTTGATGTTTTCTAACATTTCATATTAAATAAAAATAGGTGAATGCAGTGGACCATAAGGTGCAAGAAGCTGAACAATGCAATATGTAATGTGAATGAATAACAAGAAAAAGCAATGAGAAAGTTTACTACATACAATGATGATGAAATATACCAAAGAGTAAAATAATGTATCTGGCATGCTGTACATCCAGCACTAAAATTTTTCAACAATAATCAACTTAAAAAAAACATGGGGCAACTGTATTAAAACTGGCCTCATCAATTCTAGAGACCAAGCAGAAATCATCACAACACAATATTCAAGAAAACAAAAAAGCAGACAGACTGGTCAAAGAGGAAGAGAACTTACTCATACCAGATGACTGACTGTCCGGTTATTAATGAAGAAACAAAATTCATCATTGCAATAAAGCACTGTGGAAGAAACAACACCCAAAACGCAATGGGAGGGATGGTTATAGAAGAGCTCAGGGAATCTTTCTGTGCCTCTGTATTAGCAAAAATAAAATATGATGCTGCACATTCTAGAAAGGTACCGCTAGCCTTTGTTGTCTAGAATATGACAGCAGAACATGTCCTATAAGACCTTCTCCTTAATACTTCAATCCAGAGAAGACATAAATATTATCCATCACATTTAATGTGAAATTATGATGAACTAATACTTTGAAAAAGATAGCAGACTTTATCAGAGAATCTCTAATTGCAGCCTAATTAATTTATAATATAGAAGAAAATTAGACAACCATCTAAAGAAATTTTAATAAGTTGCATTACTTGTGTCACTGTTTTCCAAAACATTAATAAATTTGGATAAATTAGTGTCCTTAATCTAACAATGTAAGTCATTTAATATTCACACATTTTTTTTTATAACCCTTCAATTTTTTTTATATTTATTTTACAAACAAAACTTGTTTACAAATTATATGGTTTGATAAAATGATCAGGCAGAAAAACACCTAACCACAGCCCAAACACCTATCAACAAATACTACAAAAACTTAAAAATAAATTAATAGATAATACTAGAAACACTCAGAAATTTAACAATAGCAAAGGCCAAGCAAAGAGCAAAAGACAGTAAACTAACTCTTGTCACTGAAAGGCAAATTAGGAGGGAAAGAAGAACTAATTAAGAATATAAAGTATATCTCATCAGCGTCATCATTGAGTGCCTTCTCTGCAACGAAGGTTGGCTACCATGGAGCACCATTCTACTCTGTTTCTTGCTTTGATGGTGCAGGCTGTCTCGTTCTTAAAACAATAGTTAGAATTTCTCTCCATGGCTTTCTTTGGAGTGTTACGTGATGAGGCTCCAATCTCTTTCACGGTGGTCTACCATATTCATCTTTCGTGTTTTGAATATGCCTCATGTGTACCACACACTTTGCTGTTTTCGCCTTTAGGACCGTTGATCGTTTTTGATTCATTCGCACAGACTTTTTATATTCGGGTTGAACATACCCAGCGGCGCCATTTTTTTTGTCGAACCATGTGCTTGACTATTGAACCGTGAACACACGACACAAAGAAGAATAAATCATATTCCACTTAAATATCGGTAATCAGTTTATCCACACGTCCGAAATAAAACATACACCAAACGGAGAATAGCAACACATAATTAAAGTATATCTAGTTTTCTTATATCAACATACCTGTGTGTATGACATGAAAACACATTTGACAAGCTCATCTGTCAGAATCCCAGCTCTAATTTTGTTACGGACCAAACTTTCTACAGCCTTTTTGTGGTTCATCCAGTGAAGCATTAACAAGACAAAGACATCAATTATCTTCAGGTCCTTTGCTGCATCAAGTGCCTGAAAGAAAATTATATATGATATGACTATAGTTTGAAAGGAAATTAAAATATTATGGCCACTTCAAAAGACACAGAAGACTGGAAAGAACAATAATGGAAGGTATTGTTCCAGGACGACGTATTAGGGGCAGACCAAGAAGAAGGTTTCAGGCATTAAATAGACCTTGAACATGACAACAGAAGAAGTGAGAGATCTTACTAAAGACAAAGATTCTTTCAGACGGGTTGTGATGAATGCAACATTCAGCAAAGGACATGTGACCTGATGATGACAATTTGAAATGGTAATCATTATGAAGAAAGATGAGGAAGAAAGATGAGGAAGAAAGATGAAAAATAAACAAATTTGACTGAATCCTTATTGTGAATGGAGTAAAGCATTATAACTACCATAAATTATATTTTGTTTAGACATTTTTGTTTACCTTTTTTGAGTTTATGTTATACTATCATGTTCTGAAACATTGCTTACACAAAATCATTGTCGAAAAAAAGTTAATTTACTTTTTTTTGATAACTTGCAAAATATTTGTGAAAATATTTTACTATCAACTATATAAATATTTCTAAGCACCTGGTAATGTAGCGAGTTACAACATGTATATATTTTTGGACAATAAAAACAATTGGTATCGTGATTGTCTGTGAGTTAGATGAATGACAGGAAACAGTCTGGGAATAAACTAGGAATAATCCCTGCCATATAAAATATAAAATGGTTTGGTCATGTGACAAGGTAGAAAAATCAAAACGCAACATGACGAGTCTTCAAAAAACGTTGCAAGAATACCAGACCCACGGGCCGACCATGAAAAAGATGGATTGACAGAATATTAGAAACACTAAGAAACATAGCAGCAAAGGTGAACAGAAGAGCAAAAGACTGAAAATTATACCTCCCCTCGATGCTGAAAGACTAATGAGGAAGGAAAGAAGAATCATTGTTTGAATCTTTAATGTGGTGATAAACAAGTATTTAACGTCCGAGAGAAGATAAATATCACTGTAGGTCAATTTTTCACAGAGGTCTTAGCAGCAAAAAGGTTAATATTGAACAGCTATATATGTTAAGTTTTTATTGAAGCTATGTTTATTATATTTTAACTCAATGATACAGGAAAAAAAATTGTAGATGTTTTTTTAATTTTCTTAACATACAAATCAATTACATTTTTACTAACGGTGAAAAGTAATTTACCTTAATCCAGGCTTCTGCAACAAAGCGCTGAAACTGCATACGTCCTTTCAAGGAATCAGCAACAAGTTTAATATTTGTTTTGATCCTGATTTTTAAAAAAATAGTAAAAATACATTTATTGTCTATTTTTATGTCTATTTTTATCTTGCACAGATTAATTCAAGTTCAAAGATTTCATCACAATTTTCTTTCTGCGCTAGTATTGCATACTTTTTATTGCATTGCTTTAATGTATTTACTTTCAGTATTTTCTGATACTCATAAATTATCCACAGCTTTCTTTTTTTCTCTCAAATTTATATTACAAATCAGCTTATTTCAAACTAGTAACTGTAATAACACAGTGATTGGTAAAGGATATGAGACAAACTTCAATCTCAACATATGACTTCTTAGTTCACCCAGTCATAAAACGGGTATCAGGGGGTATCTGGCAAAAAGAGACAACAATGACATAATACTGAAATTATCCAAAAACGTGTTGATTAAAAAAATTGTGAAAAATATTGCCACATATTTCTTTATGTCACAGGGCATGATGGGATTATCTTTTTCTTGTCCTATTTCATATTCATAAGCTTCAGATCTGCTTTATCGTTGATATGCATGAAATATTCTCAAAGGAATATAAATACTGCCTACCACAAAAATGATATTTTCTATTTCTACAAAGTTAAACGTGAACAAAAAAAAAGAAAGAAACTTTTGTATATGTAAAACAGAAATGAGAATAAATGTAAAAATGACAACTTACTTTTCTTGCTCTGCTGATGACAACCTGGACGATGTTGTAAAGTCTACACTTGATCTGATCTCATTTACCACCTTGAAGTGAATTAGAATGATCTCAGAAAATGTACCACAAATGTTTGAGATGAAATTCAGCAAAATTGTGTAAGTAGTAAAAAAAAAGTAAAGTACCCCCGTCACACTAAGTGGCGTATAGGGAAATATGGTGTTAGTGACCCTATATTTTACAGACCTTCAGCACATGACTTTTGGGGTAATGTGGTCGGTATTACGCCCGTGCTGATTTACTTTTCCAGAAAAAAATCCGGTACCCATTTAAGGCTGGGTGAACCCGGAAGCCGTCGGTTGGGATCGAACCCTACCCCTTGTCCTTTGTAGTCCAGTTCACTAACCACTGAGCTATCAAAATTGTGTAAGCTTTAAGAAAATGACAAACATCAGTTTTCACTTTGTAATTTTGACTAGTCATTTCCATTCTTTTATTCTAGGTAAGGATTCATTAATCAAGACAGTCTTATTATCATGACTTGTTTTTGCTGATTTATATGTTTTACAGCCATATATAAGGATTGATTAAATATTGGTATTGAAAATTTGTAGTTTTGTATTTAACCAAATTGTCTTCAGATTTCCTAATTTTCTAACCTTTCTTCAGATTTCCATGTTTCCTAGTGCAACAAAGATTCCTCTTGATTTTTGTATCCTTATTTTAGTATCATTCTTTGTTCCTCTCTCTATCTTTATTAATTCTACATCTTGGAGAGGTATTTCTCCTGGAGCTATATGGCTGTAACTATGAAATATTTGACAACAGAACATAAAGTTTGATATTTAAAAAAAACTAGATCAAATGAATAAAAAAAAAGCTTACCTCTAAAGCTTCCTGAGATGATACAGACTCCAGTAAGAAGTTGAGTACAATGGGAAGGTCACTGATGCTAAAAGATTTTAGCATATCTAGAACTGAGTTACGCATCTGTGAGAGTTAAAAAAAAAAATGTCTGCTATTTCAATATGATTTATTAATATAATAATATCAACCAAGTTAACAAAACTACACAATTTAATATTACATTATGATGATACATATAAACTACATGCTGATATGAAGTAGATTAAACCAGGTAACAAAAAAGGACAGCAATATAACTGATATTCAAAACATTGTAAAGAATAGAAACTTTTGGTCCATGCCAAGAGGTGTTGTTATCATGTAACTACATAATCCTTGATCTTGAACACTGTACAATAATTATGCCACCAAACCATCAAAAATAAATGTCTAAGGAAAATACTTGGTATAGCATGGAACAAATTCAAAATGAGGAAATTAGAGAAATCGCCAATCAACCACTAATATCTTCAGTAATCAAGGAAAGATGATGGTCATATGTTGGACATGTGATGAGAAGATATAATAACCAAATTGCAAAGCAAACCCTCACGAGGGAAAAAACAGGTAAGAGGAAAAGAGGAAGACCCAGAGAGACACTGAGAAGAACATTGTGAGAGAGGCAAGAGCAACAGGAATCAACTCCCTCAATGAGATAGAGCTACATGCACAGAACAGAGACAAATGGCAAGATTTGATAAAAGATCTTTACAAGGATTGAAACTGCTAGAATAAAAATTTAGATAAGAGAAGGAGTATCTGGGCCTATGCCCTATGGGCCGGCTACGGCTCGAATGGTCAATAGATAGATAGAAACCATCCAGCATCTTTTTCCTTATTTACCTCTAATTCTCCTATCTTCCATAATTTTATCTTTTTGCCATTATTCCAACCCACCTCTTCTGCAGATATGCCCCACAAATCTGGACTGCATTGTTCTCATTTTTTCAGTTTAATCAACAAGTCAAACTCATTGCACAAATCCATAAGTGCTCAGATCTCCTCCAAAGTATATCCTTTAGTGTGCAGCGACTAACAACCCCAGTATTGTGTTTGTTTATAAGTCTTTTAGGGCTTGTTTCTCATTTGCATTATAATTTTTCTTTTTACAATGCCCCCTTTTGGAATCTCCTTATATGATTTTTGTGGACTGTCCACAGTATCTTTAATATTTTCCTAAAAAAAAAAAACACATCTCAGCTAATTCTATCTGTTGTACCTTTGTTTACTGTCCATAATTTGCAACCATACAGCAGCATTGTTCAATGCAGCACTGTAATACTCTCTAACTCTCAGTGGCAATACCCTGATGCCTAATATATTAATAATTTTTTTTTAAAATAAACTTGACCTGTGCAATTGTACATGTCAATTCCATAAGACATCTTCCAACTGATGTTAACACGGTACCCAGGTATTTAAGACATTTGAATCATCTGGTACCCAGGTATTTAAGACATTTGAATCATCTGGTACCCAGGTATTTAAGACATTTGAATCATCTGGTACCCAGGTATTTAAGACATTTGAATCATCTGGTACCCAGGTATTTAAGACATTTGAATCATCTGGTACCCAGGTATTTAAGACATTTGAATCATCTGGTACCCAGGTATTTAAGACATTTGAATCATCTGGTACCCAGGTATTTAAGACATTTGAATCATCTGGTACCCAGGTATTTAAGACATTTGAATCATCTGGTACCCAGGTATTTAAGACATTTGAATCATCTGGTACCCAGGTATTTAAGACATTTGAATCATCTGGTACCCAGGCATTTAAGACATTTGAATCATCTGGTACCCAGGTATTTAAGACATTTGAATCATCTGTGCTTTTTACTTTTTGCTTATACAATGCTCCTAGATCAAATCTCTCTCTTTTTATTTAAAAATATGTCCCATTCTCTCATTTTCCTAAATAACTGTAACAATTAATGACTTAGAATCTGTTTATAATCCATTCCAAAACTCATGCCCCTCTTCAAAATGCTATAACTTATAACTGTCTGATTTCAATTGTTGAAATTTTGTATGTAAACTGTTTATTGCCATGACGATATATTTTTTTAAAATTAATTTTTGGAAACAGCTGGTTTTTTTATTGGATTTATTTGGGTATGTAAAAGCAGACACACATAATGATACTAGTCAAATAAAATGTTTACAGTTTCTACTAGTCAACATTCATCTTCATCATCGTATGCCATACTGGTTGACACAAACTTCTATCTACAGTGCATTGATCAATTCTGTTTTTATTTCGCTTCTATCGGTCAGAATTGGTTCTATATGGCACCGATGATCTCCCTCACTTCTATTGACATAGATCTGTTGCATAAGATATTTTTCATTTTCTGTGAAATGCTAGTTTGGCCTGAGCTATTCTGCTTTTTATTTCTGTGGTGCATCTTCCATCTGATGTTATCATTGTGCCCGAGTATTTTAAATGTTGCACTTGCGTCAGATTTGTCCTGTTTATTTTTATGCTACATGATAGTGATGATTGTTTCTTCGGTATGACCATTACTTCTGTTTCTTACTGTTCAGACTGAGACCTTCCTTGTTGCTTTCATCTAAATATTATGCATGCCATTTCTTGTAGTTCATTCTCTGTCTCTGCTATTAAGACTGTGTCATCCGCATATCGCAAATTATTTATGTTATGACTGTTGACTTCAATTCCTTTTTTGTCTACTATAGATCTCATAATATTTTTGCTTTAACGTAAATTTGGCGACAGAACACTGCCTTGTCTGACTCCTTGTTTTAAATTTTGGAATTGTCCTGTTTGGTTGCTAATTCGTACAGCTGCTGTTTGTTGCCAGTACACATTTTTTTATGATTCGCAGATCTTTGCCATCAATGTTTAATTTCTCCAGCATATTGATTTCCATATGCTTTACTTTGTCAAATGCTTTTGTGTAGTCTATAAAGCACATATATAGATCTTTCTTTACCTCTATAGCTCTTTCTATCAATGTTCTTAAGATGTATATTGCATTATTGGTGCCCTTTCCTTCGACAAAACTACATTGTTCCTCACTAATTTCTGGATTTATTTTGTTCCTTACACGTCTCATGATGATTCTTAGTCATATTTTCATTATGTGGTTCATGAGACTAACAGTGCGATGGTCCTCACAATCAGTGGTGCCTGACCACTTTGGTATGGCTACAAAGATAGATTTTAGTAGATCTTCGGGTATGTGTCCTGTGTTATATATGTCATTGAGTAGTTTTGGTATGACTTGTACTCCCAGCTCTCCTAATGCATTTACCTCTTCAATTGTTATATTGTCGGGACCTGGAGCTTTGCCTCTTTTCATGTGTTGAATTGCGTCCTCAACATTACATACAGAATTTCAAAAACCTTATTTTTTACACTTTCCTCACACACAAACCATGCCGTACTTTGAACTGAACAGCAAAGCCAAATCTTCCTGTGGGTTCTAATTCATTTACAAAGGCATTTAAAATCAAATTCGTCATGGACTGGGAATAATTACAATCAGTTTAAAGATTAAATTTGTTGCACTTTAAAACATCACATTAAAGATTTACAAATATTTCTGCAGAACACTGTGTGTGCGCGCGTGCGTGTTCATCATCGTTCTTTATCAAACTCTGAGAATAGAACAATACATTTTAGGAATAAGTAAACAGTATATTTCATAAAGACCTTATATGAAAACAAGTTTTTCAAATGTCTGCTTTGAACAAAGCAATGATACTTAGGAAATTTAAAACCAGGCTGAATTGTTCCACATTGAAAAATTATTACAAGCAAAAAAAATGTACAAAGAGACTTACTAACCTCAGTGACTAAGTCTGTAGAAATATTTAAGTAGGTCAGAGCATCAATCACTGGACATGTTAGTTCTGTGTTACTTCGAAGCTCATCCCTGAAGTAAAATATCATTCAAACAGTACAAGATATAACCTTGACACGATTTAATACATTTTTCAAGATTTAATATTTCAAATTTGAAGATCTGTATTATTTTTAAATTAGATATCAGTGAAACTTTAAAAAATGCAATAAAACGATTCACTAAAACGATGAATAAAAAAGATTGACAACTCCAATAACCACTCATTGTGCAAATACTTAAAATCCTCTCATGTACACTTTATTCAATTGCTAAATTCAGAATTAAATTTCTCATGTCTAAAGGTTTACGCATCTTTACTTTAATTCAGGCCTTCTCACATTCCTTCATTTTGAACATGCTCTAGCTGCTCAATTTGCATCAATGACACCATAAGTGTGCCCAAATTATAGTCACCTTTAGAGCAAAATAGTAAAAGTAAAGTACCCCCCGTCACGCCAAGTGGCGTATAGGGAAATATGGTGTTAGTGACCCTATATTTTACAGACCTTCAGCACATGATTTTTGGGGTAATGTGGTCGGTATTACGCCCGTGCTGCTTTTACTTTCCCAGAAAAAATCCGGTACCCATTTAAGGCTGGGTGAACCCGGAGCCGTCGGTTGGGATCGAACCCTACCCCTTGTCCGTAGTAGTCCAGTTCACTAACCACTGAGCTATCGCGGCTCCTACTAATTTTTAGGGAATTTTTAGAGCAAAATACTTACAATTAAATGCTGAATATTGCTGTTCAAGTCCACACAAATGAATTGTGATTAAACCCAAAAGTGTCAGTCCCTTTTAGAAGAAGACAAGTGAGTACTTACCGCAGCTTCCTGGCAACATCGCAATGTTCTGTGTCTTCTACAATGTCTGGTATACAAGCCATAATTTCCTTCTGTATGTCCACTGATGTTATGTTAAGAATTTCCAAAAGCTTTTTTGATAATTCCTGATTTTAAAAAAATATTTTTAGACAATTGTAATCATTTACGGTAAAAAAAAATGGATTTACTTCAAATACTTTCCTTTCAACAAAATATCAATCAGTGGAGAAAAATTTATAAATGAAAACCAATTTGTCATTTTCTTTAAATTAGTAAGCAAATCTTTAAATTTGAATAGACTAAATCTACTTTCAACTGCAGAGAAATGAAGACAGATAAATTACTCTTTGGATTTCAAAAACTACTTCTGATAAAGAAAAGTTATATAAATCTATTTAAAAATAAAATAAAGAACCCTAATAATGAATGAGTTGCACACAAACAATGCTAACAGATAACAAAATAACCTTTCCATCAACAATTCTGTCAAGAAATCTGAACTGACTCAGCAGCAGTCTGGGCACATAAATCTTTTGGCCTTGATGAAAAACAAAGCTGATTGTTGGAAAACAAAAACAACAGAATTAATCACATAGAATAATTAAAATAACAGCAACATTTATATCATGTTAGATTAGATTAAAAGAAAGGATATATTTACAATAAGCCTATAAAACATCATACTAAAATTTTTGATACAAAGTTAATTCTTCTCAAATTAATCTATTACGATCTTGTTTTTATTACTTTATATCAGGTGCAAATAGCAGAGCAAATATGTAACTCTCAAATGAAATGATTAGCATTCATCATCGCATACCATGCCTACTAACATAGGTGATCATATCTCTCCATGAGGAAAAGTCAACTGTGTCTAACTCGTTCTCCATCTCTCCCCAATTTTATACCTCTGCTGACTTCATACCCCTATTCTCTTAAACTCTCTGGTATCTTTTCCCTGTTTCCCTTTATCTGTTCTTCCCTCAATTTTTTCCCAAAAGATTTTGGGTTTGTATGATTGCTTTTGTTGCCAGTGCAAGAATTTTATTATTATTAATAGACCTTTGCTGTCAACATTCATGCTTTTCTAAAATTGTGACTATTTCTTTATGTCAAACACTTTTATTAGTTTATAGAACATAAGGATAGATCATTTTCATTTCTAAAGCTCTTTCTAATAATAATCTTTTGATTATATATATATATATATATATATATATATATATATATATATATATATATATATATATATATATATATATATATATATGGTATTGCTCATACCTTATCTCCAACAAATCCACTCTGTACATCACTAGTTTATGGTTTTATTTTGGTTCACTCTTCACATGTTGATTTTTAGCATACGAGTATCTTAGTTATTTGATTCTTAAAACCTAATCTACAGAGATTCTCGCATTTCAAGATACCAGATTCCTTTGGTTGAGATATAAATATAGATTTTACTTTATCATCTACACTCTCCCCTGGATGCTTAACAACAAATGAAGGAATAAAAAGTTATACATTTATAATTGATAATTATTTCACTAGATTAATGAATACTCTTACTCTTCCTCATCTCCTTGAAACTCTGTAAGCTTGTCCAACAGCATAGTCATTAATGGTGACTGAAAGTGGAAGTATTTTTGACAATATGGCTATTTATTATTTATGTTTGTTTATTCTGAGATATATCTAACATCATTTTAGTACCTTCAAATGTCAAATAGTAATGTACCTCATTATAAATCCTTATTGTTGGCAAAGTTTTCAATCTCAGTAAGTGTCCGTCCATGCTATTTTTGCCTCTTTTACCAGTGTTCTTTACACTGACTCTAGAGGTCACCTTTTTCTTTTTCCTGTTGTTTTCCCATTTATATTTTTGCTTTATAATTATTACTGTAAATGCTAATGTATATATGCAATAATACATTAATACAAAGCTTAACTGGATGACACACCCCTTTCACTATGTGCATAAATTTATTATTTTTTTTACTCCTCCTTAACACAAACAGATAAAAAGTAATTGTCTAACATGCCTTATAACATAAAGATATCTTTCAATTTGTTTTTGTGGTCATTCCTTGCAGGGTGTTCCAAGTCTGGCTCACACAATCTTTGCTTCACAGTCATTAGCCTGTTCCCATCACTTTTCCTTCTGAGTTCACTTCACGGCTGTAGTTCTTATGATGGTTTCTGGGTTGCATCTGGTTGTATACCTAGGCATATATATAGGCATACCTAACTCCACTGAAGCCTAAACTTAACCAACTAGTCAGACATGTGAGCTTCAAGCTTCATTTGGTATCAATACAGCAACATTTTATTTTGCCCTCTACTTCATCAGCTCTTCTCATTGCCACAAAAGACCCAGTGCAGTAAATATACAAATATGAAGTATACATATTTCTTATAGGTATACATGTATAGTACACTATTCATATTTATTTTTGTTCTTTGATCGCTCTCATGTGAGTGTTTGTCAATTTTTTTTTTTTTTTATATATTCTATTTATCTTAATGTAATAGGACAACAGACAAGAAAATCACTGGAGTCTGTAGAAATGTGGTTTTACAGAAGAATGTTGAGAATACCATGGACAGGTAAGAAGAGTAATGAAAATGTTCTGAAAGAAGGCAAAGTAAAAAGAGAGCTAATTTCCAATATTAGGAAAAAACAATCATCATTTTTTTGGCCATGTAATGAAAAGAGAACAACTGGAATATATTGTAACAACTGGGAAAATTGAGGGATGAAGAGATAGAGGGAAGCAAAGAGAAAAGACAACAAACAGCTTAAAAGAATAGCTTGGCAGAAGGTCAACAACAGAAATTATAAATAACTGTCGAGATCGAAAGTTGTGGAGAGACATGATCAATTACATCAGTAGGCCTGGTACTTGATGATGATGATCATAATGTATGATAAATCAGAAAACAACATCTTGCATCAGATTTTCAAATTAATTTTCTTAAATAACTAAAAATTAACCAAAATCTTTAAAATATTTGATAATAAAAGGAAATAAACTATTATTTAAGTGTATACCACTTTCAAAAAAATGAGTAAGATACTGTGCAATCCATTTTTGACAATAGAAACAAGAAAAAGAGTTCTTAAATGTTCTGTTGTGACAGTTTTAACATGGATGTGAATCATGGACAATAGGACAACAGACAAGAAAATCACTGGAGGTTGCAGAAGTGTGATTTTACAGAAGAATGTTGAGAATACCATGAACAGTTAAGAAGAGTAATGAAAACATTCTGAAAGAGGCCAAAGCAAAAAAGAAAGCTAATTTCCAATATTAGGAAGAAACAATCGTCATTCTTTGGCCATGTAATGCGAAGGGAACAGCTGGAATATATTGTGACAACTGGGAAAATTGAGGGACAGGGAGATAGAGGGAAACAAAGAAAAATGATACCAGACAGCTTAAGAGTATGGTTTGGCAGAAGGTCAAGAACAGAAATGATAAATAACTGATGAGATTAAAAGTTATGGAGAGACGTGATCACCTATGCCAGTAGGCATGGTACTTGATGATGATGATAATAACACTATAGCTGATATTAATAAGCAAATATACAGAAATGAATTTTTTAGAGCTGAAACTACCTGAATAACATCCACTCCAAGAAGCAATCTTATTGTTGAATCTTGAACTGACACATTTTGACTAAAAAAAATATTTAAAAAGAAACAGCAAGATTAATTATTATATTTAACAAATTATTATACACTGACCTTCACAGACTTAACTAGCACCAATAGACTAAAAATTGGCCAAATTGTACCATCATAAGACCAAGGTTTCCAACTCTCTGCTTCAGCAGAATTAACTAGCAAAGTATAAAAAACTCAATTCATAATAAAAAAATAAAGTCAGTACAGAGTCACTTCTGCTTTGTTTTATATTTGACATATGTTGATGGTGGCTACCTTATATTTGTTGTCTGTCTCCATGGTTTAGGTTTTTCTGAGCAATATATTTATCCCCTGCTGAATTGTTAAGTTCATCATAATTTAAGGGCCATATTTCCCCTCTATGCTGAAAGGCAAATGAGGAGGGAAAGAAAAACTCTGTGATACAATTTCTCATTGAAGAGGTGTTTCACTTTGATGTATTCAGTAATAAAGGCTGAGTAAGATAACCTTTGAATACCCAATCGCTGTACTGTATTTTGATCTTGCAAATATTTTGCATCATCGTGCTTTTTAATGATAGGTTTTATTCTTCATTCATAGCTGACCACTCCTGTGGTCTTTTTCTTGCATATTTTTATAATTTTGTATATAATTATAACTAATTTTTGTTACATGATTCATATTCTCAGCTCTTCAATTAAATACAAGTATCCACTCATGAAACTATATTTTTCAAGTTGTCATTGTTGCTATTCTTCATGTTTCTGACACATAAAGACAGTATTTGACATGTTATGTGTGTTGGGAGTAATTTTTTGATTTGTACACAAATTTACTGACATAAAATATTTCTGATAGATCATGACTAGCAAAAACAGAGGCAACATCCTGAATGTAGAGGTAAGTAAATAAAGGTTCCCTCCACACTTTGCTAGGCATATGAAGAATATGGTGTTAATGATCCTATTTTTTTTTCTTTGACCACAGCACATTTATGGGAAATTTGGTCAGTATTATGTCAGGCCCAGAAATATAACTGGTACCCACTTTTAGAGACTGGGTGAACCCCAGAGCCTTGTTGGTCTGAAATAAAGACCTGCCACTTCTGGGGATGAGAAAATGAGCACACTAACCACTTGTGCTCCTAAAATGTAGTGGACAAAAAATATTTTCTTAAAAACTGTTAAGCGTCTGATTTAATTAAAGGTATAGCTATACTAACCTCTCACAATTAGGAGCAACAACACACGGCATGAGACATTTGTGAAACCTGCAAATCACATACAGATAGTACTGCTTTACATGAGTAAAGCTAATAGAATCAAATATAAAAAACCAAGACGAGTGGCAGGTTTATAAAAATGTATTATATTCATGTCTTTTCATGTCAAGTGGAAATCTTAAGAGATTGTAAATAGGTTTGAAATTTTTAACTTTTTTTTATCTTGATCATTCTCACATTGCTAGACATCGCATAGGTCTTGTAGTGTTTTTCATAAACCATCTCTATTCTGGGCGAGATGTTCAAACTATCTAATGAGTCTACGCCTGCCAAATTTGCTTCTCTTATAATGTTCTTTACAGCACCAACTTTGCTCTCATATAAGGTTCTTTTTAGCGTCTCTCTAAGTCTTCCTTTTTTTCTGTAGCCTTATGTTTCCCATAGAAGAGCCTGTGTTGGAATTCTCTTCTTGTCTATTCTCAGCACAAGCGACATATGTCCATTTTCTCTTCCTTATTGTAAATTAGATCATTGGTTGCGTGGTCATTTTTCTTATCATTATATAAGTCTTGAATTCATTTCATTGTACACAGTGTATTCTTCTTATGCATTTGTCTTCGAAAGCATTTAATTTTCACTCAATCTTTTTTGTTGTTTTCCTGCTTTCACATTCATAGACACATGCATATGTGTTGATAATACATTTGAGTTGAATATTTCAAGTTTGGTTTTCTTGCTTAGTATTTTTTATTTCTACATTTTGCCCAGGTTTTTAAAATTTGCTGCTACTTTTGCTCTCCTGCTTCTAATCTCTTTCTTTGTTTCAACTTATCGATCTATACTACTACCAAGATATAAAATGGTCTACTCTTTCAGATGTTTGGTGATTGAGATTTATATTGCCCTCTGGAGTATTGTTATTTTTCATTATTTTTCCGCCATGAATGGTATCTGTGATATTTTAGCGGAGATGTTTATTATAATTCCCACTCCTCCATAATGTTTATTATTACTTGTACCTGAATAAATTATTGTCTTGTTGTTGATGGATTTTTTTCCCTATTCCTGGCCATTTAGATCAAATGCAGTTTGGAGCTCTCCAGTCAACACAGCTGATAAAGGAATGGCCGTCTAGCTCTCTGAGTTGTGGAAACATAATGACAGTGAGAAAGAGCACTGGCCCTGATGTCTTACCTCTAGATCACCAAATCCCTCTAATTGACTAAAGATTTTATATTTTAATAATTCAACTTACGTTACTGAATAGTGAATAAGATAGGGTTATGACAGGTAGCTGTGGCTTTATGATAGAAGACTCGATCAGGAAGTCTGTGCAGGCTACAGCTTCAGTCAATATTGGCTGGCAGTAAAGTCTGACATATTCAGTCAGGCTGTTTTGAGAGCATCCAGGCTCAGGATACAGCAAGAGACTGACATCTTGAAATCATGAATCAAGTGGACCCACCCCCTTTAAAGCATCAAGAAGTTATGAGGTTAAACACTTGCTGGGCAGGGTCTTATCATGATTATACTGGCTCCTGTTGCAAAGCTCTAGATAGCTTCCTATCATAATCAGTCAAATATGATTTGGTTGGTCATTTCTTGTAAAACATTTTCAATAAGTATAAATATGCTGAAATTCTGTATTAAAAAGTACAAATTGGCACATAAAGTCTTCAATTAAAAAGTAAAGAGATAAGACTTATAAATTACAGCCAACAATTACAGACTGATATAAACAAAGAAAAAATAAGTTCCAATGAATTCTTGAATAATTCAAATTTGCTCTATGTGCTAGTGAAATTAATAAATAAAATACATTACACATTTATGATCTTCACCTGTATTATGACACTGATATTTTTTTTAAAAAAGATTTTATATAAATCATAATTTATGGTCTTCATACCTTTTTATATCTTCAATGAATTCTCCAAAGTCTTCAAGAAACATTTCAACATTCTGTAAATGATAAAAAATGGCAGCACAATATTTAGATTAATGATCATTCATAAATATATTAAATAAAAGCAATTTTTTCTGCCAGAGCAGCTAGAAATGCATTTTGGTAGACCTTTAGTGTGGCAGAGTTAACACATTCCTACCAAGGAGTTTCACACGCTGTGGTCATGATATTTTTCTGAATTTATTTAAAATTTTAAATAACTGCAATGAAATTAATTAAAATTGATCTAAAACACACATTTTGTTGGGACATTTTATTCATGAAGTCTGAAAAACAGGTAGTAAGAGAAATACAAGGTTCCAGAGGAAATAATTGCGAAAATGTTGATAAATTAAAAGCCACAAATCGCTGATTTTGGGCTCGGCATGGCAGCTATGAATTGTGGCTTGTGGTACTAAATGGGTACGGAATGCGTTAAGAAAGTGTTCAGAAAAATATCCAAGGATAGAGATGAAACCAAGGCGAATGTGAGAGAAAAAAGCTGGGCAGAGTTATATTACCTGAGTTAGCTGAACAAGTTAAGTGAATGAATGTTCAGATTATCATGCAAATTACAAGAACAAACAAACTGTGTGAAAGTGAGACAAAAGCTCAGGGAGAATGTTTTCAAGAGTCTTAGCTCCAGACCTTGAGCTGTAAAGACCAAGAAAGCAGTTCAGTTAGAGAGAAGACAGCAAGCAGTCCAGAAGTACAGATTAATAATACAGTTAGCTAGGAATATTAGTGGTCGAATAAGGCATAACACTGATATAAGTTAGAGAGAGTTTCAAATCCCATGAAAGTGATTTAATTTATGCTGACAGCAGTGCTAGATATAAAGTTTATCTAAATTCTAACTTTGAAAAATGGTCTGTTGTGCTTTTTGAAGTATTTAATCATGGCGTGTATACAGATGTTGTAAATAAGAGAGTACACGTATGTCAACCATAAAGGTCCAGCCAACCTCATGGCATTTTATTGAATGCTCTAGTTGACTCAATGCTTATCTCTGGACAGTGTAAATATTTGTTTAGATGAAGTTATCTAAAGATAGCAGACGAAAGAGCGTCAAAATAAATTGCTACCTTGAGCATCAATGATGACAGAAACCCTACCAGTATTAAATTACAAATAATAAGAGAAAGCTAATACTCAGAAGATGTGTCTTTATTGTTTTTAAGACCAGCCTCCTCATTAGATTGAAGACAAAGAAGATTCAGTTGTCAATCAAATCCAAGTCTTAATAGAAATAATGTCATTGCCACCTCTGCAGTTATCAAACGGCCAAATAATAAGCATATGAAGGTTAATAATAATATTAACACAAATTATTCATCATTAGTCTGAATTAAACACTATACGTTATGATTACGATCATCATCATCATCATCAAGTGCCGGGCCTACTGGCGTAGGTGATCCTGTCTGTCCACAACTTTCGATCTCGACAGTTCTTTATCATTTCTGCTGTTGACCTTCTGCCAAGCGATTCTCTTAAGCTGTCTAGTATTTTCTCTCTTTGCTTCCATCTATCTCTTCGTCCCTCAATTTTTCCTGTTGTTACAATATATTCCAGTTGTTCTCTTCTCATTACATGGCCAAAAAATGATGATTGTCTCTTCCTAACATTGGAAATGAGCTCTCTTTTTGCTTTGACCTCTTTCAGAATATTTTATTACTCTTCTTAGCTGTCCATGGTATTCTCAACATTCTTCTGTAAAACCACATTTCTACAGACTCCAGTGATTTTCTTGTCTGTTGTCCTATTGTCCAAGATTCACATCCATATGTTAAGACTGGCTCTACATAACATTTAAAAATTTTTTTTCTTGTTTCTATTGTCAAAAATGGATTGCATAGTATCTTCCTCATTTTCTGGAAAGCTTCTTTTGCCTGAGCCATTCTGCATCTCACCTCTTTTGTACATCTTCTGTCTGAGGTTAACAAAGTTCTCAAACATTTAAATTCATTTACCTGTTTTAATATTGTTCCACTTATCTTTATTTTGCACTGAGGTGATGTCTTTTTCTTTGTTACTATTACTTCTTTCTTTTTGCTATTAAGGCTGAGTCCTTTATTTTTGCTTTCTTTCACTATAATGTCCAACATTTCTTGTAACTCATTTTCACTCTTAGCGATTAATACTGTATCATCAGCATACCTTAGATTATTTATATTATGACCTCCAATAGTTATTCCAGGCATGCCCCTTATGGATCTTAATATAATCTCACTATAAATATTAAACAAATCTGGTGACAGCACACAACCTTGCCTAACACCCTGTTTTATTTGTTGAAACATTCCCATTTGGTTTCCAGTTCTTATGGCCGCTGTTTGTTGCCAGTACATGTTCTCTATTATTCTTAGATCACTGCTGTCTATGTTTATGCTTTCTAAAATTTCGATTATTTCTTGGTGCTTTACTTTGTCAAATGCTTTGGTATAATCTATGAAACGTAAATATATCTATATATACGTAGAGGTATCTGTTTTCACCTCTATGGCTCTTTCTACTAAAGATCTTATGATATATATGGCATTAGTCCTTCCTTTACCTCCGACAAAACCACACTGTTCATCGCTAATTTCTGGACTGATTTTGTTTCGCACTCTTCACATGATGAATCTTAGTAATATCTTAGTCATGTGACTCATAAGGCTTATTGTGCGATGATCATCGCATACAATCGCACCCGATTTCTTTGGTAGGGCTATGAATATTGATTTGAGCAGGTCGTCTGGTATATATCCGCTGTTGTAGATAAAATTCAATATTTTTGTTATTATATCTATTCCAAAATCACCTCTGGCTTCAATCTCTTCTTTAGTTATATTATCTGGTCCAGGAGCTTTTCCTGCTTTCATATTGCGCAAAGCGTCTTCCACTTCTTCTCTGAGTATTTCTGGTCCTTCTCTATTACCCTTAATATTTACTTCTGTTCGTTCATCATTATAAAGATCTTTAATATATTCTGTCCATCGTTCCCTTATGCTCTCTTGTTCAATCAACAGTTCTCCTTCCTTTATTCTTAAACAATCCAGTTTTTGATTGTGTTTTTCTACCTGTGAATTCTTCAATTTGTTTGTGTATAGCTTTAGCATCTCCTTTTTGTTGCATTTCAATCTCTTTGCATCTCTCTTTTAGCCATGCTTCTTTTGCTTCATTGCATTTTACTACAATTTCTTTATTTAATCTCTTATACTCATCTTTATTTTCTTTTTTCCTTCTTCTTGTATCCATTAGCTGGAAAATGTCATCTGTCATCCATTTCTTTCTTGAATTTGTCCTCCTTTGATGTTTGTTGCTTTGATACTTTTCTGGTCAGGTAATTTTACCTGCTACTGTATGCAGTAAACAATACAACCCGTGGCTGCCCTGCTGCCTTGCAGGTAAGCTCGGGAGAGTGAAAGGCTAAGGGAGGTTACCCCGAAGTAAAACTTTTTACTGCCTTGTGGGTGAGCCAACAGTAAACAAACCGACGGAAGGCAACAGAAAACCACCGTCGTGACTTCTTTGTACAATCATGAATCGACACAAAAATAGAAATCACAACAGGGACATCATATGCTACAGGTGATACCCGATCGTCATCAAGCTACTGTAAGCAAAATAAAGATAAAACAAACTCTAAAGATAGGTACTTGGAATGTGAGAACACTCATGCAGAAGGGTAAAATGAAAAACATTATGCAAGAAATGAAAAGAATGGGTTTACATTTACTGGGACTTTGTGAAATGAGATACACCAAATCAGGGGAGATGTATTCTGATAAACATAAAATAATCTATTCTGGAGGCACTGAACACTAAAGAGGAGTAGGTATCATCTTGGATGCAGAAAGAGCAAGAACAGTGAAAGGCTTTTACCCAATATCTGACAGAGTCCTTTTAGTGAAATTGAATGGAAAGCCAATAGACATAAATCTTATTTACGATACCATAGTAAAAATTACTATCACTTAAATTAACATTAAGTGTTCTAAAAATAGTATTTTCTCTTAACTTTTGACACACAGCTGTGTGTTCACATTAGGTGAGACATGAGAATTCAGAATTCATGGCTCTGGTTGAGTTTGACCTCACTGGCCTGACTTGTTAAAATGTCTATTGGTACAGTTATATATATATATATATATATATATATATATATATATATATATATATATATATCCAACTATAAAATCAATTATTACAGCTTTCTCACCATTGGCATGCTAAGGATTTTCTACAGGACAATATATACAAAATTTACTGATTTACTTAATTAATAATCGTGCAGGCAATTAAATACTTCTGAAAACTACGAGGTGCTCTTAATAAATGTCGATTCCATTAATTTTGAGAACTCAATTACCACATAGAAGTTTTTAAAAACACACACAAAAAACATTGCAACGGATTAAACTGCAAAGAAGGAAAAAAAAAAAAAAAATTTATCAAAGACAAATGACAGTATTTTGCCTCATACACAAATATTGAGGTCAAACACTGTCTGGCATAACAATTCAAATCTCAACGTTCATACCAAGGTGGTACATTCAGAACATATTTTGGTTACCCAAAAAAACTGGAAAGAGAGAAAATAAACTAAAGTGTAATTTGTGCAAGAGGAATACAATAATCCTGAAGGACAAAAAAAAAAGAGAAGGAAAATTTGTTTCAAATTTTGGTAGAAAAAAACTCATTTGGTATGGAAACACTATTTTCCTAAAATAGGCAACAATGATTAACAAAAAAAATCTTTCGCTTTGCAGCAAGTCAAGTAAAATTAAATGCTAAAGAAGCAGTACAAATAAATTAATGTTGAAGACAGATACAATGGGCAGTAAGGAGCAAAATATGCGAATGATGAAGAAATGACCTAAAGATTGTTAACAAGGCTGCTCTGATTATCAAAATTTATATCTACACAAAAAGTTACTCTTGTTCTTGTGATTGGGCCATTGCTAATAATCCCAGAGTGTCCACTGGTTCTCTGTTCTCCTGATCATTCAGTAACAATGCAGCACAGTGCACAATCTATGTAGCAATGGTGGAGGTAATATGTTTAGAAGAAAGTGTTGTACTGTCTGTCTAATTGTCTGCTTTACGTGTCTGTGAGCATGCATGATCAGAGTGGTTCATCTTTGTACTGATCATCTGAGAGGTGGTTTGAGCAAGATCTTGATCATAGTCACTAATTTTGATGCTAGCATCCAGCTAAAAGCACTGACCACTTTCAGCTCATGCATGATCTCTTGTCTTGCATTCTTCCATGCTACTGATTTATTTATATTGCTTAAAACAAGCAAGCAGCAAATGTTTCATTTCTATTGTAAATTTTCTATTACAATGTGTATATCTCTTATTTTACCTCTAGCAGACCACCAGAGTGATTTTTCAGTGCTGTTCCCAACTGCTTTTGAAACACAGCCTTTGGCACATCTGAAAAAAAAAAAAAAAAAAAAAGTTTACTAAATAATTTGTAAGACCAAATTAAATTACAAAGCAGCCTTTTAAAATTGTATTAACATGTGTAAAACTCTGCCAGCAATAAAGCACTTGCCAAACTATACTCAACAAATATTAGTGTCACCTTCCAGCTTGACTAAATGTATTTCACTATCTCAGGGCTTCTGCTTTAACAGTGAAGTTGCTGTACTATTGTGCAGTAGTAGTAGTAGTCAGGATAGGGATTTTATTCTGTAAACACACCTCCCCAAATGTATATTGCTCTTTTGGCTGAGCCATTTTTATACATATCTCCACAATTGTGCTAAAAATTTGTTAAGAGAATAAATATATGGAGTGTTCTAGAGTAGCCAAACATAGACTGTTGAACATAATTGTCAAATCAGTCTTACAATATTGATTGGACTACATTAACTAGGGATAAAAGGAAAATGTATACATTTATTATAATACCTGTTCAAGTGACATGTTTAACATGGCGTGTTTAACACGTCAGATCAGATCATCAGACATCATTAGAAATTATGAACAGTGGCAAAGAGCAAATCAACCAAGAGTGGAAGAAATGATGAGAAAAGGATCATGGAAATAGGACACATGTTTTGAAAACCAACTATAGCATTATTGGGTAAGTTATCTGAAACCTAAAGGGAACAAAGCTACAAGGAAGACAAAGAAACAAGATGAAACTTGAGACAGAGATCACAAAGATGAACTACACTGAATAGAATGCTGGGCAAACTGTTATCAAACCAAAAAACCAGTTTCTGTACCTGATAGCCACTGTCCATCTAATAGTCAGACAGTGTACCTCAAGTCCTGACAGCATGTGTAAGAGATAGTTATATTCTTCTGTAAGTCAATGAAAGCATTGTCTCAGTTTATAATTACAATTTAACGTTCATCACAAGTCCCTTTCTCTTTCTGAATTGTTTTATTGTCCATTTACCAGTATTGATTTTTAAACTGGCCATGGATCTAAAAGAAAAAGAAAACTTCAGATTTAATTTGTTAAACTTTTTCACTCACTCAAGAAGATATACCCAATACAAAACAAAGTGGAGAAAAGAGTTATACATGACAAAACTATGAATGTGTAAACTTACGAATTTCATTTGGTAGGTCTTCATTGTACAGTACAAGTCCAGCTTTCTTAATTAAGTCACATAGCAAGTTATTCTTGCTGAAGACATTATCATCAATCTTGGCCCGTTTAGATTCAGTACTTGCTGCTGTAAAAAATATTCATTGTACAATTACAAATTACTCACTGTAAGATGCAGTCCATAAAGCTGTTTTTAAAATAAAACTATAGAATGTGAAGCAATAAGCTGGTATTACAAAATAATATAAAACTAAAAGCAGTATACAAATCTTCTTTCTCTTCTTTCCTTCTTCATTTGTTTTTCATTGTTGAGGGGAAGGATAGTTTGAGGTCTTTTGTACTTTTTGCTGACCTCTTCTACTGTCATGTTTCGAAATGTTCAAGTTTTCTACTTTTTCTCTTTTTTCCTTTACAGTTTCACAACATTTCTTGATAGCTGTGTGGATTGTGTTCAGTTTCTATTTATTGTATCATGGGCAAATAATTTAATTTGTTTTCTTTATATTTTCTACTGTGATCTCAAACTGTCTTCTAAGTTCCTCCCTTCTAATTTTGTTTCTCAAAGAAGCCCAATCAAACCTAGAGTACTTTTGCTTTTTTTTGCATCAACTGTGATTTTTAGTTGCTTAAGAGTGCCACGTAGCCAAAAATTGGGTATGCTGACCTACTAGTTAACTCTGTTCCTGATGTTTGCTTGTGGTCATATGTCACCACTTATATATAATGTAAAGTGATGGAAATTTCTTGGTATTAGTATTTTGAGATGAGAGGACTTGAACATTTTGTCAAATTCCTTTCCAACACAACACAAATGTTTTAAATAAAACGTTCAGATTATCTTCATGTACCTCTAAAATGAGCACTGAATCATATATATTTTTTTATTCTATTTGAAGTAAATTTCAATATTACTCTACACTCAGGCGAATATTGTAATTCAACAAAGTGAGATATGCTTGACTATTTAAAAATAAAAAATTACAGGGTGTGAAAGTAATCATTGGATAGTCAGACAGACAACTTTGAGTAAACAATGACCAACAAGTGATGATCCAGCAGACAATTGGAAATAAGCACAATTATATAGATGGTAATATTTTAAATATTGTGCGGGGCCATAAGAAGAGCTGCAGGAAACGTATTAAATAAACATAAAATGATATTAAGCAGTTAAACCTATAGAGAAACGAGACAAACTACGACGTTTTAGCAAATGCCTTCATCAGTTACAAGACAACAACTACTTATACTTTATACAAAAACACACTAGGGAAAACATTATTTTAAAACAAAAATAAACACGAAAGCCAAACAATTGATCTCAAAATTTTTAATGGTGGGATCGGAACAGTGGCCAGGATTTAAAGTGTCTGTTGGTCACAAGATAGAGAGTTACTAGGGCAGGTAGGATCTTGAAGGCCGAAAAGGAGCCAAACCAAAGGAGTGAAAAATTGGATGGGGTCTCATGAGGATGGATGAAAGGAGGGAGTGAAACAGGAGGCCAGAGATTCAAGAAAAGAGTGAAAAGAGTTTAACCCTCTCAGATGGAGAGTGCCAAAATAGGCTATGAGTCGGATTTCTCAGTGTAACCTCAAGTGAAGAACTCTTGACAGTTCCCCTCATGATATTTATAAACTAATCATCGCTTGATAACATCTACAAGTCTATTTGCCTCACCAACTTTATTCTTCAACTCAGTTGAAAATCACTGCATAATATAATATATTTTATTTCAATAATTAGTGAATGTAACTCAAGACAACAAAAATAAGCCTGGCCTACATCAAAATGAGTTTATCTTTAGAGGTTTGTAAAACTTTTGTGAAGCTCACATTTAAAAGAAACACAAACTTACAATTTACATTAAAATGATTGCTACTCTTCATAATTTAACAGTGAATTTGCATTTTAAAAATAATTTATTACTTCTCAAGTTTACAAAAAAAAAGAAATGTCTTGAAAAAAATATTACTTTACTTTGTTTTTAACTCAAATACTCACTAGAGGATGGCGGTAGAGTTCTTCGACGAGTTTTCTTTGTGTTCACCATTTCTGTGTGAATGTTAATATCACCAACTGATATTCAAGTGGTCAGGAAAAGCAATGAGGCAGCACAAATGACAATCCTCAAATTAGGCACTACAATGTACAAGCATTAAGCAAGTGGAAACTTCTTTTTAATGCACAACGTTTTGAAAGAATTATAATATTTTAAGTGATCAAAATGTTATATTATAATAATGGAATCAAATTTAAAATAGAAAACAAATCTAACTCTGGCATTGAAAAGTGTTTATTGATTAAATATATACTTGAGAACATCTTTAGGGTATAACCTGTCAATCCTAGCACCAAATTAACAATTTTCATTCCCAGTGGAGGCTGAGTGGTTAATATATTCATTACTAGCCAGAAGGGTTTGGGTTCAAAACCATAATCTGGTGAATTTTTTGCAGACTGACATTGCTTTGTGATTCACATTGAATCTGAAAATGGATTTTTTTTTCTCAGAAAGTATGGTGGCTAGCTTGATATCAACTACATCATCCAAAAATTTGTCTTTGGTTATAGAAAAATATATGAGCACTAACAACATATCCCACAAGTGCTGATCGTATATCCCTAGACCGGCCATACGCTAATCTTAGTCTGTTGTTTGATGCGCGACGGGGATAATCTGACAACTGTGTGTTTATATGTTCGGAATTGGAGTCAAAAACGATGGCCTAACATCATCACATGATATACATTTTAACAAAATATGACGATCATCATTTTCAGGAGGACGTGAACTTCCGGTATATGGTGGATAGGTGGCAGGAATCATTGAAGGCTATGTATGAAAAGTGTTCCTTGTTGCAGTTTCTCATATTCCAAGTCCGGCTTGTTGCAGGAGCTACAGAGTTAAGTGCTCTGTGCGCACGGTGAGCTGTGTCTCATCTGTTTTGATCATGTTTCAAAATTCCAATTGATTACAATGAAAGATGATATCGTATGACAGGAAACAGTTAGCTGTGTTCACTTTCTGCGCGGTTTCGCCTTATGTCTCTTGACGTGTGCTGAGACTGCTACGATGGGAACTACAGTTACCTTTCTTTGTTTGGGACATGAGATATTAATTCGGATGATTATGGAATTTTAATTCGTTAGCAGTGATACCTGGACCTTCTATAACCAAAGAACCCACAAGTGCTTTAAGGTATAGATGTCTGTAGCCCACACATACTTATGTATGGATGTTGTATCCTACGGTATTCAGTTGGAGACAAATGTATGTGAGCTAAGTGAAGTGGGTTTTGAGAATAACATATTTAAATCACTGTAGTAGTTTTTAATGTAATCCAGATAAAAATAAATCAGTATGTTATTTCAGAAATCTGATAATACCTGATTCTTGATCCTTCCCATACCATTAGACATTACATAGGGCTTGTAGTGTTTTTTGCCACCCATCTCTATTCTGGGCGAGATGTTCAATCTTATTTAATGAGTCTATGACTGCCAACTTTGTTTCTCTTATAAGTGTTCTTTTTAGTGTCTCTTTAAGTCTTTCTCTTTTTATGTATCCTGCTGTTTCCCATAGAAGAGCCTGTTTTGGAATTCTCTTGTTGTCTCTTCTCAACTTATGTCTGCTGACATATGTCCACCTTCTCTTCTTAATTGTAGAAAAGATATTTGGTTACATAGACTATTTCTCTCATATTAGTCTTGAATGAATTCCACTGTACACAAAGTATTTTTCTTAGGCATTTGTCATCAAAAGGATTTAGTTTTTTTTTTCAATCTTTTTTGTTGTTTTCCAGCTTTCACGTGATCATACTACCATAAAAAATTTGTTGGCATTATTTTTTATAATTCATAAAACATCGTATTATCCTGTGTGTATAAATTTACATCTCCCATCCATCATGGCAACACTTAGGAGTTGTAGACTAAGGTGGCTGTGTTATGTAAAAAGAATTGCAAACATTCATATTCCAAACAAATATTGTATGGCAAACCTAAAGATGGAAAGAGACCAAAGGGCAGACCAGTACTAAGATATAAGGATGTTTGCAGGGCTTCCTTGAAGGAATTCTCTATCAGTGAAAGAAAATGGAAAAATCTGGCTGCAGATCATAGCACATCATCATCATGTGCCATACCAGTTGGCGTAGGCGATCATGTCCCTCCACAATCTTCTATCTACAGTGCATCATATCAGTTCTGTTGTTGACTGTTTTCCATGCCATGACATCAAGCTATCCAGTATTTTCTCTCTTTGTCATCCGCGATCTCTCTTTCCTTTTATTTTGCCAGTTGTAACAAAGTATTCCAACTTTCCTCTTCTCATGATGTGCCCGAAATGATTGCTTCTTTCTGATGTTTTTTAAGAGCTCCCTTTTTGTGTTGGCCTCTTTGAGAACTTCCTCATTGGTCTTTTTAGCTGTCCAGGGAACTTTCAACATTCTTCTGAGAAATCCCATCTCTGTGGCCTCTAATTATCTTTTCATTTGTTTGTCTACTGTCCATGATTCGCTTCCATAGGTTAGAAATGGTTCTATATAGCACCGATGAACTCTCTTTCTCACTTCTATTGACATAGATTTGTTGCATAAGATATTTTTCATTTTCTGAAATGCTATTTTGGCCTGAGCTATTCTGCTTTTTATTTCTGTGGTGCATCTCCCATCTGATGTTATTATTGTGCCCAAGTATTTGAAATGTTGCACTTGTTTCAGATTTGTCTCATTTATTTTTATGCTGCACGATGGTGGTGATTGTTTCTTCGATATAACCATTACTTCTGTTTTCTTACTATTCAGACTGAGACCTTTCTTGTTGCTTTCTTTTACTATTATGTCTATCATTTCTTGTAGTTCACTTCATAGCACATGGAGAACAAAAATAAAAAATGGCACAGCAACTTTTGAGGTAGTGCTGATGTCAAATTCAGAAGACAAAAGGAGCAGGAGAAAGGAGACGAGGCCAGGCACCAAGAATACATCTTGTTTGTTCTGCAGATGGATCTGCTGTCCAATATTTGCAGATTCAGCCACGAGAGAAGCTGTCCAACAAAGCAGCATCCAGCATAAGACACTAATATTTTTACCAAACCACTGACCTATCATGATTAGTTGATGGTTGTCTGTCAAGATGCCATAGGCTATATAAATTTATATTAAAAATCATTAGTTACATCTTACAATAATGTTTGTGTAATAGCTTCTAATTTTTGTAGACCAATGACTCTTCCTGCTGAAATTATAAGACTCACACAGAACAAGTATGTGTGGTATTGCACTGACAGTCTTATGCAAAATCTGATGAAAGTGGAAGGATAACAGCGACAAATCATCGGTTCACTTGAACAAGCCTCACAAATACAGAGAACAAAGGTAATGATGGTGACAAATTATCAGGAAAATGTAACAGCGGTTCAGAAATAAATGTTTTGAAAGAAATCATCATAAGTAGACATGACAGTTCATATTACATGACGCCTTGTTACCAAACTTTTAGTTTTTTTAAAATACATCTTCTGCAAGCACTTAAAACAGAATTTAATTATATTAATTAAAAGTAATCTTGGAGGGAAAAATACAAGGTAAAAGAGGCAGAGGCAGACCAAGACTAACATGGACAAGTAAGATCAATAGATGGACAAATCAACCTATGACAACCTGCACCATCAAAGCACGAGACAGAGCAGAATGGCGCTCCATGATAGCCAACCTTCATTGCGGAGATAGCACTCGATGATGAATTATATTAATTTTAAAAATTTTACATTATTCTCTTAAATATTCTCTTTTATAATATAAAAGATAATTTAGTAATAATTTATAATGGCATCTTTAGAAAGCAACTGATCTGTAATTTTGGCGCATAATTAACCAGATCTAGATATCTAGTATTTTTACTGAGTTATTGGATAAAATAATTTCTGCTTTAAAAATATAACTATGTGTCACAGGGACACCACTGAAATGTAAATAAATTGTGATCTACATAGTTATTATGAATGTTAATTTTAAATCTCTCTGCAATGCATAGTTTTCTCATAGTCAAGTTTAAATATGTATCACTGACTTTTTACCGGCAACTGTCATGATCAATGGTGACTTGTTTAATACTTTTTTCTTAACCTAAATGATCACTGCCAGTGGTGAAACTTCACAGAAAGATGAACTGTATATTAAATTATTAGTCCAGATAGATTTTTTTTCTTGTTAGAAAAGCAACAACACAGAATTTTGATATAGTTTTTTGTGACATTTTGGGGACCCCCACCCTCCAAATCATCACGCATCACTTAATAGTTTGTATGAAAAAGTGCTAGTAGAGTTATCCTCGAAGGCAGAACTAAAGCAGTCATCGTTATATAGAAAATAAGGCCCCTGTGATTAGACAACACCCAATCACTTGAACAACAAGGAAACGATTCAATGTCTAACAGAGCTTTTACAAATATGTCTAAATCAAGATCTATAAATTCATGTACACATGTAATACTTTATATAAGCACAAAATTGTAGACATGCAGAGCATTGATGAAGAACTATTGAATGATGGGTGTTTAAGGATTTTTCACAACTTTCAAATCTCGTTAACATGTCTGCAGTTAGAAATAAATGAATTATCATCATCATCATCAAGTACAGTGCGTGCTGGCGTAGGTGATCATGTCTCCCCACAACTTTCAATCTCGACAGTTATTTAACATTTCTGTTGTTGACCTTCTGCCAAGTCATTCTCTTAAGCTGACTGGTATCTTTTCTCTTTGCTTCCCTCTATCCCTTTGTCCCTCAATTTTCCCAGTTGTTACAATATATAGGGTGTTTATAAAGTCTCACTACACTTGGTATCTAGGTCAATTTGAAAAAAATGTTTATGACGTCATCACAATATGTGCTCAATGGTAAGTTCACTTGTTGCGACAGTTTTCTTAATGACTTGTCTGGACTTTTAAGGATTCTGTCTTGGATATCTAAACATATTTCATCATTCACAGCAGGCCTACCAGATCGTGGAGCATCTTCCACATTTCCAGTAGCAATAAACTTATTCAACAAATTTCATTGACAGTGGGAGCACATATTGTGATGACGTCATAAACATTTTTTTTTCAAATTGACCTAGATACCAAGTGTAGTGAGACTTTATAAACACCCTGTATTACAGTTGTTACCTTCTCATCACAGGCAAAAAAGATAATGATTGTTTCTTCCTAAAATAGGATATCAGCTCTCTTTTTGCTTTGGCCTCTTTCAGAACGTTTTCATTACTCTTCTTAGATGTCCATGGTATTCTCAACATTCTTCTGTAAAACTACACTTCTACAGCCTCCAGTGATTTTCTTGTCTGTTGTCCCATTGTCCATGATTCACATTCATATGTTAAGACTGTCACTACAGAACATTTAAGAACTCATTTTCTTGTTTCTATTGTCAAAAATGGATTGCACAGTATCTTCCTCAATTTTTGGAAAGCTGCTTTTGCCTGAGCCATTATGCATCTCACCTCTGTTGTACATCTACCATCTCATGTTAACAATGCTCCTAGATATTTAAATTCATGTACCAGTTTTAATATTATTCCACCTGTCTTTATTGTGCATTGTGGTGATGTCTTTGTTGTTACCATTACTTTTGTCTTTTTGCTATTAGGACTATATTATGTTGCTATTATAAAAATGAAAGTTAGGTAAAATTACAGATTATTAGAAGAAAGAAAGAATATTAACTACATTTGCACCATAGATTTGTTAAAATAAAGTTATTGTTGAATATAAGATTCACTTTTATTATTTGTATTTTTTATTCACTTAACAAATTTTTTTACATTTCTTAGACAAACATGTTTCTGCAATGTAAATACTGGAATTATTTATTACTACTTTGAAATAAGAAGCTGAATTTGGTAACAACAAATACAAAATTTTTTATATAACTAGTAATAACTAGTAACAGTTATGAGCGATAATAAAAATTATCAGTTTACACACTTTACATTTTGTTGGATTTAAAGAAGTGTTATTGTGCTCACTATGTATTATAACTGTTGCTTGTAATTTGAAGGTTACAATCTATCTTACTTTACTACACTACTACAGTTAAGATTTCATTGTCACTGTAGTTCTCTCCCCCTCCCCCCCCCCCTTTTCCCCACAGGTACAGTAAACATTACTAATTTATTAGTTGTGTCACTCAGTAAGTTACTGAGTACTAAGCTATTTTAAAAAGTCACAGGTCAGTTACTCTGAAATTCAGGAATGATTCCAGAATGAGAGATCTGACTAAATCTTCAATTTAAAAGAAATCTGTCTTTAATTGAATAAATGATACATCCACTTTGACTTGATCAGATTTGACATCTGACTAGACTTTAAATATGATAGATCATCATCTACATCAACTCGAACAAATAAAAATACACACAGACAGAAACACACAACACAGTTACATATATGGTAACTTACAGAGTACAGTTTCTGAGCTTCTTCTTCTTCTTCTTTCCTTCCTCATTTGCCTTTCAGCGTTGATGGGAGATATCATTTGTGGTCTTTTGCTCTTCTGTTCACTTTTGTTGCTGATGTTTCCTAGTGCTTCTAATATTTATTATGTCGATCCACCTTTTTCATGGTCGGTCCTTGGGTCTGATGTTCTCAAAATGTTTATCATTGTGTTGTGTTGTATTGTTTTGATTGTTATGCCTTGTCACATTGCCAAACCATTTTATCTGTTGTTTCCTTATAAATTCTAAGGCGGGGTTATTTATTCCTAGCTTTTTTTTCAGTTCATTTCTGATCTTATCTTATCTCTCAGGCTGTCTCCTGTCATTCATCTAACACAGATGAAATATCTTAGTAGATATAACTGAGCCATGAGCCACAAAAACTGTAAACTGTAAACCAAAATGCAAATGAGTCAACGGCAGTTAACGCATCAGAACAAAACAAATAATTGTTTACTGACATAGTCAACATACGACATAGTCACATAGTCATGGTGTGTGTGAGACAACTGAACTCAAGACAATAAACATGAATTCAAAATCTAACTAAAGTTTCATACTCTGAAATCAGAACTAGTAGAGTAGACTTAGTAGTAGTCAAAGTGACAGTACTAGTGATATTCAATCAATCATATTCTATTATAATTATTCATTCGTCATAATCATGATAATCCATTTATTATTCATAGTGAAAATACAAACTATAGCTTGTTTCATAACTCGTGCCCAACTTTTAAAATCGATAGCTTTTTAACCGCTTGTGGTATTATATTCAAAATTTGCATGTAAAGTTATAATGATTAGAACCCAACAGGGAATTAATTTCATTTAAAAAAAACATTTGGTTATTATTGTTGCTTATTTGATTTACATAAATTTATAACGACCCATTGATGTAGTCAAAACTTAATGTTTACAGTATTTTAAACTAAAAATAGCGAGTACAAATCCATACACGGTAGAATTGACGTATTTGCATGCTTTCCCCGTGGTTTGTTTGACACAATTAGACACTTGAGAAATTGTGTGTTCCATTTCCGTTCATTCATAGGTGTAGATGTGGAACAATAACATTTATCATGAGTCTTAAAATGAAATTCTGCAGTTTACAAAGCATCGCAATAAAAATGTATGACTATTTTTGCAAAGAGGCTAAACGAGGAAGATTATTTCATTCTTTAGAAAACCCTGAGAATAGGACAAGACACATTTTGGATTTATCTAAACGGTCATTTAATCGCTGGATTCAAGCACGTGACCGTCACTGTTCAAAATATACAAAATCACAAGGAAGAGCAAAAATGTTGGATAATTTCGACAGTGAACTTATTAGAAGTGAAATTCGCAAAATGTTGGGTATGAATGAAACTGTTACAATAAGAAAATTAAAAGTATCGCCTTTAAAAGAACAACAGTATTGAAATATCAAAGTCTACATTATGGAGGAATGTGAGAGCTGCAGGCTTTACATTCAGAAAGTATTCCAATGGACTAAACATCATCTGTGAGAAGCCACATATAGTAGTCATGAGAAGCAAGTACTTACGTGAAGTAAAAGAGGTGCGCAAGCAAGGTTATGATATTGTGTACTTGGATGAAACATGGATCAATGCTCACCACACTAACCAAAGGGAATGGCAGTCATCAGATGGAAAGATTAAGAGATTAATACCTAGCAGCAAAGGACAGCGCTTGATAATTGCTCATGCAGGTAGTCGACAACATGGACTAATACAGAATGCAGTGCTCATTTTTCTTTCAAAATCCATAGACAATCGGGATTATCACTCTGAGATGAATGGTCACATATTTAGACATTGGATTGAAAATTCTGTTCTCCCATCACTAGATCGACCATCTTGCCTAATAATGGACAATGCAGCGTACCACAACATTATTGCACTTGAAGATAAAGTCCCGACGTCATCCAGTACAAAAGATGCTATTAAGATATGGCTCACAAAGGAGCACATACAATTTAATAACATGTACTTAAAACCTGAATTACTATCTCTAGTAAAGCAAAAACAAAGGACAAAGATTTTTCAAATAGATAAGATTATCCAAGAGCACGGTCATATAAGTTTGAGGCTGCCACCTTACCACGATGCTCATTTAAATCCAATAGAACTAATCTGGGCAAAATTAAAAGGACAAGTGGCAGATGAAAATACAACATTCAAAATATGCGATGTAAAGACTCTTGCTAATCTCGCTTTATTAAATATAGACAAAGATTATTGGGCTAAATGTGAAGACCCCGTCTTAAAACAGGAAGAGGAATATTGGAAAAATGGTGGTTTGTGGAATGTTCAACCCCAAACAGTTATTAATCTTTTAGACTCGTCAGATTCAGAATGAAAGTATATAGCCCCCACAATGTTGGCCCCTATATTACCTTAAATCTTAAATTAGTTCAACAAACGGTCCTTTTCAGGACCACACAACTATGAAAATTGGACATACAGGTATCTTCTACCTTTTAGCTCCCAGTGGAGCATAGGTCTTCAACAAACACTTTCCAAGTCGTTCTGTTTTTTGCAATTCTTTTAAGATCATTCCATGTCTTCCCCATCATCTTCATCTCTGCTTCAATCTGTCTTCTCCAAGAATTCCTTGGTCTTCCTCTTTGTCTTTTCCCCTGGGGATTCCAAAAAAGGGCCTGTTGTGTAATACTCTCAGTTGGTTTCCGTAGTGTGTGTCCTATCCATCGCCATCGTCTTTGCTGTATTTCTTTATCCACTGGTATTTGACCGGTACATTTCCATAATTCCATGTTTGTGACTTTGTCCTGCCATTTCCATCCCTTTATTCTGCGCAAGCATCCATTAATGAAAGTCTGTACCTTCGTGATTGTCAATCTTGTTATTCTCCATGTTTCACAGCCATATAATAGAACCGACTTAACACTGGAGTTGAAAATTTGTATTTTTGTATTTAGCCTAATTTCTTTGGATTTCCATGTTTCCCAGTGCAATGAAAGCTCCTCTTGCTTTTGATATCCTTATTTTGGTATCGTTTTCTGTTCCTCCCTCTTTATCTATATTACTGCCCAGATATATATAAGATTGTACGTCTAGTAGAGGTATTTCTCCTAGTTTTATTTGGTTATTGCCAACTGCATTAATTCTAATAATGTTGGTCTTATCTCTATTAATCTTTAGTCCTAGCTGTTGTGATCTCTCATCTAATATACTCATTTTATCTTGCATCTGTTGGTGGCTGTGTGATAGGAGAGCTATGTCATCAGCAAAGTCTAAATCATCAAGTTGTTTGGTCAGTGACCACTGGATCCCATTTCTGTTGTTTTGAGTTATTTTCATAATCCAATCTATGGCCAGTAGAAAGAGAAATGGAGACAGAAGGCATCCTTGCCTTACTCCTGTTCTTATTTCAAATGCTTCTGTAAGCTGTCCTTCATGCACCACACTACATTTTGTTCCTTCATACATTGTTTTTATCAGGTTAATAAACTTTATGGGGATTCCATAATGACTCAGCAACTTCCAAAGCATTCTTCTGTCTAAACTATCAAATGCCTTTTCGTAATCTATGAATCCAATATAAAGTGGGGATTTTAGTTCTAAACTTTGTTCAACTATTATACGTAAAGTAGTTATTTGATCAGCACATGATCTGTTCTTCCTAAAACCTGCTTGTTCATCTCTCAAGTGTTTCTCTATAGCCTCTTTTAGTCTCTCCAGAATGATTCTGCCTAATATTTTTCCTGGCACTGATAGTAGCATAATTCCCCTATAATTAGTGCACTCCTGTAAACTTCCTTTCTTTGGTAGTTTGATCATATAACCTTCTCTCCAGTCTTTAGGTATTTCTTCCCTCTCCCAAATTTTATCCAATAGATTATGTAACATCTTGGTAGAGGTGATAATATCTGCTTTGATGGCTTCCGAAGGAATTTCATCTGGTCCTGTGGCTTTACCATCTTTTAATAGCTTGATGGCTTTCATTATTTCTTCTTTGCTTGGTTTTCCGCAGTTAACATGTAATTCTTCTTCTGCTGGTAGTATATCTGGAGGATTATTTGAGCCGGGTCTGTTCAAAAGTTCTTCAAAGTGCTCTTTCCATCTCTCCATTTGTTCCCTTATATTACTAAGCAGATTTCCTTTCCTATCTTATAAAGGTATACTACAACGAATAAGGGCAGAAAGTATTTCAATGTAGGGTTTCTTAAAGAACAAGGAATTAAAGATAAATTCGCAGTCACAATATCAAACAAATACCAAGTCCTCCAACAACTAGAAAATACAATAAATATAGAAGATCATTGGAAACAGGTAAAAAATATATGGAAAGAGACATGCGAAGAAACACTGGGGAAAAGAGAACATACAGGTATACCTTGATATTATCGTCCGTCCTCGAACTGAGCAGACAATAATTCTCCTGGTGTTTTTCCTTATTCAGTTATTTCCCCATTACGGCCACGCCTTTACCTAGTGAAAATTAATCATAGACCAGCAACTACGGTAATTTCTATTCTTTAGGACTTCACAATTTACAATTTTGACAAACATCAAAGAAATTCGCTGCTTTAAGAAAACTGCAGCTGCAAGATATTTATACATTTAAAGGGTCTTTTGCATTCTAATAACATTTGGAACATTTCAACAGGATTTAACAAACGGTTTCTGAGCAATAGCGTTTTGAAGTTGGGCAAGTGATTTGAAACGAGCTATAGAGTAGAGTGAGTTATGTGGCTTACTTAGTTTTATTCACTCACTGTCTATAACAACAACAATAGTTACAATAATAACAGCCAACACACACTACAGTACACAGGTCAGGTTATCATCAATGTCAACCTGCAACAGTTTTCAGTTGGCAATAAAAATAATTTTTACGAGTTTAGTAGTTTAGTTTCCAAATTATTTCTGCTAACGAGTCGAGTCATGGAGTGATCTCTTTCACTGACCGAACAAGTCGAACAACGAACAAAACGGCCAACATAAATCATGATACTATTTTTTATTGATACTTAAATAAATTATTAACTGTTTATACTTTTTTATATTTAATTTTTTTTTTTTCAGTAACAAGTTAGAGGTTAGGGTAAGCTAGTATTCCAAACCCTCTAAACCGAACCTATGAGCCTGAGTGACACGTCACACACAGTAGTACAGTGATACAACAGTACTGTCCATCACCACTGTGTCTTCTTCTATCTTCTAATTGACAGATCAGCTGAGATTCGAAAGATCGAACAATACAGGGGAGGGGGGGGGGGTTCTCCGAGCATATATAATTTGGGACAATAAACTCGTAAATTACCTAAAACTAGTTTACCTAATGAAATAAATATCCAAGTTTAAGTAAAGTCCAAATAATTACACTATAAGGTAAATACGACAGCCACAGCACAAATCTCCCGCCATGTAGGTCAGGATTTCTAGCCTTTGTTGACAAAAAAAGCCTTGCCACCGATTAATAATATATAAACTATTTGGCAGATTGATACTGTAACGTCCATTAAATTAATTTAGCATGTTATTGTCACCTTGATGACTCGTTATTTTTTTTACATGTTTATGTTATTTATAAATTACTTTGTTATATTATGAATATCGATTTTATATTTGAAAAAGAACCTGCCATCTGGCAACTCAGACTGGGGCTGCCAGTTACTAGACGACTCTTGTTGAGCAAAGATCAGCATTATCAAGTACCGTGCCTGCTGACGTAGGTGATCATGTCTCCCCACAACTTTCGATCACGACAGTTAATTATCATTTCTATTGTTGACGTTTTGCCAAGCCATTCTCTTAAGCTGTCTGCTATTTTTTTTCTCTTTGCTTTCCTCTATCTCTTCGTCCCTTAATTTTCCCAGTTCTTTCTTCTTTTCTTTTCTCTTTTCACTTATACCTAAAAGGTGTGGTTTATATCATTTGTCGTTCTTAAGCTGCTCGAACTGTCTGAATTAGTGATTTTTCCTTTGTTGTTACATGTCTCTGTCACTGCATCTATCCATCTACTGGGTTTTCCTCTTGGTCTTTTTCCATGTATTCTCGAGAAGAACGCCCGTAATGGTGATTGGTGAGGGTTCATTCTGATCAGGTGGCCAAACCATTTAAGTTGTTGTTCTATATATTCTTGACAGGGTTTAGTTCCTACCATTTTTCTTATGGTTTCATTTGGTATTCTATCTCATCTTGTGTTGTTTGTTACTTTTCTCAAGCATCGCATCTCACATGTATTGATCTTTCTTAAAACACAAGAACGCTTGAATTTCTTTTACTACGGGCATTGAAATTCACTTATAACTTAAATTGACTCCCATCGAAAATTGCATCGTGTTGCCAGCACAGTCACACACCGGAAGTGGATTTTCCCAGTTGTTACAATATATTCCAACTGTTCTCTTCTCATTACATGGTCAAAAAATGATGATTGTTTCTTCATAATATTGGAAATTAGCTCTCTTTTTGCTTTGGCCTCTTTCAGAACGTTTTCATTGCTCTTCTTAGCTGTCCATGGTATTCTCCAAATTCTTCCGTAAAACCACATTTCTACAGACTCCCGTGATTTTCTTGCCTGTTGTCCTTGAGCAAAGATAGTACGGTCATAATAACGTCGAAAATTAGCTGTTTCTTATTACGTTGTTTATTACAATGTTGCTAGTTCTTATACACAAAATCCTCCTGTTGGGAGTATGGAGTGGTTTAAAAAAAAAAGCTTTCCATAACTGAGTTTCATTCATTGAGTACCGTATCCACATAAAAGTTTGGCTACCATGGAACGCCATTCCGATTTTCTTTTGCTTTGATGGTGCAGGTTGTCTTAGGCTGACTTGTCCATCTTTTGATGTTACTCGTCCATGTTAGTCTTGGTCGGTCTCTACCTCTTTTACCTTGTATTTTTTCCTTCCAAGATTACTTTTAGTAGGCTGCTGTGTCTTTTAACACGCCCCACAAATCTAATGTCTTGTTTGAATTGTGTTAGTATTTCTCTTTTCATTTTTAATTGTTTTAATACTTTGTCTAGAGGAGATAAATAAACACTAGTAAATACTATATGATATATACGGGACAGCGAGAAGAGAACAAACCAAAATATGAATAATACCATTCTATGTTTATTTTACATTAGTTTTGTTTAGTCGACAGGACCGGCCATCCTCATAGAATGTCCACAGGATAAGTAGCTTGTTTCATAACTAGTGCCCAACTTTAAAAATCAATATCTTTTAAACCGCTTTTTGTAATTTTTTCAAAATTTGCATGTATAGTTATAATGATTAGAACCCAACAGGGAATTAATTTCATTAAAAACAAACATTTGGTTATTATTATTGCTTATTTGATTTATATAAATTTATAACGACCCATTGATGTAGTAAAAACTTAGTGTTTACAGTATTTAAGTTAAAAATAGCGATTACAAATCCATACACGCTCAAATTTACGATTTTGCACGCTTTCCGATTGAGTTTTCTGACACAATTTGACACTTGTAGTAAACACGAGACATTGTGCGTTCCATTTCCGTTAATTCAGCGGCGTAACGTGGAACAATAACATTTATCATGAGTCTTAAAATGAAATTCTGCAGTTTACAAAACATCGCAATAAAAATGTATGACTATTTTTGCTAAGAGGCTAAACGAGGAAGATTATTTCATTCTTTAGAAAACCTTGAGAATAGGACAAGACACATTTTGGATTTATCTAAACGGTCATTTAATCTCTGGATTCAAACACGTGACCGTCAATGTTCAAAATATACAAAATCACAAGGAAGAGCAAAAATGTTGGATAATTTCGACAGTGAACTTATTAGAAGTGAAATTCGCAAAATGTTGGGTATGAATGAAACTGTTACAATAAGAAAATTAAAAGTATCGCCTTTAAAAGAACAACAGTATTGAAATATCAAAGTCTACATTATGGAGGAATGTGAGAGCTGCAGGCTTTACATTCAGAAAGTATTCCAATGGACTAAACATCATCTGTGAGAAGCCACATATAGTAGTCATGAGAAGCAAGTACTTACGTGAAGTAAAAGAGGTGCGCAAGCAAGGTTATGATATTGTGTACTTGGATGAAACATAGATCAATGCTCACCACACTAACCAAAGGGAATGGCAGTCATCAGATGGAAAGATTAAGAGATCAATACCTAGCAGCAAAGGACAGCGCTTGATAATTGCTCATGCAGGTAGTCGACAACATGGACTAATACAGAATGCAGAGCTCATTTTTCTTTCAAAATCCATAGACAATCGGGATTATTACTCTGAGATGAATGGTCACATATTTAGACATTGGATTGAAAATTTTGTTCTCCCAGCACTAGATCGACCACCTTGCCTAATAATGGACAATGCAGCGTACCACAACATTATTGCACTTGAAGATAAAGTCCCGACGTCATCCAGTACAAAAGATGCTATTAAGATATGGCTCACAAAGGAGCACATACAATTTAATAACATGTACTTAAAACCTGAATTACTATCTCTAGTAAAGCAAAAACAAAGGACAAAGATTTTTCAAATAGATAAGATTATCCAAGAGCACGGTCATATAAGTTTGAGGCTGCCACCTTACCACGATGCTCATTTAAATCCAATAGAACTAATCTGGGCAAAATTAAAAGGACAAGTGGCAGATGAAAATACAACATTCAAAATATGCGATGTAAAGACTCTTGCTAATCTCGCTTTATTAAATATAGACAAAGATTATTGGGCTAAATGTGAAGACCACGTCTTAAAACAGGAAGATGAATATTGGAAAAATGATGGTTTGTGGAATGTTCAACCCCAAACAATTATTAATCTTTTAGACTCGTCTGATTCAGAATGAAAGTATATAGCCCCCACAATGTTGGCCCCTATATTACCTTAAATTATTTCAACAAACGGTCCTTTTCAGGACCACACAACTATGAAAATTGGACATACAGGTATACCTTGATATTATTATCGTCCGTCCTCGAACTGAGCAGACAATAATTCTCCTGGTGTTTTGTTTTATCCAGTTATTTCACCATTACGGCCACGCCTTTACCTAGTGAAAATTAATTGTAGACCAGCAACTACGGTAATTTCTATTCTTTAGGGCTTCACAATTTACAATTTTGACAAACATCAAAGAAATATCGCCGCTTTAAGAAAACTGCAGCTGCAAGATATTTGTTAAATATACATTTAAAGGGTCTTTTGCATTCTAATAACATTTGGAAAATTTCAAAAGTATTTAACAAACGGTTAGAGAGTAATAGCGTTTTGAAGTTGGGCATATGTTTTGAAACGAGCTATAGATTTCTTTCAAACTATGGGGACATATCCCTCAACTAACTACTCCAGTGTTGTGTTGGTTAACAAGTCATTGAATTACTACGCACTGTCTCATCTTGGCATTATATTTGTGTAGTCTGTGCGTTGTTGTGGATATATTTTCTTAGTCTGTTTTCTCCTTGCCCAGCATTCCTAATGCGGGAATGGCACCTCGATCCTCTGTCCTCCGCTCTCATCATCAGCTAAACAATAACATGCCTGTTAGCGCGCTCATTGGGAGCCGCGATAGCTCAGTGGTTAGTGAACTGGACTACAAAGGACAAGAGGTAGGGTTCGGTCGCAACCGACGGCTTCCGGGTTCACCCAGCCTTTATTACCGGATTTTTTTAGGGAGAAAGTAAAGCGGCACGGGCGTAATACCAACCAAATTACCCTAAAAATCATGTGCCGAAGGTCTGTAAAAATTATGGTCATTAACACCATATTCCCTATACGCCACTTGGCGTGACGGGGCTCTTTACTATTTTTTTAGCGCGCTCATTACCTCTTACACCCGCGTGCCCTGACATGAAAATCAAGCAGAACTCTACTATTCAATCCCGGCGACAAAATGCTGCAGTTAATTTCTAATTATTATTTCCTGATGCAGTAACAAGTATGTCAAGTGTCGTGTACCAATTATTATTTCTTTTTTTATTAATAATTACTTTTTATAAATTTTTCTGATGCAGCAACAAGTTATGTCAAGTGACGTGTACCAAATTATTCTTTCTTTTCTTATTAACAATTACTTTTTATTAAATATTGTATTTTATTTTCATCAACTGTGTAAATGAAAATTAGATTTACACTAAATACAGGTGTGTGGTCATTGCAGTAACAGTATGCGTGCTCGTCCTTTACGTGAGTGATTTCTGAGCCTAACATTTCAAGAGCAAGTTTGGATCGATGCAAGACCTATTCACATTTTTTATGTTAGATCAGATTACCAAACTTTAAAAGCTCAAGATTTGTGTCAGTGCCGTGTACTATGCTCATTCCATGTATCAAGACATTCAAATATTTGGGAAAATTAGTCTCAGTGATAGTGCTACTTGTCAACTCATGACATCATATTGTGTGGATCTTGAAATGGAGGAAATGCGTTGTATTAACTCTTTCCGTACGGAAGCTTTTTATCGATGCAACTGAAGAGATTTCAGAGACAACATTGTTCATGGTTTAGGAATCAATCTACATATTTATATTTATCTAACATATTATATATGGATTTTTAGATAATTGAACAAGGTATTAACTTTCCCAATACCAAGATGAAACAAGACATTCAAAAAGAATATGGTTTGATGACGGTTCACACTAACCAAATTGAGAGTGGCGCAAAGTGCGTCGAAACGTACGGAAAGAGTTTAAGTCGTGCAAAATCTATGCTGTTTGGTAAAGTGCTTATGATACCAAGACATATTTTAATTGCGCCATAGCAAAGAAATAGGCTATTGTTAACAAAAAGTGGTGATTACCTTCGCTGATTGTCTATGTTTACACTCATTTAGCAGGCTTTAAATTTGGTATCAGCCAGGGCAAAAACCTGCCCGTATCATTAATCATAAGCCATGCTACAGAGTTCGTGCAGGTGGGCCAGGATTCTTCACGATTTTTCTCGAAAGTCTCGAGGAAAATATCGAAGCACCTATGGGTTCGTCCGGTGTTCAAAGATGATGATCCTAACAACAATGACAACTATAAAGACTGTCGACAATCTTAGTTTTTAAATACTACAATATTCAGGTTACTTTTCTGGCAGAGCCAAACCACCTTAATCTCTGATTCTTAAGTTGGAAGGGGGAGGGGGGGTGGAGGGTATTTGTGTGGTGTTATACATAATGTTTAAATCGAATATCTACATAAACTATCAGGAACAACCTCTATGCCATGTATTACAAATGTGCAAATTTAAGAATGCATAAAACTCTTCACGCCTTGTAGTATATAGATTTTTCGGATACTTTATCCGTGTATTGGGTGCCAAATCTTTGGCAGCTCAGATTTTTTTTTCTTTTTCCAACGCTTGCCTCGACTTAAAAGCAAACAAGCTCTGTTTGAAATTCACCCGCAACACTTGTTTTGTCTCTGCTCTGGCGATACACCAAAACATTATCAGACAGCTTGATTGTTATGCGTCTTACAGAGTGTGGTGTAGGGAGGCAAGAGCACTTGTCAACACAATGAAGGCTACAGTGACATGGTATGCTTTGAATAATGGATGGCATAGTCAACAACAAATGTGAATGTGTGTCCTGAGGTTGTGGAGAGAACTCATGCGATGAAATACTCAGGAGTGTGGTTTGATCGGAGATTTGCTTTTGTTGCTGTTGTTCTTGTTTTCGTCAGCTTTCAACTCTGACGAAGTCCCTAGAGACTAGGAACTGAATTTTGCGTGTTAATCCATTTTCCCTGGCAGCAGTGTGCACAGGGGTCCCTCGCCGCACAGGCAGATAACTCCAACTTCGGAGGTACTCATGTTTTTCTGCCGTCGATGAGTAACTGACGTTTCAAGCCGGGCCTCGCTGCTGAGACCAGGGGTGGTTGTCGCAGAGAGAAATCATAAATAAAAATCACAACCGGTGTAGCCGATTTTGAACCCACAACCTCTCTGCCCCGAGGCCGGCATCTTGCCTCGAGACTAACCAGTCCCCCATGGACTTGGAATATGAGGAAACTGCAACAATGAACACTTTTCATGCATAGCCTGCAATGGTTCCTGCCGCCTATCCACCATATACCAGAAGTTCACGTCCTCCCGAAAGTGATGATCGTCATATTTCTTTAAAAATGTATAGCGCTTGATGATGTTAGGCCATCGTTGTTGACTCCAATTTCGAACATATAAACACACAGTTAGTCGTCAGATTATCCCCGTCGCACATCAAACAACAGACCGTAAGATTAGCGTACGGCCGGTCTAGGGATTTACGATGAGCCATTACGATGACGTAGCACACATAATAATGTCGGACGCACTGCAATGACGCGCCATTTAGAATCTTGATTACTCTAATGAGTGTAGCCTACGACGAACAGAACACGGTGCAAATTCCCTCAAGAGATAAGACTACGGCTGACGAAGCATTTCACATTAATGAATAACATGGAAATAACTTGCGTCAAGCAAATCCAACAACGGTCATGAACAGCACCAACGTGACATAAAGCGCAGAACAAGCCTAAACGATGGAAGGTCGCATTCACAATACTTGATTTGTCGGAAATGGAATATTGCCGGCGTACGACATTGTTTTATCGGCGCAGATGTAATAAGTAGAAATTTTTTAAACTGTTTACTCTCATTTAGTAGGCTTAAACTAAATGAGAGTAAATATTTTTTAATTAAAAAACAATTTTACATGCTTTTAAAAAGCATGTAAACCAGGTGGTATCGAAAGCCATAAAGGGTCTATAAACAATGAGAATCACGGAAGCAGCACCATTTGAGCAACGTCATCTTGTTCTTTTATATCATGGGCTGGTCCTGTCTGTGATTAAATATGCCCTGGCGATAACGATCTTGACTTTTAGCTATACGCAAATAGAACGACTGGAACGGATTCAAAATGAGGCAACGCGCATCATCCTTGGGTACACAAACGATACTGACTCTATGGCTGTGCGGTACCTCCTAGATTTTTCCATATTATCAAACGGAATAAGACTGCCAAAAGAGAAAAAAAGCATGGATGGAGCAGTCTATTGATCTTGTTCAGCGGGTGTGTTCAATCGAGGACACAAAACCAGGGTAGAGTGGGTAGGATGACGTCAGGGGGCAGTACGTCCTTTCACGTAGTCATCACACTGGACACAAAATGTAGACAGCAAAACCCCTTGGTCGTTGAGGGAGATGGGCATGCCTTGATTTCCGATAAATCGTCTGAGATTAACTTAGTTACACAGATGGGTCGGTTACTCGGCACGTACGGAGCTCGTGGATATTGTAAAGCAAGACAGTGGCTGTTTTGCACTGACTACAAGTAGTTTAACTACGCATATATGGCCGTCACTAAATCATTAGTATGGCTTGAGGACACAGACTTTACACGTGATTGTTTGCCCAGTGAGTATGCTCAGAAAGATTGCATTTGGCTGGGCTCGACAGCAGTGGGGTCTCTGGGGAGGTCTAGTCTTAACAAATGTCTGTGTCATCATCGTGCTGGGTTACGCCTGTGTAAGGGTTAATGGTCTTTAGTCTTTAGTTCGGACTGGTGTTACTGCAGTCGGAGCATTCCCATATCCGCTCTGCCTCACGTTCCAGTAACCATCGAAGTGTTCTTCTACTGATTCTTCGTATCCTACATTGATTAAACGTTCGTTTCCGCTGATGACGCTTTTCGTGATTTTTGTCCTTCCTAGCGACGAATGAACTAACGAGCGTGTTAACAGACTTGACTGTTTAGTTGATGTTGAGCGCGGGAAGGCAATGGACCGAGTGGCACTCCAAGTGCATTCTTGGTTGCTAGACAAAATAAAATCGACTAAAAATGGACTTTGATCCGGCAATCATGCATAGACTTCACGAATAACATGTCAAGATGGGATATGCCAGAAGGGAATGCTGCGCAGGAATCCAAAGACTTGTTACCAACACAACACCGGTGTTGTTAGTCGCTACACACTTTGAAGGAGATCTGAGCACTTATAAATTTGTTCGTTGTGCAGTGAGTATGACCTGTCAACCAAATTAAACTGCACTAAACACCAACACCGATTTCATCAAATAATGTTTTATCAGCTACATGGGACTCTTAATTTTTCATTGTTGATAGAATTAACGTCGCAGAAATATAGACAAATCCATAGATACTCAGTCGCTTTCGTCAAATAACGAAACGTGTGCATATTGATGGCTCAAGTAGCTTGCTAGTTACAAACACATATAGCTTGCCCCTGCGAGTGGTCATTCCTGTTTGTTCGTCGTTGATTTCAAATCTATTGCAGTTAGAAGCTTCATCTAAGGAAACTACCCCAGAGGCAAAATGGACACACTACAACACAATCTTCATCTCGACGTTGTACTTATAATGCCAGACCTCGACGCTAGACTCAAAAACAAGGAGAAAAATAATTCGTACAAAGTTTAAATTTTAGACAAATGGCATGAAACAACATGAGAGATAAGATCAGAAACGAAGAGCTGAGAAGATAGATAATAGTGATTCAAAGAAACAACAACAAAATAGGTTGGCCATGTGATAGAACAGAAAGACCAAAATACACCACAACAGGCCTTCAACAAACTACAAAAACACCAGACCCAAGGGCAAACCACGGAGACGATGGATTGATAGATTATTAGAAACACTGGGAAAGAACAACAGGATAGGCCAAGGAAAGAAAAAACGACTGTCAACTATATCTCCCCTCGACGCTGAACCTGAAATGAGGAAGGCCAGAAGAAGAAAGAAGTGACCTTCAATTTGTTATTATTCTTGTACATGTCTATCATTCCCATCATTGGAGCATTTGATGTCTGCTTATCAGCTATTTCATTGCAACAAGAACTCGCATTACTATGCTTTTTTTCCATAAGAGATTTTAAACGTCTTATGCTTTTAAGTATATCACCCACCAATGATGGAGGCATTAGTTGCAATAACTAATTTCAGGGCAAAAGTATGTTTACCTTTGAAATTAGTCATTGATCTGTAGTCTGGGAAGCTTCCGTTCATAATAACATTCATTTATTATTTGTTGGCATTAGTTACAAGCCCTTAAATGATAGCTCGTCACGATAACTGTACTATTCAACAGTGTTGGATTTCACTGGGGGCAGCTGTAACTGTTACTATTTCCATCCTCATGTAAGAGGTTGTTACAGTGTAAGCTCAATCTGAAACTACAGACTTAATTCTTCTTTTAATATTTTAGTTTAACTAATTTAATATAGTCGACAGATCATCTTCTTGTACAGTGGACAACTTCATAGTGCTCACATTCCCTCCTCACTCAGCATGTTTTCCTGCTTGAAGCGAGCTCGCCAATCACAGGCGAAAGCACGGAAGATGGCTTCAGCTCAGATGCACGAACTTCGTAACACAAGCAAAGACCTTGACCCCAACATCCTTAGTTGCCTTTTCGACAAGACTTGACAGGTGATAACGGCTCTACTCTTCTCTTCCCTGACAGGGCATGGTTACAGTACGTAGCTACAGTACAACCGTTTTATTTTAAAAGGAACCGCCCTACTTGACAATTTTGAATTCATCTACATATGTTTTCCCGCATTTACTTCAGGGTACATTACAAAATTGAGTTGGATTTCGACTTCTCAATAAATTTTTTGTCCTTTAGAATAATTAACTCTACTTTTGAAGAAGAAATAGAATACCAAATGAAACCATAAGAAAAATAGTAGGAACAAAACCCTGCCAAGAATATATAGAACAACAACAATTTAAATGGTTTGGCCACCTGGCCAGAATGAATCCTCACCAATCACCATCAAGGGCGTTCTTCTCGAGAATACATGGAAAAAGACCAAGAGGAAGACCCAGAAGAAGATGGATAGATGCAGTGACAGAGACATGTAACAACAAAGGGAGATCACTAATTCAGACAATTCGAGCAGCTCAAGAACGATAAATGATATAAACCACGACACCTTTTAGGTATCAGTGAAAGAGAAAAGTAGAGGAAGAACTCTACTTTTTTTTGTTTTTTTTTTCCTGTCTGATTTCCACGTCAACTAAAACTGTCCATCAACTCCACAAACACTTTTGTTTCAAATTTCATTCTTTCCGAACCAGTTTTTGGAACGTGGGGACATTATCAAAGCCTGGAAGAAGGTCAAAGTACAGGACTAGGTACAAAGCTTATCAATTTCGGGGTTGTAGGCAAGCGATGAATACTTCCGGAGTAGGGGGATGTTGACTTCACATGATAGATAAGTGGATCAACTGTGTGACCTCGGTACATTTGGCCTCCTGTCCTCAAATTAGATTGTTCTGTGCATCTTTTATTTTTCACCAGACTAAACAGTCGTGAAGGTAGGGACATTTTTCCAAAACTTCTTGTAACATTAGATTTCTTTTGATTTGGGTCCGAGTGCCTTATTATTAATAAGGAATGCATTTAATTCATATTTGTTCTTTAAGTAGTAGATGAATCACTAACTTAGAGGCAACAACATGTCAAGACTGTAGACAGAGAATACGAAATATAAGGTGTGTGTGGAAAATGTGGGTGTGTAAAATTAGCAGATATATATTTTTTTTTAAATTACCGAAAAATCAAACTAAAACTATTTATATTCAAGCTCCAGCAGCCACAGACAGAAGGAACCAAAACAATAAAGAAATTGCACTCCGCCTTAACAACACAAAAGCAAGGGATAGTGTCACACTGTTACCACGCACGTCAGATTGGACCTATCAATCAACCCCTCAGTATTAAGCCAGAAATATCATATGGAGATAGTGGAGTACGTCATCTTCATCTCTGTTAAATACCTGTGCGAGTAAGTTAAACTATAAAGGTCAACATAACATCAATCGGGCTAACTCATTGATGCTCACTCGCTTTCACTGTATGACGATATATGCGCATGCTGCTGGTACCAGTAGCTCGCTGGCTCTCTAAGCAACTAGCTTGACCATTACAAATTGACATTCTTTCTGTTCACGTTGTATTCCACAATTTTTCAGCCGCGAAATATCAACATTACTGATAAGTGGGCTGATAATAAAATAGAGTCAGTGTAGGTTCTCTCGATGTTGACGTGTACATTTAACATGGTGCACGTATTACTTCATGGTCAATTAAATAACAACTGACATAAAACCAAAATAAAGAAGTCAATATGCCACACATACATCAAATCATATTTTTATCATTATTAGTCTTTACTTCTTCATACTAAAATACCAACTTTTTGACCGGCACATGACACCATTTGAAACATTGATTGTATCACAGTTTCCAAGCGATTTATCTTTCACATATCACTCCGCGTGCGCTGTATCTCCGAGAAATTTGTATACATCAGGGACAATGTGGTAAGCATTACGACATGCCGATATTTTAAAGTTTGGTGAAGCTAGATGTCGTCGGTTCTGATTTTTTTCAAGTTTTTAACATAACATTTATGTTTATATGCTTGTATGATTACATATTTATGTATCATAGGAGAGGATGTACATATATCCACACTATATTTTTTACGTAAAAAAAATATCCTCACTATTACGTAAATAAGATCTGTATCATAAATAGTGTGACGGCTGTCAGACGGACTTGTGGCCGTACTATCGCTGTCTGTCTACGTGTTGACACGAACGTTCCTTCATTATTCAAGGACAGAGCCATGCTATATAATCTCAATAATGTTTACAGGTTATCAAACTTGACCTCCTAAGATGTTTAAATGAAACAACGTGGCAAATTTTTTTTTTTTTACCGTACTGAGAATTTTGTTTAGTTGTTGTAGCGAGGAAGAATGGCAGCCGGCGTACTGATGACATGTGAGTGCTTGTGTGCTGAGGAAAAATGGCAGCTGTGGTGACGAAAAAGTATGGGAGACGGTGAGCTGGGGAAGAATGGATGCTGGTAAGTCGATGGGTTATGGGAGACGGTGAGCTGGGGAAGAATGGATGCTGGTTTGTCGATGGATTATGGGAGACGGTGAGCTGGGGAAGAATGGATGCTGGTTAGTCGATGGATTATGGGAGACGGTGAGCTGAGGAAGAATGGATGCTGGTTAGTCGATGAATTATGGGAGACGGTGAGCTGAGGAAGAATGGATGCTGGTTTGTCGATGGATTATGGGAGACGGTGAGCTGAGGAAGAATGGATGCTGGTTTGTCGATGGATTATGGGAGACGGTGAGCTGGGGAAGAATGGATGCTGGTTTGTCGATGGATTATGGGAGACGGTGAGCTGGGGAAGAATGGATGCTGGTTTGTCGATGGATTATGGGAGACGGTGAGCTGGGGAAGAATGGATGCTGGTTTGTCGATGGATTATGGGAGACGGTGAGCTGAGGAAGAATGGATGCTGGTTTGTCGATGGATTATGGGAGACGGTGAGCTGGGGAAGAATGGATGCTGGTTTGTCGATGGATTATGGGAGACGGTGAGCTGAGGAAGAATGGATGCTGGTTTGTCGATGGATTATGGGAGACGGTGAGCTGAGGAAGAATGGATGCTGGTTTGTCGATGGATTATGGGAGACGGTGAGCTGAGGAAGAATGGATGCTGGTTTGTCGATGGATTATGGGAGACGGTGAGCTGAGGAAGAATGGATGCTGGTTAGTCGATGGATTATGGGAGACGGTGAGCTGAGGAAGAATGGATGCTGGTTAGTCGATGGATTATGGGAGACGGTGAGCTGAGGAAGAATGGATGCTGGTTTGTCGATGAATTATGAGGGACGGTGATCTGGGGAAGAATGGATGCTGATTAGTCGATGGATTATGGGAGACGGTGAGCTGAGGAAGAATGGATGCTGGTTTGTCGATGAATTATGAGGGACAGTGATCTGGGGAAGAATGGATGCTGGTTTGTCGATGAATTATGGGAGACGGTGAGATGAGGAAGAATGGATGCTGTTTTGTCGATGAATTATGGGAGACGGTGAGATGAGGAAGAATGGATGCTGGTTACTCGATGGATTATGAGGGACGGTGATCTGGGGAAGAATGGATGCTGTTTTGTCGATGAATTATAGGAGACTGTGAGCTGAGGAAAATGGAAGCTGGTTTACTCAATGAATTATAGGAGACGGTGAGCTGAGGAAGAATGGAAGCTGGTTTGTCGATGAATTATAGGAGACTGTGAGCTGAGGAAAATGGAAGCTGGTTTGACGATGAATTATAGGAGACTGTGAGCTGAGGAAAATGGAAGCTGGTTTACTCAATGAATTATAGGAGACTGTGAGCTCAGAAAAAATGGAAGCTGGTTTTGTCGAAGAAGTTTATGAGACGGTGAGCTGAGGGAAAATGCAAGCTGGTACGTCGATGATGTGTGGGCTATGAAAATGGCAGTTGGCGTATCGAAGAAGTATGGGAGCATGGTGTGTTGTAAGAGTATTGGAGTATAGTCTTAACATTATATTGTAAATTTACTACCATTATAACATTTATTTCCCATTAAAAACACATGAAATGAGAAAATGAGATACCGTAGAAGATTATGAACATTTGCTATTATATATCTATAAAGATGTCAGAATATAGGTTGTCCAGTTCGACGTATAGACCGTCTATGATAAAGAAAAATTATTTTCATTACGCTATAATACAATTTATTATATATATAATAAAATCATATTCACATTCATTATGTACTCAAATATTGCTGATCGGGGAAGGGGGGGGGGGGTGGGAGCCTCGAGACAGAGAGGTTGTGGGTTCAAATCCCGGCTACACCGGTTGGGATTTTTATTGATGATTTCTCTCTGCGGCAACCACTCCTGGTCTCAATAGCGAGGCCCGGCTTGAAACTTTAATTACTCAACGACGGAAAAAATATGAGTACCTCCGAAGCCAGAGTTATCTGCCTGTGCGGCGAGGGACCCCTGTGCACACGGCTGCCAAGGGAAAATGGATTAACACACAAAATTCAGTTCCTAGTCTCTAGGGATTTCGACAGAGGTGGCGAACGAAAAAAAAAATATTGCTGATCTGAAAGATAAATGTTAATCTCAATATTATTTTGAATTCCTTTATGTAGGTATTCATGAAGTGTATTATATTTTTTAATTATTTGACTCAAGACAATTTAATTACAGTCTTGATTTCAAGTACTTAAATTCCATATGCATGGGTATAGCACATTTTATACGAATTAAGAGATTAAAAACAGAATCAAGCAACTCATAGATGGCTATGAAGACATTTTGACTAGCGTGTAGAAATACAAACACAATAGCTATGTCTAAATATTATCCTGCAAACCCCTTTGCAAGGAATTGCAAAAATGATGCTGCTGTCCCAGAGCTGAGCTTAGTAATGAAAACAATATAAGTTAAGAGATTACACTACCATGGGGGTAACTTTATAACTTGAAGGACAGGGAGAATAGTTGTCGGCCCACAGTTCAAGGATCATAATCATGTGCCATACTGGTTGGAGTAGGCGATCATGTTCTTCCACAATCTTCTATCTACAGTGCATCGTATCAGTTCTGTTGTTGACTGTTTTCATTGCCATGACACCAAGCTATCCAGTGTTTTCTCTCTTTGTCGTCCGCGATCTCTCTTTCCTTTTATTTTGCCAGTTGTAACCAAGTGTTCCAACTTTCCTCTTCTCAATATGTGCCCGAAAAATGCTGATTGCTTCTTTCTGATGTTTTTTAAGAGCTCCCTTTTTGTGTTGGCCTCTTTGAGAACTTCCTCATTGGTCTTTTTAGCTGTCCAGGGAACTTTCAACATTCTTCTGAGAAATCCCATCTCTGTGGTCTCTAATCGTCTTTTCATTTGTTTGTCTACTGTCCATGACTCGCTTCCATAGGTCAGAATTAGTTCTGTATAGCACCGATGAACTCTCTTTCTCATTTTTATTGACATAGATTTGTTGCGTAAGATATTTTTCATTTTCTGAAATGCAATTTTGGCCTGAGCTATTCTGCTTTTTATTTCTGTGGTGCATCTCCATCTGATGTTATTATGTGCCCAAGTATTTGAAACGTTGCACTTGTTTCAGATTTGTATTGTTTATTTTTATGCTGCATGATTGTGGTGATTGTTTCTTCGATATAACCATTACTTCTGTTTTCTTACTATTCAGACTGAGACTCTTCTTGTTGCTATCCTTTACTATTATGTCTATCAGTTCTTGTAGTTCATTCTCTGCCTCTGCTATTAAGACTGTGTCATCCGCATATCGCAAATTATTTATGTTGTAACCGATGACTTCAATTCCTTTTTTGTCTACTATCGATCTCATAATATATTCGCTGTAAACTGAAAACAAATCCGGTGACAGAACACAGCCTTGTCTGACTCCTTGTTTTATATATTGGAATTGTCCTGTTTGGTTGTTAATTCGTATAGCTGCTGTTCGTTGCCAGTACATGTTTTTTATGATTCGCAGATCCTTGCCATCAATGTTTAATTTCTCCAGCATATTGATTATTTCCACATGCTTTACTTTGTCAAATGCTTTCGTGTAGTCTATAAAGCACATATATAGATCTTTCTTTACCTCTATAGATCTTTCATTCAATGTTCTTAAGATATATATTGCATTATTGATGCCCTTTCCTTCCACAAATCCACATTGTTCTTCACTTATTTCTGGTTTTATTTTGTTCCTTACACGTCTCATGATTATTCTTAGTAATAATTTAGTCATATGGCTCATGAGGCTAATAGTGCGATGGTCTTCACAATCAGTGGCTCCTGACTTCTTCGGTATGGCTACGAAGATAGATTTTAGCAGATCTTCGGGTATGTGTCCAGTGGTATATATGTCATTGAGTTGTCACATTGAGTAATTTTGTTATGACTTGTACTCCCAGCTCTCCTAATGCATTTATCTCTTCGATTGTTATATTGTCAGGACCTGGATATTTGCCCCTTTTCATGTGTTGAATTGCGTCCTCCACTTCACTCTGTATTATTCGTGGTCATGTGTCTTCATTTGAATTGTTTAATTCTGGTCTTTCATCATCACAGAGTTGACTGATATATTCTGTCCATCTTTCCATTGTCTTTTCCTGTCCCATTTTTATATTTCCTTCCTTTGATTTCACACATCCTAAAACTTTGACTTCTTTTCTTCCTGTTTATTCATTTAACTGATTGTGTATAAATTTTGAGTCTTTCTTTTGTTGTTTTTCCATTTCTTCACATTTCTGTTTTAACCATCCTTCTTTTGCTTCACTGCACTTGTTTTGGATCTCTTTGTACAATATTTTGTATGTCTGTTCTTATTTCTTATGTTTTCTTTTTTAATGTAAGTATAGGAACAGATTATGTATTATTTTGTAAACATGTAATGCGACCACTCACGCCCTGTCCTTAACTCTTTCCGTACGGAAGCGTTTTATCAATGCAACGGGAGAGATTTCAGAGACAACATGTTTCATGGTTTTAAGAATCAATCTACATATTTATATTTGTTAAACATATAATACATATTATATATGAATATTTAGATATTTGAACAAGGTATTAGATTTCACCAATATCAAGATGATACAAGACATGTACAACGAAAATGGTTTTATGACGATTCACGCCAATCAAACTGAGAGTGGTGCACTATGCGTCGACCCGTACGCGGCAGAATTCGACATGGCGCACAGTGCGGCGAAACGTACCGAAAGAGTTAAGTTTCGAACTCTCCGTTAGTTGCTGAACACAGCGGGATTTATTAGAGAGCAGCACTAGAGAATGGCTTTGACTTTGTCAATCCACAACGAGTAATCGCAAACAGAGAGGAATGCGTCAACTGGTTGCATCAGTCGTTATTATGTCGGCAGCTGATTACATCAATCGTTATTATACCAATAACTGGTTACATCAATCGTTATTATGCCGGCACCTGGTTTCATCAATCGTTATTATGTGGATAACTGGTTGCATCAATCATTATTAGGGTAGCTGCTGGCTGCATCAATCGTTATTATGCCGGCCGCTGGTTGCATAAATCGGTATTATGCCGGCAGCTGGATGAATCAATTGTTATTATGCCGGCAGCTGGTTGAATCAGTCGATGCTGGTGGTTGCCGCATATGAAAAAGATTCAAATATGATTTATTATAGCAAAATCAAAATAGGGACATCTACACCGTATTTCCCATACACCTTGAAGGCGCGGAGGAACTTAATTTTGTTCTCTATTGTAACATTTAATTAGCCTTGCTGAAATGAAGGCCGTGTTTGTGATGTTTAAATAGAACAGTGCGTAAGAATTACATTTCTGTTTTCTCATTTCTTCTGTTTATAAAGGGAAAAAAATGTTTTGTTTCCTTAATGCAAAAAATGAATACATTTCTATGCACTAATACCAGTAACACAACTTTGGTATACCACAGAAGATTTGCCTAGTCTATATTTGTTTTTTTTTTATTTTTAAATAGAAACATGACCAGGTAGCTAAAGTACGTATTAGTATCGAATAGGATTGAAGAGCACAGTGTACAATGTGTCAAACAAGAATGCACCTTTTCAATAAATTATTGTTGGTACCCCTGGTGTGATATAAGGATCGCTTTTATACCAATGGTAATATCTCAGGGTTGTTGTTTTGTATCCTACCTTCAAAGATTCAATACGGGCGTCTTATGTGACACGGCAAATATCTAGTCGATAGTCCATTTCATCCCATCTATCTATCTATTGACCTTCCTAGCCGTAGCCGGCCCATAGGGCGTAAACCAAGATACTCCCTCTCTTATCTGAATTGTTGTTCTAGCAGTTTTCAATTCTTTTAAATATATTTTATCAAATCTCGCCATTTGTCTCTGTTCTGTACAAGCAGCTCTATCTCATTGAGGAAGCCGATTCCTGCTGCTCTTGCCTCTCTCATCAATGTTCTTCTCAGTGTCTCTCTGTGTCTTCCTCTTTTCCTCTTACCTGTTGTTTCCCACATGAGGGCTTGCTTTGCTATTCGGTTATTATCTCTTCTCATCACATGTCCAACATATGACCATTGTCTTTTCTTGATTACTGAAGATATTAATGGTTGATTGGCGAATTCTCTAATTTCCTCGTTTGCTTTGGATTTGTTCCACGCTATACCAAGTATTTTCCTTAGACAATTATTTTCAAATGCGTTCAACTTCGTTTCTATATCTCTTGTTGTTTTCCAGCTTTCATACGCAAACGTAAGGGTTGATAGTACATTTGATTTGAATAGTCTAAGTTATGTGTTTGTGCTGACGAGTTTTGATTTCCACAACTTTTCAAGGCTTCTGAAAGCCCATACTCATAATGCCAGTTCATCCCATACTCGACTCAAAATGTCTCTTGTAACGGCAACAAAAGCTTCATTGTTCTGATCTCTCAGTTCCACCCAAATCTGTGTGTATGCGTATGGTTGGTATTTCAACTTCACCTTTTATGTTTCAGCTACAATCGGTGCTTCTTACAAGTCTCTACACACACTGATCATCTGGAAGAAAAATAAAAAGGTACATTCTTTTTCGGACCATCTGTATCGTAGATATTCAAAAATATTGAGTATTTCTGAAGGTTTTATTTTTTCTCTCCTGGATCCAGAACGCTAGAAAGCAAGTGAACTGCAGACGATCAGTAACGCAAGTAGTAGACAAGGGGGTTTTGAGCTACGATTTTGTGCAGTCGTGCAGCACGATGCAGTACGATCCAGCACGATACAGGTAGATAAGCGGATGGTCGACCTCGTGGTCTTATCTCAAGGGTCTTATCTCTGACCTCGCTTATCGCGTGTGGTCGGCCTCGTGGGGGTCTTATCGCAAGTGTCTTATCTCAAGTGGGTGAGCGTGCTGGCTAAAGACACCAGTGGTTCTAAAACTTGTGTATCAGCGGTTCTAAAACTTGCTTTTTTATGGGTCGTGTTATTAGTATCGTGCCGGTTGAAAGGGGTGGTCGGTGCCAGGATAGGGGGAAAAAAGGGTTAGTAACCAGGTGTTAGCGATATGACACATAATGGGCCACATCATCATCATGTGCTACCTCGATCATCATCATGTGCCACCTCGGTCATCATCGGCGCGGGGGTCGTCGTCGCTGATCGGCGGTCGCTGGTCGTCGTCGCTGGTCGGCTCGGGCAACATCATCATGTGTAGTGATTAAATAGTGCGCGCTCTCTCTCTCTCTCTCTCTCTCTCTCTCTCTCTCTCTCGCTTATCATCATCATCATGACTCAACCATTGTTTGATCTTTGCGAGTCCCAGTTTGGTGTTACGTTGCAGGGCCGTTGCACCACTATAAGCCCCTGGTCGACTAGGGTCAAAGTAATGACGTCTCAATATTTTCTCCACCGTTCCCATTTTGGTGTTGGGATTCCGCTCTTTCTTTTTTTAGGTCTCAGTTTATACGTGGTTACGGGTGGAGTGGTTTCATTACCTAGCTTTGGGGGTTCGGCTGCTCGTGGTATTGGTGGTGTCTTGGTCTGCGCTGGTGATACTTCGATTGGTGGTGGTGGTGGGGAATGTGTTTTTTCTGTTGTCGTGTTGTGTTGAATGAGATCGACCGAACCCAATGAACGACGTTTATACTGCTACAATCTAGTTAAATATTGATGCAGGGCACGTTGGTACACTCTGGCCTTATCGGCGGGTGCTAAATCATCTCGGAATAGGATACGTTGCATTTCATCATCTAAATCTCTCAAGTTGTCACCGATCGTCTCGGGTGGGCTATACGACGTGCTAGTAGTCTGTGTAATACCATCGAGGAATCGAGGAGCCATCAATATAATTTTTTTGGCCGTTGTTACGCACCTATTACGCCCCCGAGAATACTTAATATAGGACGGAGCATTGGGTCGATGCTGGGAGGTTAATGGTTTCGTGGAATGACACTAACAAGGGAACAACGTCGAACGAAAATATCTGACATCAAAAGGTTGTAAATCTCCATCGTGTTCATCTTCTCTCTCGCTCAAACGGTGAAGTCTGTTAGAATCTGCCTTGTCTTGGACACCTCGAGCACTGAGTCCAACTCGGTGTAGACGATGACTTGTAGGGGAGTAGTTGTGGGAGCGGCAAACTTGAGTTCTATCGACAAGGGTCCGCTTGTGGCTAGCTCAAAATGGGAGCCGTCCAGTAGACTAGACGAGAGGTCAAAACCAAATAGACAATATCCGTCCTTGAACTCTCTATAATCAACGTTATTCCCGGCGTCTTTACCAATCAGACCCATGGCCAGATTTGTGCCGAAAAAAGCTCTCGCGTATTGATTTCGTTCAAAGTCCATAGAGGCTTTCCCGAGATGCATTTCCCGTCGACCGTCAGGTTCATATAAATCAGACCAAAGTGTTGAAAATTGAACGGGTTAGCTGAATAAACACCATTAAACGCACTGGCCGTAATCAGACCTATCACTACACGGGTCGGTGTTTGAGACAAAAATAAATTGTCTTGACTGTGGGAGAACATCCCGCTAGCGATGGAAAATGTCTTGATGGTAACCCTCTTGATCGGGTACCGAGCATTCCCGCTCAAGAGAGCCTTTTCGTGAGCCAGAGAAATTTCGGGGTTTAGCTTAGCTTTCCTGACCACGATCGCGGCGTAGATGATAACACTCTTATAACCCGCAGACCTATCGTGAGTCATGAGGCTGAACACATCTTTAGAAGGCGTGTTAGAAAATATTAGAAGTAAATATCGAGTCTAATGAAAAAGCAATAGAAAATGAACGCGAAACTTAGAAATATTTAAATGAAAACGAGAGTGAAACTTATGTAAAAATAACGAACGAACCTTATAAAATTTAGGCAACCGCATCGACATGTACCTCGGCACGGGAGGGAGCGGATTATATGGAAAATCATCTCGACTAACTGAAAGTTATTAAAATCGCGAAATAATAATAACTCGAAAGAAATAAATGAGCGGAAAAACTATGTAAGAACCCCACCGGAAGTGCCCTGTTTATGTCTGGTGTGTGCTGACTTTGGAGCGCTTGGTGTACTTGAGCTATAGTGATAGGTTAGTAGATTATACAACATCAATGAAAAACATTAAATTTAAAACAGAAGACGAAGATATATTTTATTCTTTTATTATCTCAATAGGTGTATAACATACAGTGGATATTATATAACATTACAAACATATTTAGTACACTGAGTACATGGATCGCCATTCCGCTCTGTCTCTTGCTTTGATGGTGCAGATAACCTTTATTTATAGGTATGTAGTTGGGTGTCTGCTTAGTTCTATGTCATAAATGAATCATAAAGGGTGAAACTGATCAATGCGATGGCAAAACGAGCACTATACAATACAATCTTCAGCTCAACGTTGTGCTACCTGGACCTTAGAAGCAAGAACAATAAGAAAAATAACCTCTACAGAGATTAAATGTGAAGAACTGAGAAGAAACCTAGAAATAGCCCCCGCCATCGTTTCCCCCAGACCGGTTGGGGATGTGATGGTACCTCTCCTAAGGAGCGTGCCTGTTCTCAATAGAAATCACACCTCGGTGTTTCAGATCTACGATAAGCGTCACTACCTACCCCTGAGTAGATTTTCCTTCGATACCGTCGAGATCCTTTTAGCCAACGAACACGGAAAAACCATTCCATTCACCAGCGGAACGTCGGTGCTAACGGTACACTTTCGAGCGAAGAAACATCTCGAGCTGGTATAATGGTGAGACACACCCCCCTTCATCGCGATGTTGAGTTATACGAAGACTTTTACTGTTGTCAGGCGGGTGATGGGATGCCCGTGTTTATAAGAGGTCGAAGTCAGAGCGGTCGAGGAATCGGTAGTTTCTTCGGTGGAATCGGGAGCGCTATTTTACCGTGGTTAAAAACCGGCGGTAAGGCCTTGCTCAGAGAAGGATTGGGGACCGGTCTGCAGGTCGCACAGGACGCATTAGCCGGGAAAAATGTCGGTGAAGCTTTCAAAGACCGAGCTAAGGAGGCCGGTCAGCGGTTGCTACACGGGGCCGTAGACCACCTGCGTGATAACAACCAATCAGGAAGTGGTTTACGACAAATCAGAAAGCGAGTTATGAAGTTACCCCCACCGGGAGAACCGGTTACGATGATGATAAAATCGACAGCTAGACAGGTCCCCCTTCATTCGGTGTACAACCAGAAGAGAAGAAGAAGACTAGGGTGGCAAGGGATATTTTCGACTAATAATGTCCCTCATTCACCCCAAATCGTGCGAATGTCTTCACTCTGGTTTGGATTTATTTAGCGTTCCACCCACACAGACATCTCTAGACTCTGGCCAGTTTATTGAAATTCGTCCGATCGCAGCCTTGTCGCATAGCGCACCGATAGAGTTTTTCATTTCTGGAAACAACGAGGAGTATCTAGATCTTTTCAACACGTTTTTGCAGCTGCGGGTCAAGATCACCCTCTCGAATGGTGACAGTGTACCACCCGATGCTGAGGTAGGACCGCTCAACAATTATCTTCACAGTCTATTTTCACAAGTCGACGTATCGTTAAACGACACGTTGGTTACACCGTCGGAGAATACCTATCCTTTTAGAGCGGTGTTTGAGGCTACCCTAAACTACGGGGAGGATGCGAAAACGGGATACTTGACGGCCGCTCTGTTCTACAAAGGCACAGCTGGCCACCATGACGATTTGAAAGAAAATGAGGGTTTTAAAACACGGCGCGATTTGACTTCGGGTAGTAAAGAGGTTGAAATGATGGGTCGTTTGCACTCTGATGTCTTTGTGCAGGATCGTTACATGTTAAACAGAGTCGATGTGAAGATAAAACTCACGCCCTCTAAGGATGTGTTCAGCCTCATGACTCATGATAGGTCTGCGGGTTATAAGAGTGTTATCACCTACGCTGCGCTCGTGGTCAGGAAAGCTAAGCTAAACCCCGCGATTTCTCTGGCTCACGAAAAGGCTCTCTTGAGCGGGAATGCTCGGTACCCGATCAAGAGGGTTACCATCAAGACATTTTCCATCGCTAGCGGGATGTTCTCCCACAGTCAAGACAATTTATTTTTGTCTCAAACACCGACCCGCGTAGTGATAGGTCTGATTACGGCCAGTGCGTTTAATGGTGTTTATTCAGCTAACCCGTTCAATTTTCAACACTTTGGTCTGATTTATATGAACCTGACGGTCGACGGGAAATGCATCTCGGGAAAGCCTCTAACTATGGACTTTGAACGAAATCAATACGCGAGAGCTTTTTTCGGCACAAATCTGGCCATGGGTCTGATTGGTAAAGACGCCGGGAATAACGTTGATTATAGAGAGTTCAAGGACGGATATTGTCTATTTGGTTTTGACCTCTCGTCTAGTCTACTGGACGGCTCCCATTTTGAGCTAGCCACAAGCGGACCCATGTCGATAGAACTCAAGTTTGCCGCTCCCACAACTACTCCCCTACAAGTCTTCGTCTACAGTAGACAAGGGGGTTTTGAGCTACGATTTGGTGCAGTGGTGCAGCACGATGCAGTACGTGCTGCACGATACATGCATCATATTTTGCTATACGAGTCATGTTGTTATGTTGCCACGGTGACCGCCATCTTGCCTCCCGACCGCCATCTTGTCACGTGATCCCGGCCGCCATCTTGTCACGTGAGCCCGACCGCCATCCGGCCGCCATCTTATCACATGATCCCGCCCGCTCGTGACGTCGGTGCGCGGTGACAGGGAAAGCCTCTAACTATGGACTTTGAACAAAATCAATACGCGAGAGCTTTTTTCGGCACAAATCTGGCCATGGGTCTGATTGGTAAAGACGCCGGGAATAACGTTGATTATAGAGAGTTCAAGGACGGATATTGTCTATTTGGTTTTGACCTCTCGTCTAGTCTACTGGACGGCTCCCATTTTGAGCTAGCCACAAGCGGACCCTTGTCGATAGAACTCAAGTTTGCCGCTCCCACAACTACTCCCCTACAAGTCATCGTCTACGCCGAGTTGGACTCAGTGCTCGAGGTGTCCAAGACAAGGCAGATTCTAACAGACTTCACCGTTTGAGCGAGAGAGACGATGAACACGATGGAGATTTACAACCTTTTGATGTCAGATATTTTCGTTCGACGTTGTTCCCTTGTTAGTGTCATTCCACGAAACCACTTACCTCCCAGCATCGACCCAACGGCGACCGCCGCCTTTGTCATAAACACCGACCCGGCACACGAACCCGGTGAGCATTGGGTGGCCCTCTTTTACAACGGGCTTGGTGAATGTGAGTATTTCGATTCCTACGGTTTGCCTCCCAGACATGTGGATATTTTAAACGTTATAGAGAAAAACTCACACGCTCCATTCATCTACAACCCGCGGGTGTTGCAAGATTTGTTTACCAACACGTGCGGTCTATATTGTGCTTATTATATACTTCTTAAGTGTCGAGGCGCGAAACTTAACAGAATTCTCATGCCTTTTTCAGCGAGACAGCACATAAACGATCGTATTATTTATCGTTTGCTCGCCCCGTGGATAATTCGGCTTCGAGGGGCCCACGGACGCTTAAAATTATCAACAATCGGACAGTAGTATATATTTTCTCCTATGTGTTGTATATTTGTTGTATTAATAAATATGTGTGTGAAATATCGAGCGACTTTTTTGTTTTGCTTTACCGTGAATGTGAAAGAGAGAGAGAGAGAGAGAGAGAGAGAGAGTTGAGGGTGTGGCTTGATGATGATGATGATGTTGTTGAGGGTAGCACATGATGATGATGATGCTGTTGAGGGTGGCACATGATGATGATGTGTCAATTTGTGTGGCTTGGTGATGATAAGACATGAAGGGATGATGATGGTGTTGAGGGTGTGGCTTGATGATGATGATGATGATGATGATAAGACAGATAGAGAGAGAGAGAGCGTCACTATTTAATCACTACACATGATGTTGCCCGATCCGACCAGCGACCGCCGACCAGCGACGACCAGAGACCGCCGACCAGCGCCGAGGTGGCACATGATGATGACCGACGTGGCCCATGCTGCTGATGACTGAGGTGGCCCATGATGATCGACGTGGCACATGATGCTGATGACTGAGGTGGCACCTGATGACCGACGTGGCGCATGATGATGATGTGGCCCGATGATGTGTCATATCGCTAACACCTGGTTACTAACACTCGAACCCCTTTTTCCCCCCTATCCTGGCACATGGTGCAGCGACCACCCGGACGATACTAATAACACGACCCATAAAAAGCAAACCCCCCCCCGGCGAGTTTTAGAACCGTTGATACACAAGTTTTAGAACCACTGGTGTCTTTAGCCAGCACGCTCACCAACTTGAGATAAGACACTTGAGATAAGACCCCCACGAGGCCGACCACCCACTCTCACCCACTTGAGATAAAACCCTTGAGATAAGACCCCACCACGAGGCCGACCTCCCGCTTATCTACCTGTATCGGGCTGCATCGTGCTGCATCGTGCTGCACGGCTGCACCGAATCGTAGTTCAAAACACCCTTCTCTACTACTGACGCATACTAAAGTACTTGTGTAAGGATTAACGAACAACAGTTGACAAAAAACCAATCTTATCCTTCCGTCATATACCGGCATATATCTAGCAAAGTGATTTGCATCAAATAGAAAGCGCGTACAATCACATGATCCTTAATATATCAATAAAAACAAACAAATAAACAGAGAAGTTTACTGGAAAACAGCACTTATCTGTGAGCACTTATTGTTTTTACAATAGACGACACCTTGGGCAGGCCATCCTTGTGCGCAACAATATGGTGGCAGCTGAGGTTGATATGTCTGCGTGGGACAGTGCAGAATTTCAGGTACATGCGGTTAGGGTGCAAACCCCAGTTCATTTTGTGATTGTTAATGTGTATGCCTGTAATGGGAAGGTGAACACACAACAATGGCAGAATCTCTTCGAGTTCGATGAAGAGAACGTCATTTTCTGCGGAGACTTTAATGCTAGAGGAAACCAGTGGGGTAACGTGTTAACCAACAAGCAGGGAGAAGACCCAGAGAACGCACTGGTATCGGCCGATTTAGTGTGCTTGAATGATGGAAGGGCAACAAGAATGGCCACTCGAACAGGGGACTAGGATAGTGTCATAGACCTGGCACTGGTGTCTTCCACCTTCGCACCGGTTTGCAGGTGGAGTGCACTGGGGCTCCACGGAAGTGATCACTATCCATGTGTCCTCCTAATTGAGAAAAGCAGAAATAAAAGCCAGAAAAGAAAGCTCCACGCATTCAACTACGAGAAAACAGATAAGGACGTCATTAGCAAAATCAGACATAGGAAACAGAGCGCCCCTCGTAGGAGGCAGGAGCGATGGACGCAACCACCTTGGTGGAACGTAGATGTCGAGGATGCTTGGCGGAGCAAGAGACAAACGGTCAAGACATGGCAGAAAGCCAGAAGGAATGGAAGAACACAACCTGAGCTCTTGAAGCGTCTGAAAGTAGAGGTCGACAAAAAAATGATGCACTTTAAACTATGTGCTAAGCAGGTTAAGGATGCCAAATGGGATGACTTCTGTAAAAAAGTGTGCTCAGAAAAATCGCTTGCCACATTCTGGCCCCTTCATCAGTGCATGAATGGCACACCACGACACAGAGGCATACCAGACTTTCAGAGCACAGGCCGGATATGACACAAATCTGATGAGAGCAAAGGGAAGGCCCTGCTTGCCCGCTACATTGAGCAGACGGACCAAAGAAATGAGGCTGTAAGAATGAGGATACGGGGATCGCTGTCAAAATTGTGTAAGGATGTATGGCTGGAAGAAGATCTCACAATCACAACCGATACCATTCGCACGACACTTAAAAGGTCACACAACACTGCTCCTGGTCCAGATGGTGTACGGTACGATGACATAGGCAATTTAGCTGACGACGACTTGACAAAACTGGCCAATGAGTTTAATGTCAGCATTCGGAGTGACCAGATTAAAGGGGGGAGTGGCTACACAGCTACTTACTACCGCTACCGAAGCCAAACAAGGACCATTGTCAGATCAGTGCCTACAGAATCATCACAATGCAGAACACTGCGGGCAAGCTGCTGTAGAAAATAATTGCCCGTGTCCTCACCTGTCACCTTGAACAGAAACGTGCATTCCCACCCACACTCGGAGGTTATAGATATAACAAAGAGACATGGCTCAATGCGGCAGTCTTTGCTAATGACATCTTTGAAGGCTTCCACAGACGAGAGGAGACATGTGCTGCTGCTATAGATCTGGAGGATGCATACAACAGGGTACCATTAGAATATCTCATGCATATGCTCCTCAAACTGGCGGTGCACCCCTTCCTCATTAGATGGATCGCCGCGGCACTGTTTCAGAGGAAGGTGATACTCAGATGTGGAAGTTGGTCTTCCGAGCCAACATCCATTTGCCCAGGGCTGCCACAAGGCTCACCATTGTCACCAGTTCTATTTAACGTGTACACAATAACGATCACGGAACAACAGCTGGATGGGAGGGGAAGAACTATGACTTTTGCTGATGATATTCTGGTATATCGACGGGGAAGAGACAGACGGGGAATCGCATCCACAATGCAAGACGAACTCGATCGCATTTCTTCCTGGTGTGGGGTATCAGGTGCCGTGGTTAATCCTAATAAAGCATCAGTTTCATGGTTCTCCCTTAACAATCATATCGTTCATATGACCACACCGGTAGTACGAATGGGAGCTGATGAGGTGACCAGGGACAAGTTGATGACATACCTTGGAGTTAAGTTTGATCGCAGCCTGTGTTTACGGGACCACGTCGACCATGTGATAACAAAATCCCGCAAAGGATTAGTCCGCTTTGAAGATCATGGCAGCTGGCAACATCGAGCAGAGGCTACTTACTCTTCTGTTTCAGGGATTAGTCCTCGCACCTATCGAATATACCCTGGCATTTCTTACTGTCAGTACGACACAAATTAATAGGCTGGAGAAAATACAAAATGAAGCCATGCGCATTATCCAGGGATGTACGAGGGACACTCCCTGTGTAGCAATGAGGTATCTTCTTGACTTTCCAACCATGGATGACAGAATCAAGATCTGGAGAGCACGAGCATTCGTGAAGATTAGTACAGATACAGAGCTTCCATTGCACCACGTGCTCAACACAGAGAAAGGTAAAAAAAAAAAAAAAAAAAAAAAAAAAAAAAAGAGAAAGGTGACAGGCTAAAAAGAGCAAATCATGGGTGGGCCGAGCAGAAGATGTCATCAAACAGGTCTGTGGGCTTACCAATATCAGCGTTGGTGAGGAGTGGATACCGGTGCCTACGTCATTCAAGGGGACTTTCTCGTGTATCACACTCGACAGGAAAAGTAGGGAACATAACCCGGTCGTGGTTAATGCTGAGGTCAACGGTCTCATCTGCGATAACACCGATGAGAAAGATGCAGTCATCTATACAGACGGATCTGTAAGACGACACCAAAGAAGTGCATGGGCATTTACAGCACGCTCGACAGGCAGAATAGTCTACGAAGACAGTGGTGCATACGTCGTGACCACGAGTAGCATGATAATGGAGGCGATGGCAGTGACCAAGGCATTCAAATGATTAGAGTCACAAGACTACACCCACGCATGTATACTGAGTGATTCGATGAGCATGATAAAAATTAGTGGAGGCGGGCTCTGTACGCATGCAATGGGTAGAGTCGTTGCAGAAATCCAAAATACGTAAGGTCACCTTTGTCTATGTCCATGGACATGCGGGAGTACGGGGAAATGAAAGGGCGGACAGGTTGGCTAGCTGCGCTGTCGTTGAGGAAGGCCAACCAATGGATCGGGCGGACATCATCAATGCCCTCCGAGATGTGGGAAGAGCACATCACTTCTTCGGATGATGGAAATGGGAGGGAGTTAAGTTGGGCACAGCCAGAAATGAGACACTTAGTGGCCGTGTAAGAAGACTTATCAACCAACATAGAACTGGAGTCGTCAGTCGCTGGACTGCGGGAATTGCTGAGGAGGGGATCTGTGCACCTATGGACATGTTCGGAGTGCAATGATGATGACCCGCAAATAACTCAATAACTCACAATTATACACCGCTCCGATATTATAAAATATTCCTGGATATTATTTGTCTTTATCTTTATTTCTCATTACTTTAATGGGACTGCTGTTTTTTTTTTTAAAATAAGCACATCGATGTTTAATGTACAATAGAAACAATTAGAAAATTGCCATACTCTAAAGGAAAGACAAACGGGATGTTATCTTCTTCAACAATCACCTTTAAGTGACCATGAATGAACATTCATCAACATTCACTCCATTACTGTAAGTCTACAAGCCGCAGTATTTTCTCCCTTTGGCACGACATATCTTTTTCCTCCCTTTGGCACGACATATCTTTTTCCTCCCTTTGGCACGACATATCTTTTTCCTCCCTTTGGCACGACATATCTGTTTTCTCCCTTTGGAAGGACATATATGTTTTCTCCCTTTGGAACGACATATCTTTTTCCTCCCTTTGGCACGACATATCTGTTTTCTCCCTTTGGCACGACATATCTGTTTTCTCCCTTTGGCACGACATATCTGTTTTCTCCCTTTGGCACGACATATCTGTTTTCTCCCTTTGGAAGGACATATATGTTTTCTCCCTTTGGCACGACATATCTGTTTTCTCCCTTTGGCACGACATATATGTTTTCTCCCTTTGGCACGACATATCTGTTTTCTCCCTTTGGCACGACATATCTGTTTTCTCCCTTTGGAAGGACATATATGTTTTCTCCCTTTGGAACGACATATCTTTTTCTCCCTTTGGCACGACATATCTGTTTTCTCCCTTTGGAAGGACATATATGTTTTCTCCCTTTGGAACGACATATCTTTTTCCTCCCTTTGGCACGACATATCTGTTTTCTCCCTTTGGCACGACATATCTGTTTTCTCCCTTTGGCACGACATATCTGTTTTCTCCCTTTGGCACGACATATCTGTTTTCTCCCTTTGGAAGGACATATCTGTTTTCTCCCTTTGGCACGACATATCTGTTTTCTCCCTTTGGCACGACATATCTGTTTTCTCCCTTTGGCACGACATACCTGTTTTCTCCCTTGAGCAGATTTGCTAATTGCTAAACAATGTTGCCGGGACAACAGTCATTTTGGCCTATTATTTTCAACTGTTAACTGTCAGGGCACTTCCTGTGTAGAGAACACATGCCAGTCTCCGGTTTTTTGCCGTCATTAGAGATGGGCTAGGCGTCGGATCTCGCTACCTTGAGACCGGGTGAATGGGGGGATGAATGGAGAGAGTAAAGCCAAGAAGCGCACACAAATGAGACGGAACATTTCCCACCAGATGTGTCGAGATTAGAACCCGAGACCTTCTTGTTTAGACTACCAAACTCCCCAAAAATGCACATCAAGAACAAACTAGCGGAGAACTGTGCAGTAAGATAAGAACTCTGTGATTGGGAGATACTCAAAGGATAGTTGGACCATGGACAACGGAGTAACTGGTTGTTAGTCTACACGGCTGTATTGTCCGTTTGTGGTCAATGGTAATAATAATAATCATCTAATGTTGAAATAAAATAGACGCATATTTATTGTTTCTTCCGGTCATGTGATTTCTAGACAAAAAATGTTATATATTTTAACTGCGTGCTGCGAACAATTGACGTAAATTACATGTAGACTTTTACAGACATGGTAAGATATGAATGATTCGTGTTGATACTGGGTAAGAGGCAGTATATTTAACAGAGTTAAAATAGCATTTGATGTATGATGATAATAATTATTTGTGAGACACTGTAGCATAATCTAGCTAAGATCATATGGTGGGATGTGTTGTATGAACTTGCATATGCGACATGCATCTGCAATAACAGAATCACGAGGCCTGTGCTCGGCGTATACAGGTTAATTTTTTTTTTATATAATTAAAGAAAAAGAAGTAAATTTCATTTTCGTTACAACCTGCTGATGGTATATATATTAACCTATGCATCTGAACGTTTCAAAAGGCGTTGCACTTTGACCATTTTAAAGTTAAAAACTTGTTAACTCAAATTCAGATAAGATAATAGACCTGTTTAACTTGCTCAAATATCTCTGGCAAAGATAGTGACATACTGTATACAATTTTTAAAAAAAACTGCAGGAAGCGGATGTATTGCAAACAAAGAGGGAAGAATGCTAACAGACAACAAATATATAATAGATAGATGGCAAGAATACATAACAAAAAGATAAACGATGAAGTTTTAAAACAACTGAAAATAAAAAGAGAGTACCACTAAACACAATTAAGACAAGACAAATGAAATATTTGGGGCATGTTAAAAGACACAACAGCCTACTAAAAGTAATATTGGAAGGAAAAATACAAGGTAAAAGAGGCAGAGGCAGACCAAGACTAACATGGACGAGTAACATCAAAAGATGGACAAGTCAATCTATGACAGCCTGCACCATCAAAGCAAGAAACAGAGTAGAATGGCGATCCATGGTAGCCAACCTTCGTTGCGGAGAAGGCACATGATGATGATTATGATGTATAAAATACGTCGAAGTACTATTAGTAGTGGTATGGCGTGGCTTTTTCAGCGCCCCTAGGCATTTTAGTTTTTTCTTTTCTTTCATCGTGTATTCATTCTCTTTTTCTATGAATCTGTCTGCTTCTTTTTTTAGTTTGAGCTTTAGAGTATGTTTCCAAAGATTGAGGTCTGCAGCTATGTCTTCCCAGGCTCCAGGGTTTATGTTCAGAGTCTTCATGTCACGTTTACAAATCGAAGTTTTGGGCGTTCCCTAGTTCTTTGCCATCTGCTAGTTGTCCGTAGAGTATATCTTTTGGTATGCGGGCAACTTTCACACGGTGTACGTGGCCAAGCCCTGGTAATCTGCATTGTTTGAGCAGCGTGTAGGTGTTTGGAAGGTCTGTGCGAGTCATAACCTCCACGTAGGTCACTTTAACCTTCCAGGTGATACCAAGAATACGGCGCATCCATCGGATACGGAATGCACTTAGCATTCTCTTCTGCTTTGCATAAGTTGTCCATGATTCGCTGCCATACAGGAGGATACTAATAATGCAGACACTGTAAACTGTGGCCTTTGTTTTAATTGTCAGTTTGCTGTTTTGCCAGACGCGTCTAGAAAGGCGTGCGAAGGTAGTAGCATCATTACCAAAGCGGGTGTAAATGTCTGTATCTAAAGATAGTTTGTGACGGACCCCAGGTAGCTATACTGCTGCACGACATCGAGTTTGTAGTTGTCGATAACGGTTGCAGGTGTTGTTTCAACGTCCTGCCCGAGTATATTAGGTTACTGTAAACTTATTGTTAGAACGAAGTCAATGCAGGCATGCGAAAAGCGATGTACCATTCTCTGGAGTTCTTCCTAACTTTGCGTGACAAGTGCAGCGTCGTCAACAAATAACAGGTCATAAATAATCATCATATATATCTGATTTTGGACCTTTCCGTTGGTCTTGCGAGATTAAACAACCGACCATCAGATCTAGTATGAAGATATATTCCTTCGGTCATATTTGAGAATGTATGTTTTAGTAGAACGGCAAAGAATATTCCGAATAGGGTCAGAGCAAGAACGCACCCCTGCTTGACACCACTGCGTATGTTGAAGATTTGTTATGTACTGCAGTTGTATTGAATTGTGCCCTTTATATCCTCATGAAACGATTTGACTAGCGTCAGCAGATTATCTGGGCAACCTATTTTAGATAGTATGTTGAAAAGACCGTCTCTGCTGACAAGGTCAAAGGCATTTGTAAGGTCGATAAAAACGACGATGAGAGGCTTGTTCTGCTCTCTACATTTTTCTTGAAGTAGACGTAAAGAAAATCATATCTGCAGTTGATCTTCCGGATCTAAAGTCGCATTGTGATTTTGGATATACGCTTTCTGCCAGTTTTTGTAGCCTTCCTAAGATGACTCTGACTAAGGTCTTACCAATGATGCTGAGTAAGGAGATGCCTCTGTAGTTGTTGCAGTCAATTCTATCACCTATATTTTTTGTAGAGAATATTAATCATGCGAATCTCTCATATCTTGAGGAATGGTTTTCTCTTTCCAGCATTGATGTAGTACTTCAAGTAATTGATGTAACAGAGCACTTTTGCAGAACTTGATCAACTCGGGAGGGATCCCATCTTGTCCTGGTGCCTTGCTGGAGGCCAAGCTATCTACGGCCTTGCTAAGTTCTTCTACAGGGAATAATAGAACAAAGAAGTATGTGTTAGCACTCGGAAAAATTGACAGACAAACAACAATAGAAAAAAACGAAGAACAATATATGGTCCGAAGTGGGATCGAACCCGTACTCAGTGGCACCGCGCCTTGCCACGAGAAGCCGAACGCTTGGCACACTACCACGCAGCCAACTAAAAAAATTGACTATTGTAGCAGTGTCTTACACGAAGGCGACATGGACGAGTAACATCTCATTGAGTACGCCTTCGTGTAAGACACTGCTACAATAGCCAATTTTTTTAGTTGGCTGCGTGGCAGTGTGCCAAGCGTTCGGCTTCTCGTGGCAAGGCGCGGTGCCACTGAGTACGGGTTCGATCCCACTTCGGACCATATATTGTTCTTCGTTTATTTCTATTGTTGTTTGTCAATTTTTCCGACTGCTAACACATACTTCTTTGTTCTAGTATTCCCTATTATCGCCTCGGAAGTTCCCCATATAATAATATTTATGTATTATTATTTGTACTAAGTTCTTCTACAGCTTGTTCAATATCTAACTCTACCATAGATGGGAAACATTCGATGGCGTTAATATTAGTTTGGTGCAACAATGTTTTCTGTGGCATAAAGTGATGAATAATGTTCCATCCATCTTTCCATCTGTTTGTCTGTATCTGTTATTTTCTCCCCAGTGGGTGTCTTTAGTGGAGCAATAGTGTAATTTGTTGGTCAGAGGGTTTTCTTTAAGTTGTGTAAAGTGTTCTACCAAGGAGGAGGATAAGAACTGATAAGTACTTTTTTTAATGTAACCAACTAAAGTTTTATATTTAGACCGTAAAAGATCGCATGTGAGACCTTAGCGATCACACACGTGGGGGGAAACATCAGCCGGGCTAAACCCCCATCGTGTGTTTCTCTTAAACTAAGCCCTTAACTTACGACTGACTTAGCAGGTCGGTAAGGGATAATTGTATTTATGCTCAGAGAAATACATAGAATATGGAGATCAAAGTAGCAACGATAAACATATGCGGGATAAAAAATAAAGAAATCGAACTTATAGAAGAAATGACAAAAAGGAAAATTAAAATACTAGGATTAGCGGACACCAGAGTAAAAGGACAACAGATAAAGAAAACACACATGAACTACACGAAAATATTCTCGGGAGTCGACAACACAGAAAGAGCAACACATGGAGTAGGTTTTATCATCGACCCAGAACACGCAAAGAACATTCTAGAAATAAAATACTATTCAGAAAGAATTATCTCAATTAAACTACTAGAAGACGACCGAAAAACAAATTACATTCAAATCTATGCACCATGCAACAACAATGTAAAAGACAGCGAAGAATTCTACGACACATTGAGTGAAATTATTAACAAGATTGACGAAAGCGACGACATGTTAGTGATGGGAGATTTTAATGGAAGGCTTGGGAAACGCAACAGTGAGAACAGTGACATCTTAGGACCCTTTGGCGATAAAACAGCTGAAATAAACGAAAACGGAAGCAGACTGCTGGAACTATGCAATCAAAACAATTTATTTATCACCAACACATTCTTCAAACACAGAGAGTCGCAAGTATACACCTGGTACAAATGGAATGACACAACATGCAGAAGCCAGATAGATTTTATACTAACAAGAAAAGAGAACAAGAAAAGAGTAACCGACAGTAGAGCAATCCCAAATATTACAGACGACACGGATCACAAGATGGTTATGATCACACTAAGACAGCCAAAAATAAAGAGAAAACACGAAAACAAACAAAAGAAGCGAAAAGAACAGACAATAAAAATAAAACAATTAAACGATCAAGAAACAAGGAAAACCCTAGAAGAAAAACTCAGAGAGGAATTCAAGAAACTCCCTAACGAAGTAGGCACAGTAGAAGAAGAGTGGAAACAATTTAAGGAAACAGTAACCAACATCTCTAAAACAGTTTGTGGAACGAAGCTAAGAACAAGAGAAGGGAAAAAGAGCACCCCGTGGTGGAACGAAAAATCAGAGAAGCAATTAAAGAAAAGAAGAAACTGTTTAAAAATTGGAGGGAGAACAAGAACCAAGAAAAATATGAAAGATATGCCTTAGTTCGAAAAAGAGTTAAAATGCTGATCAAAGAAGCTAAGCAAAAGAATTGGACAGAATTCGGACAAACATGAGCAGGGACTTCAAGACAGCCACAAGAGATTTCTACAAAGCAGTAAAAGCCACAAGAGCGAGAAAAGAAAACCATGATCCTACTGAGCTGATAAATGACAAAGACGGACAGCCAATATCAAATAACCAATGTATGCAACAGAGATGGAAAGAATATTTTGAAGACCTGTTAAACATACCAACTACCAATAAGACAACAAAAACCACACTAGAACTCACAAATACTGAACCCAACATCATGAAAGAGGAAATAGAAGAAGTAATCAAATATGCACCAAGAAACAAAGCACCAGGGATAGATAACATTCCAATAGAAATAATAGCAGCAGCGGGAGAAACAGGAATGCAATGGCTGCACAGAATATTTAATGCAGCATGGCACCAACAACAAGCCCCAGAAGACTGGCAACAGGCAATCATCATACCAATATGGAAAAAGAAAGGTAGCAAAAGAGACTGCAATCAATATAGAGGTATATCTCTGCTCAGCCATGTAGGAAAGCTATACGCCAAAATCTTGGAAAAAAGACTGAGACCAATAATAGAACTACAGTTAAGCGATTCTCAAATGGGGTTCCGAAAAAACAGAGGATGTACCGACGCACTATTCACACTAAAACAGCTTGCAGAAAAAACGACAGAACACAACCAAAACTTATACATAGCCTTCATTGACCAGGAAAAAGCATTCGACAGAGTAAACAGAGAACAACTGTGGGAGATACTAACAACATACGGAGTAAGCCAACATCTAACCAACATTATTAAAAGTCTCTACGCCAACAGCAGCTGCAGGGTCAGAACAGCAACAGGCTACACAGACTACTTCGAAGTTAGATCAGGTGTAAGACAGGGGTGCGTACTATCCCCCCTACTGTTTATTACATACATGGACCATATATGCAAGCTAGCCAACCCATCAGAGACAGAGGAGATCAACGAGCTTCTATTTGCAGACGACCAGGCACTAATACATGAAACAATAGAAGACCTACAAGAACACTTAAACAAACTCAACATCTTAGGAACAAAATACAACATGAAAATCAACATCAACAAAACAGAAGTCATGAATGTCGCCAAAAATAAACAGAACATCAACATAACTATAGAAGGCAGACACTAAAACAAGTAGAGGAATTCAAATACCTAGGAAGTCTAATGACAAACGACAATTCCCAAACAGCAGAGATAGAATCAAGATGCAACAAAGCTTGTCAAATCATCGGACAGTTATCACCACTATTGTCCAACAAGGAAATAACTCTGGAGGCAAAACGAGCACTCTACAATACAATCTTCATTCCAACGTTGTGCTACCAATGCCAGACCTGGACTCTAGATGCAAGAACAATAAGAAAAATAACCTCTACAGAGATGAAATGTGTTAGACGAATGACAGGAAACAGTCTGAGAGATAAGATCAGAAATGTAGAACTGAGAAAAAAGCTAGGAATAGCCCCAGCCATAGAATATATAAGGAAACAACAGATAAAATGGTTCGGCCACGTGACAAGGCAGAAAGAACAAAACACAACACAACGAGCCTTCAACAAACGTTGTGAGAACAACAGACCCAAGGGTCGACCACGAAAAAGATGGATCGATGGAATATTAGAAGCACTAGGAAACATAACAGCAGCAGAGGCGAACATAAGAGCAAAAGACCGCAAATTATATCTCCCCTCGACGCTGAAAGGCAGATGAGGAAGGAAAGAAGAAGAAGAAGAAGATCATAGATTGCTCTTAGGCTTCCAATTTGAGATGCAGTTGGATGCTGTCTCTAAACTGGAGCCAACACTCATTTGCGCAGCCTCGAGCTGTCTACTTGACTTTGTTTCTGGCAAGAAATTAAAAAAGAAAAAAAAACTTTGGTTCGAGTCGTCCACAAGCATTTAAACTGAGAGTGGTCAACGAGTCATACTTGACTGCTTGCGTCAGTGAGCCGAAACTGATCAAGATCTTTGCTCCCACTTTATCTTCCTGCACTGGACCTGAAACTCACCAGTTTGACCAAGCGAGTAAGGATCTACATCGGATGAAACCCTACACTTTGAATGTCTGTTAAGTCGGAAGTATTGGGTCGAAAGTTGTAGATATCCCAGATTGCTGTAAGCAAGAACACAACGCATTTGCTCTCGTTCAACGTATTTGAATGAACGGAAGATGAAAAGGAATATTTTGTAAAGAAAGAAAGAAAGAAAGAAAGAAAGAAAGAAAGAAAGAAAGAAAGAAAGAAAGAAAGAAAGAAAGAAAGATTTTGTGCATGTTTAATGCCACACTTATGTAGGTTGATGCACAGTGATAATTGAGATAAACATTACAAATGTCTGCATTTCTCATTAGTGTAATCTTTAACTTTGAAGTTTCTTGTTCAGCTTGTTATATGTATATTTGTTTACTTTCAGTTCACACACGTGATCGTATCCACGTGTGCGACGAAGGGTTGTGGGAAGCTCTATGTTATTTTTTTCTTATTCTGGGTCAAGTATAACTGGTTGAATAGTCTGGGCCACTGCAGGATTTCCGTTTATTCTTGACCTTTCTCATGCCGTCAGGTCATGTGTCGGATGCTGTAACACGTGCATTGATAGATGACCTGCTTCACTTCTAATTGGATAACCCAGGCACTTTATTTTGTATGTTTTTTTTTTTTTTAATGTGTTTGGTGCTGGGTATGGTTTCAACAATGATTTTATATTATAATTTTTTGGGTGGGGGGGGGGGAGAGGGGGGTTTTAATTAGTTTTATTTCAGAAATATTTCGTCTTATAAATGTTGTCATATGAAGATTTAGACAGAAATTGTTAAAACAGAAAGACAGACATACAGCAACATAAAAGGAAGATGAATGCAAATGTTAATCGCAAACAATTATTTTGCTTTTTTAAATACAAGACCTTCTTGCACAAACATCTTACTAAATAAATTGTAAATCAAGACTTACAAAGAAACAAAGAAAAACAAATATGAGTGAGCATAGACAAATAAAGGGAGCCGCGATAGCTCAGTGATTAATGAACTGGACTACTAAGGACAAGAGGTCGGGTTTGATCCTGATCGACGGCTTCCAGGTTCACCCAGTCTTTAATGGGTACCGGATTTTTTCTGGGAAAGTAAAGCGGCACGTGCGTAATACCGACCACCTTGCCCCAAAAATCATGTGTCGAAGGTCTGTAAAAATTACGGTCACTAACACTATATTCCCTATACGTCACTTGGCGTGACGGGGCGCCTTATTTAACTATGGAAGAATGAAAGAGACTTGACCAGACCGTTCCTGTGATCTAGATGCCCTTTACAGCGTGTTGCTTGTCGCAGAAAGTTATATGTCTTTTTGTAACTGTTCTGTGGGTCCAAAAAGTTGATTGTCAATGATATGTTGGGTTAGGAGAAGCTGTCTTCATAGTGTTGTTATGTTAAGACAGTCTAGCAATAAGTGGTCAACATATTCTAGCTAATAGGATTATGCAGGGGGTCTAGCTTGTGCAGGTGTTGGTTGATAGAGCTGAGCTCTGTTTTTGTTTGGAAGATCAGGCATTGATCTCTTCTCTTTAGACTTTTGATTGGGTCCTGTGGGTCTGGGTTTGTTTGGTGTTTGAACAATGAGCAGCGGGTTGTGGCAGTGGCCCACTGTTTGAACAATGAGAAGCGGGTTGTGGCAGTGGCCCACTGTTTGAACAATGAGCGCCAGGTTGTGGCAGTGGTCTACTGTTTGAACAATGAGATGCTGGTTGTGGCAGTGCCCCCTGTTTGAACAATGAGCGGCAGGTTATGGCAGTGCCCCACTGTTTGAACAGTGAGCGGCAGGTTGTGGCAGTGGCCCACTGTTTGATCAATGAGCGGTTGGTTGTGGCGGTGGCCCACTGTTTGAACAATGAGTGACAGGTTGTGGCAGTGGCCCACTGTTTGAACAATGAGCGGCAGGTTGTGGCAGTGGCCCACTGTTTGAACAATGAGCGGCAGGTTGTGGCAGTGGCCCACTGTTTTAGCCATTCTTGTGGTTGTTGTGTTGGTTCTGAGGATTTGTTTGCAGGTCGTAATGTCGGTGTCTGGGGAAGTTATGCTTCCATTTTAGACATTTTGCCAGCTTGCTCGTTGCCAGCTTGTTCGTTGCCAGCTTGTTCGTTGCCAGCTTGTTCGTTGTCAGCTTGCTCGTTGTCAGCTTGTTCGTTGCCAGCTAGCTCGTTGCCAGCTTGCTCGTTGCCAGCTAGTTCGTTGCCAGCTTGTTCGTTGCCAGCTTGTTCGTTGCCAGCTTGTTCGTTGCCAGCTAGATCGTTGTCAGCTTGTTCGTTGTCAGCTTGTTCGTTGCCAGCTTGTTCGTTGTCAGCTTGTTCGTTGTCAGCTTGTTCGTTGTCAGCTTGTTCGTTGCCAGCTTGTTCGTTGTCAGCTTGTTCGTTGCCAGCTTGTTCGTTGTCAGCTTGTTCGTTGTCAGCTTGCTAGTTGCCAGCTTGCTCGTTGCCAGCTTGTTCGTTGTCAGCTTGTTCGTTGCCAGCTTGTTCGTTGCCAGCTTGTTCGTTGCCAGCTTGTTCGTTGCCAGCTTGTTCGTTGTCAGCTTGTTCGTTGCCAGCTAGCTCGTTGCCAGCTTGTTCGTTGCCAGCTTGTTCGTTGCCAGCTTGTTCGTTGTCAGCTTGCTCGTTGTCAGCTTGTTCGTTGCCAGCTAGCTCGTTGTCAGCTTGTTCGTTGCCAGCTTGTTCGTTGCCAGCTTGTTCGTTGCCAGCTTGTTCGTTGCCAGCTTGTTCGTTGCCAGCTAGCTCGTTGCCAGCTTGTTCGTTGCCAGCTTGTTCGTTGCCAGCTTGCTCGTTGTCAGCTTGTTCGTTGTCAGCTTGTTCGTTGTCAGCTTGTTCGTTGCCAGCTTGTTCGTTGCCAGCTTGTTCGTTGCCAGCTTGTTCGTTGCCAGCTAGCTCGTTGTCAGCTTGTTCGTTGCCAGCTAGCTCGTTGTCAGCTTGTTCGTTGTCAGCTTGTTCGTTGCCAGCTTGTTCGTTGCCAGCTTGTTCGTTGCCAGCTTGTTCGTTGCCAGTTTGCTCGTTGTCAGCTAGCTCGTTGTCAGCTTGTTCGTTGCCAGCTTGTTCGTTGCCAGCTTGTTCGTTGTCAGCTTGTTCGTTGCCAGCTAGCTCGTTGCCAGCTTGTTCGTTGCCAGCTTGTTCGTTGTCAGCTTGCTCGTTGCCAGCTTGTTCGTTGCCAGCTTGTTCGTTGTCAGCTTGTTCGTTGCCAGCTAGCTCGTTGCCAGCTAGCTCGTTGTCAGCTTGTTCGTTGCCAGCTAGCTCGTTGCCAGCTTGTTCGTTGCCAGCTTGTTCGTTGTCAGCTTGTTCGTTGCCAGCTAGCTCGTTGCCAGCTTGTTCGTTGCCAGCTTGTTCGTTGCCAGCTAGCTCGTTGTCAGCTTGTTCGTTGCCAGCTAGCTCGTTGCCAGCTAGCTCGTTGTCAGCTTGTTCGTTGCCAGCTAGCTCGTTGTCAGCTTGTTCGTTGTCAGCTTGGTCGTTGTCAGCTTGTTCGTTGCCAGCTAGCTCGTTGTCAGCTTGTTCGTTGCCAGCTTGTTCGTTGTCAGCTTGCTCGTTGTCAGCTTGTTCGTTGCCAGCTAGCTCGTTGTCAGCTTGCTCGTTGCCAGCTAGCTCGTTGTCAGCTTGTTCGTTGTCAGCTTGCTCGTTGTCAGCTTGTTCGTTGCCAGCTAGCTCGTTGTCAGCTTGTTCGTTGCCAGCTAGCTCGTTGTCAGCTTGCTCGTTGCCAGCTAGCTCGTTGCCAGCTTGTTCGTTGCCAGCTTGTTCGTTGCCAGATTGTTCGTTGCCAGCTAGCTCGTTGTCAGCTTGTTCGTTGCCAGCTAGCTCGTTGTCAGCTTGTTCGTTGCCAGCTTGTTCGTTGCCAGCTTGTTCGTTGCCAGCTTGTTCGTTGCCAGCTTGTTCGTTGTCAGCTTGTTCGTTGCCAGCTTGTTCGTTGCCAGCTAGCTCGTTGCCAGCTTGCTCGTTGTCAGCTTGTTCGTTGCCAGCTTGTTCGTTGTCAGCTAGCTCGTTGTCAGCTTGTTCGTTGTCAGCTAGCTCGTTGTCAGCTTGTTCGTTGTCAGCTTGTTCGTTGTCAGCTAGCTCGTTGCCAGCTTGTTCGTTGCCAGCTTGTTCGTTGTCAGCTAGCTCGTTGTCAGCTTGTTCGTTGTCAGCTTGCTCGTTGTCAGCTTGTTCGTTGTCAGCTTGTTCGTTGCCAGCTTGCTCGTTGCCAGCTTGTTCGTTGTCAGCTTGTTCGTTGTCAGCTTGTTCGTTGTCAGCTTGTTCGTTGCCAGCTTGTTCGTTGTCAGCTTGTTCGTTGTCAGCTTGTTCGTTGCCAGCTTGCTCGTTGCCAGCTTGCTCGTTGCCAGCTTGATCGTTGTCAGCTTGTTCGTTGTCAGCTTGTTCGTTGCCAGCTAGCTCGTTGTCAGCTTGTTCGTTGCCAGCTAGCTCGTTGTCAGCTTGCTCGTTGTCAGCTTGTTCGTTGTCAGCTTGTTCGTTGTCAGCTTGTTCGTTGTCAGCTTGTTCGTTGTCAGCTTGTTCGTTGCCAGCTAGCTCGTTGTCAGCTTGCTCGTTGTCAGCTTGTTCGTTGTCAGCTTGTTCGTTGTCAGCTAGCTCGTTGTCAGCTTGTTCGTTGCCAGCTTGTTCGTTGTCAGCTTGTTCGTTGTCAGCTAGCTCGTTGTCAGCTTGTTCGTTGCCAGCTTGCTCGTTGCCAGCTTGTTCGTTGTCAGCTTGTTCGTTGTCAGCTTGTTCGTTGCCAGCTAGCTCGTTGTCAGCTTGTTCGTTGTCAGCTTGCTCGTTGTCAGCTAGCTCGTTGCCAGCTTGTTCGTTGTCAGCATGTTCGTTGTCAGCTTGTTCGTTGTCAGCTTGTTCGTTGCCAGCTTGCTCGTTGCCAGCTTGTTCGTTGCCAGCTAGCTCGTTGTCAGCTTGCTCGTTGTCAGCTTGCTCGTTGTCAGCTTGTTCGTTGCCAGCTAGCTCGTTGCCAGCTAGCTCGTTGCCAGCTAGCTCGTTGCCAGCTAGCTCGTTGTCAGCTTGTTCGTTGTCAGCTTGCTCGTTGTCAGCTTGTTCGTTGCCAGCTTGTTCGTTGCCAGCTTGCTCGTTGCCAGCTTGTTCGTTGCCAGCTAGCTCGTTGTCAGCTTGTTCGTTGTCAGCTTGCTCGTTGTCAGCTTGCTCGTTGCCAGCTTGTTCGTTGCCAGCTAGCTCGTTGCCAGCTAGCTCGTTGCCAGCTAGCTCGTTGCCAGCTAGCTCGTTGTCAGCTTGTTCGTTGCCAGCTAGCTCATTGCCAGTTAGCTCGTTGTCAGCTTGTTCGTTGTCACCTAGCTCGTTGTCAGCTTGTTCGTTGCCAGCTAGCTCGTTGTCAGCTTGTTCGTTGCCAGCTAGCTCGTTGCCAGCTAGCTCGTTGCCAGCTAGCTCGTTGTCAGCTTGTTCGTTGTAAGCTTGTTCGTTGCCAGCTAGCTCGTTGTCAGCTTGTTCGTTGCCAGCTAGCTCGTTGTCAGCTTGTTCGTTGCCAGCTAGCTCGTTGTCAGCTTGTTCGTTGTCAGCTTGTTCGTTGCCAGCTTGTTCGTTGTCAGCTTGTTCGTTGCCAGCTAGCTCGTTGCCAGCTAGCTCGTTGTCAGCTTGTTCGTTGTCAGCTTGTTCGTTGCCAGCTAGCTCGTTGCCAGCTTGTTCGTTGCCAGCTTGTTCGTTGTCAGCTTGCTCGTTGTCAGCTTGTTCGTTGCCAGCTAGCTCGTTGCCAGCTTGTTCGTTGTCAGCTTGTTCGTTGCCAGCTAGCTCGTTGTCAGCTTGCTCGTTGTCAGCTAGCTCGTTGTCAGCTTATTCGTTGCCAGCTAGCTCGTTGTCAGCTTGTTCGTTGCCAGCTTGCTCGTTGCCAGCTTGTTCGTTGCCAGCTTGCTCGTTGCCAGCTTGTTCGTTGCCAGCTTGCTCGTTGTCAGCTTGTTCGTTGCCAGCTTGTTCGTTGCCAGCTTGCTCGTTGTCAGCTTGTTCGTTGTCAGCTTGCTCGTTGCCAGCTAGCTCGTTGTCAGCTTGTTCGTTGCCAGCTTGCTCGTTGTCAGCTTGCTCGTTGTCAGCTTGCTCGTTGCCAGCTTGCTCGTTGTCAGCTAGCTCGTTGTCAGCTTGCTCGTTGCCAGCTAGCTTGTTGTCAGCTTGCTCGTTGCCAGCTTGCTCGTTGTCAGCTAGCTCGTTGTCAGCTTGCTCGTTGCCACCTTGCTCGTTGTCAGCTAGCTCGTTGTCAGCTTGCTCGTTGCCAGCTTGCTCGTTGTCAGCTAGCTCGTTGTCAGCTTGCTCGTTGCCAGCTAGCTCGTTGACAGCTAGCTCGTTGTCAGCTTGCTCGTTGTCAGCTAGCTCGTTGTCAGCTAGCTCGTTGTCAGCTTGCTCGTTGTCAGCTTGCTCGTTGCCAGCTTGCTCGTTGTCAGCTAGCTCGTTGTCAGCTAGCTCGTTGTCAGCTTGCTCGTTGCCAGCTTGCTCGTTGCCAGCTTGTTCGTTGTCAGCTTGCTCGTTGTCAGCTTGCTCGTTGCCAGCTTGCTCGTTGCCAGCTTGTTCGTTGCCAGCTTGCTCGTTGCCAGCTTGTTCGTTGTCAGCTTGTTCGTTGTCAGCTTGCTCGTTGCCAGCTTGTTCGTTGCCAGCTTGTTCGTTGTCAGCTTGTTCGTTGTCAGCTTGTTCGTTGTCAGCTTGTTCGTTGTCAGCTTGCTCGTTGCCAGCTTGTTCGTTGTCAGCTTGTTCGTTGTCAGCTTGTTCGTTGCCAGCTTGCTCGTTGCCAGCTTGTTCGTTTTCAGCTTGCTCGTTGCCAGCTAGCTCGTTGCCAGCTTGTTCGTTGTCAGCTTGCTCGATGCCAGCTTGCTCGTTGTCAGCTTGCTCGTTGCCAGCTTGTTCGTTGCCAGCTTGTTCGTTGTCAGCTTGTTCGTTGTCAGCTTGTTCGTTGCCAGCTTGCTCGTTGTCAGCTTGCTCGTTGTCAGCTTGTTCGTTGTCAGCTTGGTCGTTGTCAGCTTGCTCGTTGCCAGCTTGCTCGTTGTCAGCTTGCTCGTTGCCAGCTTGTTCGTTGCCAGCTTGTTCGTTGTCAGCTTGTTCGTTGTCAGCTTGTTCGTTGTCAGCTTGCTCGTTGCCAGCATGCTCGGTGATAGCTTGCTCGTTGCCAGCTTGCTCGTTGCCAGCTTGCTCGTTGCCAGCTTGTTCGTTGTCAGCTTGTTCGTTGTCAGCTTGCTCGTTGCCAGCTTGCTCGTTGCCAGCTTGTTCGTTGCCAGCTTGCTCGTTGCCAGCTTGCTCGTTGTCAGCTTGTTCGTTGTCAGCTTGTTCGTTGCCAGCTTGTTCGTTGTCAGCTTGTTCGTTGCCAGCTAGCTCGTTGCCAGCTTGCTCGTTGTCAGCTTTCTCGTTGCCAGCTAGCTCGTTGCCAGCTTGCTCGTTGTCAGCTTGCTCGTTGCCAGCTTGCTCGTTGTCAGCTTGTTCGTTGCCAGCTTGCTCGTTGTCAGCTTGTTCGTTGTCAGCTTGTTCGTTGCCAGCTAGCTCGTTGCCAGTTTGCTCGTTGTCAGGTTGTTCGTTGCCAGCTTGCTCGTTGCCAGTTTGCTCGTTGTCAGCTTGTTCGTTGTCAGCTTGTTCGTTGCCAGCTAGCTCGTTGCCAGTTTGCTCGTTGTCAGCTTGTTCGTTGTCAGCTTGTTCGTTGCCAGCTAGCTCGTTGCCAGTTTGCTCGTTGCCAGCTTGTTCGTTGCCAGCTTGTTCGTTGCCAGTTTGCTCGTTGTCAGCTTGCTCGTTGTCAGCTTGTTCGTTGCCAGCTAGCTCGTTGCCAGTTTGCTCGTTGTCAGCTAGTTCGTTGCCAGCTAGCTCGTTGCCAGCTTGCTCGTTGCCAGCTTGCTCGTTGCCAGTTTGCTCGTTGCCAGCTAGCTCGTTGTCAGCTTGTTCGTTGTCAGCTTGTTCGTTGTCAGCTTGTTCGTTGCCAGCTAGCTCGTTGTCAGCTTGTTCGTTGCCAGCTAGCTCGTTGTCAGCTTGTTCGTTGTCAGCTTGTTCGTTGCCAGCCAGCTCGTTGCCAGCTTGTTCGTTGCCAGCTTGTTCGTTGCCAGCTTGTTCGTTGCCAGCTTGTTCGTTGTCAGCTTGTTCGTTGCCATCTTGCTCGTTGCCAGCTTGTTCGTTGCCAGCTTGTTCGTTGCCAGCTTGTTCGTTGCCAGCTTGTTCGTTGTCAGCTTGTTCGTTGCCAGCTTGTTCGTTGCCAGCTAGTTCGTTGTCAGCTTGTTCGTTGCCAGCTTGTTCGTTGCCAGCTAGCTCGTTGCCAGCTTGTTCGTTGCCAGCTAGCTCGTTGCCAGCTTGTTCGTTGCCAGCTAGCTCGTTGCCAGCTTGTTCGTTGTCAGCTTGTTCGTTGCCAGCTTGTTCGTTGCCAGCTAGCTCGTTGCCAGCTTGTTCGTTGCCAGCTTGTTCGTTGCCAGCTTGTTCGTTGCCAGCTTGTTCGTTGCCAGCTTGTTCGTTGCCAGCTTGTTCGTTGTCAGCTTGTTCGTTGCCAGCTTGTTCGTTGCTAGCTAGCTCGTTGCCAGCTTGTTCGTTGCCAGCTTGTTCGTTGCCAGTTAGCTCGTTGCCAGCTTGTTCGTTGCCAGCTAGCTCGTTGCCAGCTTGTTCGTTGTCAGCTTGTTCGTTGCCAGCTTGTTCCTTGTCAGCTTGTTCGTTGTCAGCTAGCTCGTTACCAGCTTGTTCGTTGCCAGCTTGCTCGTTGCCAGCTTGTTCGTTGTCAGCTTGTTCGTTGCCAGCTTGTTCGTTGCCAGCTAGCTCGTTGCCAGCTTGTTCGTTGCCAGCTAGCTCGTTGCCAGCTTGTTCGTTGCCAGCTTGTTCGTTGCCAGCTTGTTCGTTGCCAGCTTGTTCGTTGCCAGCTTGTTCGTTGTCAGCTTGTTCGTTGCCAGCTTGTTCGTTGGCAGCTTGTTCGTTGCCAGCTTGTTCGTTGTCAGCTAGCTCGTTGCCAGCTTGTTCGTTGCCAGCTTGTTCGTTGTCAGCTTGTTCGTTGTCAGCTAGCTCGTTGCCAGCTTGTTCGTTGCCAGCTTGTTCGTTGCCAGCTTGTTCGTTGCCAGCTTGTTCGTTGTCAGCTTGTTCGTTGCCAGTTTGCTCGTTGCCAGCTAGCTCGTTGCCAGTTTGCTCGTTGACAGCTTGTTCGTTGTCAGCTTGTTCGTTGTCAGCTTGTTCGTTGTCAGCTTGCTCGTTGCCAGCTTGTTCGTTGTCAGCTTGTTCGTTGTCAGCTTGTTCGTTGCCAGCTTGCTCGTTGCCAGCTTGTTCGTTGCCAGCTTGTTCGTTGCCAGCTAGCTCGTTGCCAGCTTGTTCGTTGTCAGCTTGCTCGTTGCCAGCTTGCTCGTTGCCAGCTTGTTCGTTGCCAGCTTGTTCGTTGTCAGCTTGTTCGTTGTCAGCTTGTTCGTTGCCAGCTTGCTCGTTGTCAGCTTGCTCGTTGTCAGCTTGTTCGTTGTCAGCTTGTTCGTTGTCAGCTTGCTCGTTGCCAGCTTGCTCGTTGTCAGCTTGCTCGTTGCCAGCTTGTTCGTTGCCAGCTTGTTCGTTGTAAGCTTGCTCGTTGCCAGCTTGCTCGTTGCCAGCTTGCTCGTTGCCAGCTTGTTCGTTGTCAGCTTGTTCGTTGTCAGCTTGTTCGTTGTCAGCTTGTTCGTTGTCAGCTTGCTCGTTGCCAGCTTGCTCGTTGCGAGCTTGTTCGTTGTCAGCTTGCTCGTTGCCTGCTTGCTCGTTGTCAGCTTGTTCGTTGTCAGCTTGTTCGTTGCCAGCTTGTTCGTTGTCAGCTTGTTCGTTGCCAGCTAGCTCGTTGCCAGCTTGCTCGTTGTCAGCTTGCTCGTTGCCAGCTAGCTCGTTGCCAGCTTGTTCGTTGTCAGCTTGCTCGTTGCCAGCTTGCTCGTTGTCAGCTTGTTCGTTGCCATCTTGCTCGTTGTCAGCTTGTTCGTTGTCAGCTTGTTCGTTGCCAGCTAGCTCGTTGCCAGTTTGCTCGTTGTCAGCTTGTTCGTTGCCAGCTTGCTCGTTGCCAGTTTGCTCGTTGTCAGCTTGTTCGTTGTCAGCTTGTTCGTTGCCAGCTAGCCCGTTGCCAGTTTGCTCGTTGTCAGCTTGTTCGTTGTCAGCTTGTTCGTTGCCAGCTAGCTCGTTGCCAGTTTGCTTGTTGCCAGCTTGTTCGTTGCCAGCTTGTTCGTTGCCAGTTTGCTCGTTGTCAGCTTGTTCGTTGTCAGCTTGTTCGTTGCCAGCTAGCTCGTTGCCAGTTTGCTCGTTGTCAGCTAGTTCGTTGCCAGCTAGCTCGTTGCCAGCTTGCTCGTTGCCAGCTTGCTCGTTGCCAGTTTGCTCGTTGCCAGCTAGCTCGTTGTCAGCTTGTTCGTTGTCAGCTTGTTCGTTGTCAGCTTGTTCGTTGCCAGCTAGCTCGTTGTCAGCTTGTTCGTTGCCAGCTAGCTCGTTGTCAGCTTGTTCGTTGTCAGCTTGTTCGTTGCCAGCCAGCTCGTTGCCAGCTTGTTCGTTGCCAGCTTGTTCGTTGCCAGCTTGTTCGTTGCCAGCTTGTTCGTTGCCAGCTTGTTCGTTGTCAGCTTGTTCGTTGCCAGCTTGCTCGTTGCCAGCTTGTTCGTTGCCAGCTTGTTCGTTGCCAGCTTGTTCGTTGCCAGCTTGTTCGTTGCCAGCTTGTTCGTTGCCAGCTTGTTCGTTGCCAGCTAGCTCGTTGCCAGCTTGTTCGTTGCCAGCTAGCTCGTTGCCAGCTTGTTCGTTGTCAGCTTGTTCGTTGCCAGCTTGTTCGTTGTCAGCTTGTTCGTTGTCAGCTAGCTCGTTACCAGCTTGTTCGTTGCCAGCTTGTTCGTTGCCAGCTTGTTCGTTGCCAGCTAGCTCGTTGCCAGCTTGTTCGTTGCCAGCTAGCTCGTTGCCAGCTTGTTCGTTGCCAGCTTGTTCGTTGCCAGCTTGTTCGTTGTCAGCTTGTTCGTTGCCAGCTTGTTCGTTGCCAGCTAGCTCGTTGCCAGCTTGTTCGTTGCCAGCTTGTTCGTTGCCAGCTAGCTCGTTGCCAGCTTGTTCGTTGCCAGCTAGCTCGTTGCCAGCTTGTTCGTTGTCAGCTTGTTCGTTGCCAGCTTGTTCGTTGTCAGCTTGTTCGTTGTCAGCTAGCTCGTTACCAGCTTGTTCGTTGCCAGCTTGCTCGTTGCCAGCTTGTTCGTTGTCAGCTTGTTCGTTGCCAGCTTGTTCGTTGCCAGCTAGCTCGTTGCCAGCTTGTTCGTTGCCAGCTAGCTCGTTGCCAGCTTGTTCGTTGCCAGCTTGTTCGTTGTCAGCTTGTTCGTTGCCAGCTTGCTCGTTGTCAGCTTGCTCGTTGTCAGCTTGTTCGTTGTCAGCTTGTTCGTTGTCAGCTTGCTCGTTGCCAGCTTGCTCGTTGTCAGCTTGCTCGTTGCCAGCTTGTTCGTTGCCAGCTTGTTCGTTGTCAGCTTGTTCGTTGTCAGCTTGTTCGTTGTCAGCTTGCTCGTTGCCAGCATGCTCGTTGCCAGCTTGCTCGTTGCCAGCTTGCTCGTTGCCAGCTTGCTCGTTGCCAGCTTGTTCGTTGTCAGCTTGTTCGTTGTCAGCTTGCTCGTTGCCAGCTTGCTCGTTGCCAGCTTGTTCGTTGCCAGCTTGCTCGTTGCCAGCTTGCTCGTTGTCAGCTTGTTCGTTGTCAGCTTGTTCGTTGCCAGCTTGTTCGTTGTCAGCTTGTTCGTTGCCAGCTAGCTCGTTGCCAGCTTGCTCGTTGTCAGCTTTCTCGTTGCCAGCTAGCTCGTTGCCAGCTTGTTCGTTGTCAGCTTGCTCGTTGCCAGCTAGCTCGTTGTCAGCTTGTTCGTTGCCAGCTTGCTCGTTGTCAGCTTGTTCGTTGTCAGCTTGTTCGTTGCCAGCTAGCTCGTTGCCAGTTTGCTCGTTGTCAGGTTGTTCGTTGCCAGCTTGCTCGTTGCCAGTTTGCTCGTTGTCAGCTTGTTCGTTGTCAGCTTGTTCGTTGCCAGCTAGCTCGTTGCCAGTTTGCTCGTTGTCAGCTTGTTCGTTGTCAGCTTGTTCGTTGCCAGCTAGCTCGTTGCCAGTTTGCTCGTTGCCAGCTTGTTCGTTGCCAGCTTGTTCGTTGCCAGTTTGCTCGTTGTCAGCTTGCTCGTTGTCAGCTTGTTCGTTGCCAGCTAGCTCGTTGCCAGTTTGCTCGTTGTCAGCTAGTTCGTTGCCAGCTAGCTCGATGCCAGCTTGCTCGTTGCCAGCTTGCTCGTTGCCAGTTTGCTCGTTGCCAGCTAGCTCGTTGTCAGCTTGTTCGTTGTCAGCTTGTTCGTTGTCAGCTTGTTCGTTGCCAGCTAGCTCGTTGTCAGCTTGTTCGTTGCCAGCTAGCTCGTTGTCAGCTTGTTCGTTGTCAGCTTGTTCGTTGCCAGCCAGCTCGTTGCCAGCTTGTTCGTTGCCAGCTTGTTCGTTGCCAGCTTGTTCGTTGCCAGCTTGTTCGTTGTCAGCTTGTTCGTTGCCATCTTGCTCGTTGCCAGCTTGTTCGTTGCCAGCTTGTTCGTTGCCAGCTTGTTCGTTGCCAGCTTGTTCGTTGTCAGCTTGTTCGTTGCCAGCTTGTTCGTTGCCAGCTAGTTCGTTGTCAGCTTGTTCGTTGCCAGCTTGTTCGTTGCCAGCTAGCTCGTTGCCAGCTTGTTCGTTGCCAGCTAGCTCGTTGCCAGCTAGCTCGTTGCCAGCTTGTTCGTTGCCAGCTAGCTCGTTGCCAGCTAGCTCGTTGCCAGCTACCTCGTTGCCAGCTTGTTCGTTGCCAGCTTGTTCGTTGCCAGCTTGTTTGTTGTCAGCTTGTTCGTTGCCAGCTTGTTCGTTGCCAGCTAGCTCGTTGCCAGCTTGTTCGTTGCCAGCTAGCTCGTTGCCAGCTTGTTCGTTGTCAGCTTGTTCGTTGCCAGCTTGTTCGTTGCCAGCTAGCTCGTTGCCAGCTTGTTCGTTGCCAGCTTGTTCGTTGCCAGCTTGTTCGTTGCCAGCTTGTTCGTTGCCAGCTTGTTCGTTGCCAGCTTGTTCGTTGTCAGCTTGTTCGTTGCCAGCTTGTTCGTTGCCAGCTAGCTCGTTGCCAGCTTGTTCGTTGCCAGCTTGTTCGTTGCCAGTTAGCTCGTTGCCAGCTTGTTCGTTGCCAGCTAGCTCGTTGCCAGCTTGTTCGTTGTCAGCTTGTTCGTTGCCAGCTTGTTCCTTGTCAGCTTGTTCGTTGTCAGCTAGCTCGTTACCAGCTTGTTCGTTGCCAGCTTGCTCGTTGCCAGCTTGTTCGTTGTCAGCTTGTTCGTTGCCAGCTTGTTCGTTGCCAGCTAGCTCGTTGCCAGCTTGTTCGTTGCCAGCTAGCTCGTTGCCAGCTTGTTCGTTGTCAGCTTGTTCGTTGCCAGCTTGTTCGTTGCCAGCTTGTTCGTTGCCAGCTTGTTCGTTGTCAGCTTGTTCGTTGCCAGCTTGTTCGTTGCCAGCTTGTTCGTTGCCAGCTTGTTCGTTGTCAGCTAGCTCGTTGCCAGCTTGTTCGTTGCCAGCTTGTTCGTTGTCAGCTTGTTCGTTGTCAGCTAGCTCGTTGCCAGCTTGTTCGTTGCCAGCTTGTTCGTTGCCAGCTTGTTCGTTGCCAGCTTGTTCGTTGTCAGCTTGTTCGTTGCCAGTTTGCTCGTTGCCAGCTAGCTCGTTGCCAGTTTGCTCGTTGACAGCTTGTTCGTTGTCAGCTTGTTCGTTGTCAGCTTGTTCGTTGTCAGCTTGTTCGTTGTCAGCTTGCTCGTTGCCAGCTTGTTCGTTGTCAGCTTGTTCGTTGTCAGCTTGTTCGTTGCCAGCTTGCTCGTTGCCAGCTTGTTCGTTGTCAGCTTGCTCGTTGCCAGCTAGCTCGTTGCCAGCTTGTTCGTTGTCAGCTTGCTCGTTGCCAGCTTGCTCGTTGCCAGCTTGTTCGTTGCCAGCTTGTTCGTTGTCAGCTTGTTCGTTGTCAGCTTGTTCGTTGCCAGCTTGCTCGTTGTCAGCTTGCTCGTTGTCAGCTTGTTCGTTGTCAGCTTGTTCGTTGTCAGCTTGCTCGTTGCCAGCTTGCTCGTTGTCAGCTTGCTCGTTGCCAGCTTGTTCGTTGCCAGCTTGTTCGTTGTAAGCTTGTTCGTTGTCAGCTTGTTCGTTGTCAGCTTGCTCGTTGCCAGCTTGCTCGTTGCCAGCTTGCTCGTTGCCAGCTTGTTCGTTGTCAGCTTGTTCGTTGTCAGCTTGTTCGTTGTCAGCTTGTTCGTTGTCAGCTTGCTCGTTGCCAGCTTGCTCGTTGCGAGCTTGTTCGTTGTCAGCTTGCTCGTTGCCTGCTTGCTCGTTGTCAGCTTGTTCGTTGTCAGCTTGTTCGTTGCCAGCTTGTTCGTTGTCAGCTTGTTCGTTGCCAGCTAGCTCGTTGCCAGCTTGCTCGTTGTCAGCTTGCTCGTTGCCAGCTAGCTCGTTGCCAGCTTGTTCGTTGTCAGCTTGCTCGTTGCCAGCTTGCTCGTTGTCAGCTTGTTCGTTGCCATCTTGCTCGTTGTCAGCTTGTTCGTTGTCAGCTTGTTCGTTGCCAGCTAGCTCGTTGCCAGTTTGCTCGTTGTCAGCTTGTTCGTTGCCAGCTTGCTCGTTGCCAGTTTGCTCGTTGTCAGCTTGTTCGTTGTCAGCTTGTTCGTTGCCAGCTAGCTCGTTGCCAGTTTGCTCGTTGTCAGCTTGTTCGTTGTCAGCTTGTTCGTTGCCAGCTAGCTCGTTGCCAGTTTGCTTGTTGCCAGCTTGTTCGTTGCCAGCTTGTTCGTTGCCAGTTTGCTCGTTGTCAGCTTGTTCGTTGTCAGCTTGTTCGTTGCCAGCTAGCTCGTTGCCAGTTTGCTCGTTGTCAGCTAGTTCGTTGCCAGCTAGCTCGTTGCCAGCTTGCTCGTTGCCAGCTTGCTCGTTGCCAGTTTGCTCGTTGCCAGCTAGCTCGTTGTCAGCTTGTTCGTTGTCAGCTTGTTCGTTGTCAGCTTGTTCGTTGCCAGCTAGCTCGTTGTCAGCTTGTTCGTTGCCAGCTAGCTCGTTGTCAGCTTGTTCGTTGTCAGCTTGTTCGTTGCCAGCCAGCTCGTTGCCAGCTTGTTCGTTGCCAGCTTGTTCGTTGCCAGCTTGTTCGTTGCCAGCTTGTTCGTTGTCAGCTTGTTCGTTGCCAGCTTGCTCGTTGCCAGCTTGTTCGTTGCCAGCTTGTTCGTTGCCAGCTTGTTCGTTGCCAGCTTGTTCGTTGCCAGCTTGTTCGTTGCCAGCTTGTTCGTTGTCAGCTTGTTCGTTGCCAGCTTGTTCGTTGCCAGCTAGCTCGTTGCCAGCTTGTTCGTTGCCAGCTAGCTCGTTGCCAGCTAGCTCGTTGCCAGCTTGTTCGTTGCCAGCTAACTCGTTGCCAGCTAGCTCGTTGCCAGCTACCTCGTTGCCAGCTTGTTCGTTGCCAGCTTGTTCGTTGCCAGCTTGTTTGTTGTCAGCTTGTTCGTTGCCAGCTTGTTCGTTGCCAGCTAGCTCGTTGCCAGCTTGTTCGTTGCCAGCTAGCTCGTTGCCAGCTTGTTCGTTGTCAGCTTGTTCGTTGCCAGCTTGTTCGTTGCCAGCTAGCTCGTTGCCAGCTTGTTCGTTGCCAGCTTGTTCGTTGCCAGCTTGTTCGTTGCCAGCTAGCTCGTTGCCAGCTTGTTCGTTGCCAGCTTGTTCGTTGCCAGCTTGTTCGTTGCCAGCTTGTTCGTTGTCAGCTTGTTCGTTGCCAGCTTGTTCGTTGCCAGCTAGCTCGTTGCCAGCTTGTTCGTTGCCAGCTTGTTCGTTGCCAGCTAGCTCGTTGCCAGCTTGTTCGTTGCCAGCTAGCTCGTTGCCAGCTTGTTCGTTGTCAGCTTGTTCGTTGCCAGCTTGTTCGTTGTCAGCTTGTTCGTTGTCAGCTAGCTCGTTACCAGCTTGTTCGTTGCCAGCTTGCTCGTTGCCAGCTTGTTCGTTGTCAGCTTGTTCGTTGCCAGCTTGTTCGTTGCCAGCTAGCTCGTTGCCAGCTTGTTCGTTGCCAGCTAGCTCGTTGCCAGCTTGTTCGTTGCCAGCTTGTTCGTTGCCAGCTTGTTCGTTGCCAGCTTGTTCGTTGCCAGCTTGCTCGTTGTCAGCTTGTTCGTTGCCAGCTTGTTCGTTGCCAGCTTGTTCGTTGCCAGCTTGTTCGTTGTCAGCTAGCTCGTTGCCAGCTTGTTCGTTGCCAGCTTGTTCGTTGTCAGCTTGTTCGTTGTCAGCTAGCTCGTTGCCAGCTTGTTCGTTGCCAGCTTGTTCGTTGCCAGCTTGTTCGTTGCCAGCTTGTTCGTTGTCAGCTTGTTCGTTGCCAGTTTGCTCGTTGCCAGCTAGCTCGTTGCCAGTTTGCTCGTTGACAGCTTGTTCGTTGTCAGCTTGTTCGTTGTCAGCTTGTTCGTTGTCAGCTTGTTCGTTGTCAGCTTGCTCGTTGCCAGCTTGTTCGTTGTCAGCTTGTTCGTTGTCAGCTTGTTCGTTGCCAGCTTGCTCGTTGCCAGCTTGTTCGTTGTCAGCTTGCTCGTTGCCAGCTAGCTCGTTGCCAGCTTGTTCGTTGTCAGCTTGCTCGTTGCCAGCTTGCTCGTTGCCAGCTTGTTCGTTGCCAGCTTGCTCGTTGCCAGCTTGCTCGTTGCCAGCTTGTACGTTGTCAGCTTGTTCGTTGTCAGCTCGTTCGTTGTCAGCTTGCTCGTTGCCAGCTTGCTCGTTGCCAGCTTGTTCGTTGCCAGCTTGCTCGTTGCCAGCTTGCTCGTTGTCAGCTTGTTCGTTGTCAGCTTGTTCGTTGCCAGCTTGTTCGTTGTCAGCTTGTTCGTTGCCAGCTAGCTCGTTGCCAGCTTGCTCGTTGTCAGCTTGCTCGTTGCCAGCTAGCTCGTTGCCAGCTTGCTCGTTGTCAGCTTGTTCGTTGTCAGCTTGTTCGTTGCCAGCTAGCTCGTTGCCAGTTTGCTCGTTGTCAGCTTGTTCGTTGCCAGCTTGCTCGTTGCCAGTTTGCTCGTTGTCAGCTTGTTCGTTGTCAGCTTGTTCGTTGCCAGCTAGCTCGTTGCCAGTTTGCTCGTTGTCAGCTTGTTCGTTGTCAGCTTGTTCGTTGCCAGCTAGCTCGTTGCCAGTTTGCTCGTTGCCAGCTTGTTCGTTGCCAGCTTGTTCGTTGCCAGTTTGCTCGTTGTCAGCTTGTTCGTTGCCAGCTAGCTCGTTGCCAGTTTGCTCGTTGTCAGCTAGTTCGTTGCCAGCTAGCTCGTTGCCAGCTTGCTCGTTGCCAGCTTGCTCGTTGCCAGTTTGCTCGTTGCCAGCTAGATCGTTGTCAGCTTGTTCGTTGTCAGCTTGTTCGTTGTCAGCTTGTTCGTTGCCAGCTAGCTCGTTGTCAGCTTGTTCGTTGCCAGCTAGCTCGTTGTCAGCTTGTTCGTTGTCAGCTTGTTCGTTGCCAGCCAGCTCGTTGCCAGCTTGTTCGTTGCCAGCTTGTTCGTTGCCAGCTTGTTCGTTGCCAGCTTGTTCGTTGCCAGCTTGTTCGTTGTCAGCTTGTTCGTTGCCAGCTTGCTCGTTGCCAGCTTGTTCGTTGCCAGCTTGTTCGTTGCCAGCTTGTTCGTTGTCAGCTTGTTCGTTGCCAGCTAGCTCGTTGCCAGCTTGCTCGTTGTCAGCTTGCTCGTTGCCAGCTAGCTCGTTGCCAGCTTGTTCGTTGTCAGCTTGCTCGTTGCCAGCTTGCTCGTTGTCAGCTTGTTCGTTGCCATCTTGCTCGTTGTCAGCTTGTTCGTTGTCAGCTTGTTCGTTGCCAGCTAGCTCGTTGCCAGTTTGCTCGTTGTCAGCTTGTTCGTTGCCAGCTTGCTCGTTGCCAGTTTGCTCGTTGTCAGCTTGTTCGTTGCCAGCTAGCTCGTTGCCAGCTAGCTCGTTGCCAGCTAGCTCGTTGCCAGCTTGTTCGTTGTCAGCTTGTTCGTTGCCAGCTTGTTCGTTGCCAGCTAGCTTGTTGCCAGCTTGTTCGTTGCCAGCTTGTTCGTTGCCAGCTAGCTCGTTGCCAGCTTGTTCGTTGCCAGCTTGTTCGTTGCCAGCTTGTTCGTTGCCAGCTTGTTCGTGGTCTGCTTGTTCGTTGCCAGCTTGTTCGTTGCCAGCTAGCTCGTTGCCAGCTTGTTCGTTGCCAGCTTGTTCGTTGCCAGCTAGCTCGTTGCCAGCTTGTTCGTTGCCAGCTAGCTCGTTGCCAGCTTGTTCGTTGTCAGCTTGTTCGTTGCCAGCTTGTTCGTTGTCAGCTTGTTCGTTGTCAGCTAGCTCGTTGCCAGCTTGTTCGTTGCCAGCTTGCTCGTTGCCAGCTTGTTCGTTGTCAGCTTGTTCGTTGCCAGCTTGTTCGTTGTCAGCTTGTTCGTTGTCAGCTTGTTCGTTGCCAGCTAGCTCGTTGCCAGTTTGCTCGTTGTCAGCTAGCTCGTTGCCAGCTTGTTCGTTGCCAGCTTGTTCGTTGCCAGCTTGTTCGTTGCCAGCTTGTTCGTTGTCAGCTTGTTCGTTGTCAGCTTGTTTGTTGTCAGCTTGTTCGTTGCCAGCTAGCTCGTTGCCAGTTTGCTCGTTGTCAGCTTGTTCGTTGTCAGCTTGTTCGTTGCCAGCTTGTTCGTTGTCAGCTAGTTCGTTGCCAGCTTGTTCGTTGTCAGCTTGTTCGTTGTCAGCTTGTTCGTTGCCAGCTAGCTCGTTGCCAGTTTGCTCGTTGTCAGCTAGCTCGTTGCCAGCTTTTTCGTTGCCAGCTTGTTCGTTGCCAGCTTGTTCGTTGCCAGCTTGTTCGTTGCCAGCTTGTTCGTTCTACATGTCCAGGTATCCATTACAGAGTTACTTCTGCACCAGAGTTAGTTATTAGATAGTTAAAAAGTCTTATGACATTGTATATATCTACAGGCGACCCATATTGTATTGCTTGAGGGCTGTTTTAGAGTCAGAGAAGATAATTATTTGCTTCAGTGTTACTATATTGTTTTCGAAATCGTAAACAATTGTCTCAAGTGCTTTATCTACAGCTGTAATTTCAGCATTATTTACCACGTGGTCCGAAAATTTGGGAATATCCATCTTTGTGAATTGTGGTAGTATATAACCGCACCACAAGCAACATTCGTGGTAGCATTACACGCTGATCCATCGGTATATGGATGATTGGCTTCCTGCGGATCTATAGTTTCCAAAGCGATTGTTTTTACTATGGGGGCTAGATATGTTCTCTTTGCTGGAGGATCGAAGAGTGCAGTCCCAACCAGGGTCATCTTTGTACACTAAAATGTTCAGCCTGATGTAAGGTTCCGCAGCAACATACTGTGTTTATTTGGGCATAATGAATCGGACCTTTCAATAGTTTCAAGGCACGACTACACATGTTGCTTGGCCGAGGTGATATACCTACCGCAGCCATTAACATTTCCCACACTAATAGCATATCTTGTTGCACAAAGAGTATATTAAGCAGAGTGTACAATACTTTATAATAATTAAATAGAATATACACGTATATAAAATGTACCAAGTTTAGAATTTACAAGTCAAATGTTCAATCCATACTCTTATAATCAATGAGTGCCGTCTCCGCATAGAAGGGTGGCAACCATGAAGCGCCATTCCGCTCTGTCTATTGCTTTGATAGTGCAGGTTGTCATAGGATGACATGTCCATCTTTCTATATTACTCATATATGTTAGTCTTGGTCTGCCTCCTCCTCTTTTACCTTGCATTTTCCCTTCCAAGATTACTTTTACTAGGCTGTGTGTCTTTTTTATTGTGCCCCAAAAATAGCTTTGTCTTGTTCTAGTTGTGCTTAGTAGTTCTTTTTCCTTTGTAGTTGTTTTAATACTTAATCTTTTTTTTATCTCCATGGCATTCTTTTGAATAGTATGTGATGAGGCTCCAATCTCTTTCGCGGCGGCCAGCCATATTCGTCTTTGTGTCCTGAATATGCTCCTTGTGTACACACTTTGCTGTTTTTGTTTTATGAGCCGTTGATCATTTCTGATTCTTCCGCCCCATCTACTGTCACAGACTTTGTACACTCGGGATGGTCATCCCCGTTAGGCGCCATTGTTGTCAAAATAGATGTTTGCCTGTCGAACCGCGAACACACGTTGGCCCATCGATGATAGGTAAACACGTCAACACAAGAAGAATAAATAATGCTCACTGAAATATAAATGCAGTTCACAACCTTCGGCTTGTCAGAAGAAAGCATAACTATCATCATCACGTATCGGGCCTGCTGGCGTAGGTGATCATGTCTCTCCACAACTTTCGATCTCGACATTTATTTATCATTTCTGTTGTTGACCTTCTGTCAAGCCATTCTCTTAAGCTGTCTGATATTTTTTTCTCTTTGCTTCCCTCTATCTCTACGTCCATCAATTTTTTAGTTGTTACAATATATTCCAGTTGTCCTCTTCTCATTACATGGCCAAAAACAATGATGATTGTTTCTTGATTATAGCATAACTATAAGGGGTAATACAATTCTTATACGCAGCGGAGACGTGGAGAATGAATCAAAACATAGAAAGTCGACTAAGATGATTTGAAGGTCACAGTCTTAAGAAGATTATACCCTTCCGTTAAGAGCAACGCATTACGAACAAAGAATTCCACCAGAAACCCACACATTAACATGGACACCACCTGGCATTAACATGGACACCTGGCATTAACATGGACACCACCTGGCATTAACATGGACACCTGGCATTAACATGGACACCACCTGGCATTAACATAAACACCTGACATTAACATGGACACCACCTGGCATTAACATGGACACCTGGCATTAACATGGACACCACCTGGCATTAACATAAACACCTGACATTAACATGGACACCACCTGGCATTAACATGGACACCAACTGGAATTAACATGGACACCACATGGCATTAACATGGACACCACCTGGCATTAACATGGACACCACCTGGCATTAACATGGACACCACCTGGCATTAACATGGACACCACCTGGCATTAACATAAACACCTGACATTAACATGGACACCACCTGGCATTAACATGGACACCAACTGGAATTAACATGGACACCACCTGGCATTAACATGGACACCACCTGGCATTAACATGGACACCACCTGGCATTAACATGGACACCACCTGGCATTACCATGGACACCACCTGGCTTTAACATGAACACCAGGCATTAACATTGTCACCACCTGGCATTAACATGGACACCACCTGGCATTACCATGGACACCACCTGGCATTAACATGAACACCAGGCATTAACATTGTCACCACCTGGCATTAACATGAACACGACCTGGCAAACGAAGAAAAGGCCGGGGACATGGCGACAAACCAAACATGAAATGAAAGTGGCAGGCAGGTCCTGGCGAGAGTTGTCCATGCTTGTCCAAGAACGGATTGGATGGAGATCTCTTTTGAGTGCCCTATGCTCTGATCGGAGTTCAGAGGATTAGAAGCATAAAATGTACAGAGCCAGAAAAAAAAGACAAGAGAAAACATAAACAATCAAATAGCCTGTTATAATGGAAAGAATTTCGCGTATTGACTGCTAGAAGTTTCAGCAAATCATTTCAGGGAAAGAGATACGTTAACAGCACTAGGACAAAAGTTGGCCGTGTGCTGTGTGTTTGATTCTCGTGGCAAGACGCTGTGTCGAGGGAGCACGGGTTCGATTATGCTTCGGGCTGTCTATTGTTCTTTGTTTCTTTTTTTCTCTTGTTGGTTATTTGAGATTTTTGAAATTGTGAACGATATGCGGATGACACAGTCTTAATAGCAGAGAAGGAGAATTAACTGCAAGAAATAACATGCATAATATTAGACGAAAGCAACAAGGAAGGTCTGTCTGAAATGTATGAAACAGAAGTAATGGCATATCTTATCTTATCTTATCAATATCTAAGAAACAATCATCACCATCATGCAGCATAAAAAATAAACGTAACAAAATCTGTAACAAGTGCAACGCGTCAAATACTTGGACACAATAATAACATCAAATGAAAGACGCACATTAGAAATAAAAAGCAGAATTACTCATGTCAAAATAGCATCTCTGGAAAAATGAAAAAGTTTTATGTAATATGTTGATGTCAAAAGAAGTAAGAAAGAGAGTCCATCGGTTTTACTTAGAGCCAATTCTGACACAGAAGCGAATCTTTGACTATAGAGAAATTAAAAGACGATTAGAGGCCACAGAAATGAGATTTCTCAGAAGAGTGTTGAAAGTTCCCAGGAAAGCTAAAAAGACCAACGAGGAAATTCTCAAAGAGGTCAACGCAAAAAGGGAGTTCGTAAAAACATAAGAAAGAAACAATCAACATTTTTCGGGCACATGATGAGAAGAAGAAAGCAGAAATACTTTGTTTAAACTGGCAAAATACAGGGAAAGAGAGATCGAGGACGACAAAGAGAGAAAATACTAGATAGCTTGATGTCATGGCATGGAAAACAGTCAACAACAGAATTGATACGATGCACTGTAGAAAGAAAATTGTGGAAGGACATGATCACTTACGCCAGCCGGTATAGCACATGATAATGATGAGCGGTATATAATTTGCTCGTTTCGGTACACAACTCCCGTTTGCTATTTACCATTCTGTTATGATCATTAGAACTATATTCATTTTTGGCCTCAGATTTCATTAAGCAGAAAATCTGAACTTTGATGTCATGATGTCACTGTGATCGACCTCTCCAAGTAGAAATCGAGTCAACTTGACCCAAGCTCGCTATCATTCACGCTTCAGTGACCACCAAACATGACACACTGATGATGCACGTACTGTACATGACAAAATGCGTTCATGGTGAACTTTTATATTGATCGCTGGTTAGAAACGTTCCATATCTAGATCGCTTCAACTTACCTTTATTTTTGCCATGTATTATTCTAAATGTCTGCAATTCCAGGTTACAACTTCCTCAACTGTCTGAACTAGGACGTTGGAGTGACATTTTTGCCATGTATTATTCTAAATGTCTGCAATTCCAGGTTACAACTTCCTCAACTATCTGAACTAGGACGTTGGAGTGACATTTTTGCCATGTATTATTCTAAATGTCTGCAATTCCAGGATACAACTTCCTCAACTGTCTGAACTAGGACGTTGGAGTGACATTTATGCCATGTATTATTCTAAATGTCTGCAATTCCAGGTTACAACTTCCTCAACTGTCTGAACTAGGACGTTGGAGTGACATTTTTGCCATGTATTATTCTAAATGTCTGCAATTCCAGGTTACAACTTCCTCAACTGTCTGAACTAGGACGTTGGAGTGACATTTTTGCCATGTATTATTCTAAATGTCTGCAATTCCAGGTTACAACTTCCTCAACTGTCTGAACTAGGACGTTGGAGTGACATTTTTGCCATGTATTATTCTAAATGTCTGCAATTCCAGGTTACAATTTCCTCAACTGTCTGAACTAGGACGTTGGAGTGACATTTTTGCCATGTATTATTCTAAATGTCTGCAATTCCAGGTTACAACTTCCTCAACTTTCTGAACTAGGACGTTGGAGTGACATTTTTGCCATGTATTATTCTAAATGTCTGCAATTCCAGGTTACAATTTCCTCAACTGTCTGAACTAGGACGTTGGAGTGACATTTTTGCCATGTATTATTCTAAATGTCTGCAATTCCAGGTTACAACTTCCTCAACTGTCTGAACTAGGACGTTGGAGTGACATTTTTGCCATGTATTATTCTAAATGTCTGCAATTCCAGGTTACAACTTCTTCAACTGTCTGAACTAGGACGTTGGAGTGACCTTGGCGTGACCTCGGCATGATTGTTTTGCCTTTTAAATCTTTTACTACAAACGCGAGGGACAGTAATCAGTCGTTCATTATATTGAAGTTCTGTATGTCTAAACGGTGGGTTCACACAAGTGCTTGAAAATGAGACGTCTGGATATGCTCCCTCCTCTCATATCTAGCAACTCTTAACCTTTCCAATAAATGAATGAGAGTATACACTGAAACTGTCAGGATAAACACTGTACTGTTGTTTATTGCTGTTTGTTCTGCCTCATAGGCAGAATCATCACCATAAAAGAAACAGGACAAATCTGAAACAAGTGCAACGCCTCAAATACTTGGGCACAATAATAACATCAGATGGGAGATGCACCACAGAAATAAAAAACAGAATAGCTCAGGCCAAAATAGCATTTCAGAAAATGAAAAATATCTTATGCAACAAATCTATGTCAATAGAAGTGAGAAAGAGAGTTCATCAGTGCTATATAGAACCAATTCTGACCTATGGAAGCGAATCATGGACAGTAGACAAACAAATGAAAAGACTATTAGAGGTCACAGAGTTGGGATTTCTCACAAGAATGTTGAAAGTTCCCTGGACAGCCAAAGAGACCAAAGAAGAAATTCTCAAAGAGACCAAAGCAGAAAAGGAACTCCTAAAAATCATCAGAAAGAAACAATCACCATTTCTCGGGCACATCACGAGAAGAGGAAAGTTGGAATACTTGGTTACAACTGGCAAAATAAAAGGAAAGAGAGATCTCGGACGATAAAGAGAGAAAATAATGGATTGCTTGGTGTCATGGCATGGAAAACAGTCAACAACAGAACTGATACGATGCACTGTAGATAGAAGATTGTGGAAGGACATGATCGTCTACGCCAACCGATAAGGCACATGATGGTGATGATGATTCTGCCTTAGGCTTCACTCGCCCATATCCATTTATTATTTTTCTCATATATTTTTCCTGGTATATCAATGATATGGAATCATTTCTTCTTCCTCTTTCTTCACTTTTTCTTGTACCCGTTCGGGTGTTGAGGGAGATACAATGTTCTGGTTCTCTCCCTTTCAGCGGCTTCATTCATTGTTAAATGATGTTATAGTGTTTATTTTATGTTGTCTGTCCATATTGCTTTAGGTCTGCCTCTTGCTCTTCTCTCTTCTCCTCTTTTAATACATATTTTATATGATATGGAATCAACGGTATTCTTTTTAAATGGGCAAACCGATGTATTTGTTGTTTCTGTATGTAGATTATGATTGGTTCAGTGTTTACTCAATTTTTTAAATATAATTTCTCATTCTTTTTCTTTCTTTTTACTGCAAGCGCTTTTCTGAGACATCTCATCTATGTGGTGACAAGCATTCTTGTATGCTTTGTCGTAAGTATCCATGTGATGGCATTGGTAGCACAATATTGGAAGGAATAAACTCTGTATAAGATGATTCTTGGTGATAAGAGGTGACTGAAGTATAAGGGTCAATGTTTACATCGACATTAATGAAATCTAATTTAAGACTATACGGGGAAACATTGCTCTTGAATATAAAAATAGTGGCGTTGCGACTAATAGTGGTGGTGATGATAGTGAGTAGAGTGTACGAAGACTAAGATTAGCAATTGTGGATCATAGGCGCTGTCTGTGCATTTCATGCTTGAGTTTGCAGTAAGGATGGGAGGATATTACACTTTACAGTAACTCATTGAGGCCTGACACATTTAATTATTTTAAATTTGTAATTGATTGCTTTTGTTTAAACCGAATATTTATAAACATCATTGAACAGGCTTGCGCTGACAATTATAAATTGGTCTTGTTGGCATATATATCACCGTGCCATTTGACTGCCATCGATATCTCAAACGCCTGTTGCAGCCAGCTAGCTGTGATTCCCTCCCCCCCTCCCCACATCTGTAAATATGTATGTATTATCATTAGCAAAACGGAAATGAGTAATTATTCGCCATTTATGCTGCCAGTGCCTGTGTGCTCTTGACCTTGTGTGTATCATACATTCACTTATGTTATATATATTTGTGTCCTGTTGCTCGGGGAGTGGGTTGTAGAGAGAATTAAACTGGCCTTTGCCATGCGTAAATACGTCGGCTCGAACTGGTAGATCGAAGAATTTTTTAGCTTACAAAGGTGGGGGAAAACCGTAAACTATTGATTACATAGAGACTGCATTGGGCAAGTATCGTTTATTTTAAGCTACCTCCCAACCACTACATACTTCAAGAAACGGGTTACTCATAAAACTGCTGCAAATACTAACTACTTTTAGTAACTGCAATTTTTTGCTTTGATGATCTCAAAATTAAAAAACTGATCATAAATCAGCTAAAGGTTTTTAGTTGTTCCTGAATTTATAGGTAGAGTTTACGTAACACACTTCCTCTTGACTTCATATTTAAAGGTGTCGCTTTCTCGAGTTTATCATTTCATAGTAAATCTATAACACATTGAACATTGCACTTATTACATATGAAATAGCTTGATTTTCCGTTTCTAAATATACACATGGAAAATCCATATCGGGAAAACCTCTTCAGCCATTTTAAAGTCAAAACAGCTGTTGTCTAAATAATATCTGGACTATAATTTTAATGCAAGCTGGGAAAAATCAGAACAAATTCCAGTCAATAAAATGTAAGTTTTGTCCAGCTGTTAATATTATGAAATGTTAAGGCAATATTAAGACTCGAAGCAATGCATTTTTCATCAATATTTAGAATGTTTAGGTTATTAGAAAGAAAAAAAAGTGCATTGAGCCATAAGTGATAAGTGTGTTGATATGCTCTGTGGCGGGGAGGACGTATCATCAAGCTGCTCTTATTTCTGAGCAAAGTGTATTTGTTCTTAGTATATAAATGTTTCTGTTGTTGAGTTAACTTAATAAAAGTTTGTTTAAACTTGAAAACTGTTGAAATAAATCAGCGACACAAAGTTGACTGTTTGGGTAAGATAGCTAACCAGAACTGAACAAGATTCTAGGCCACCTCCAACGATCAACACGGGAACGGTCTGGCTAAGACATCAGCCAACGAGGGAGGTGTCAAATACCCACAATTGTCATGCTAAGTCGAATGTGTTGGGTCGAAAGTCACATATATTCGTATTGCAATTTGAAGTAACTCATATCAAACCAAAGCATTTACGTTCACTAGATGTCCTTTTTAAGGACGGACAACGAAGAAGTGTAGGGTGGGACGAAATCATAAATATAAACAGTTATTTCATCTCCATCTCTCGTATTTTCCCTTTTCTTTCATTTGAGCTGGATGATCGTAGGAGCACCGTAAACCTGAACAATTAATGTAGCCATTTCATTACGCCAAAGAAAACTGGAGAGAATGGTTGCTTTCAACATGTCGCCACATTCATCAACAATCACGACTGTTGTCTTTATCTAGTGAATGAAATAATCGTAACCTTCAAGGATCTAACAATAAGTATGTCAAAAACATCTCAAGTTTTAATAAGCTGCCACTATTCCCTCTTCTCTATCTGTGTACACGTGTACACAGTCAAGACTCATCAAGCATGGCAATAGTCTGCTGGTTAGAGTCAAGTCTTATCAAGTATGACAATAGTCTGCTGGTTAGAGTGAAGTCTCGTCAAGTATGACAATAGTCTGCTGGTTAAAGTCAAGTCTCATCAAGTATGACAATAGTCTGCTGGTTAGAGTGAAGTCTCATCAAGTATGACAATAGTCTGCTGGTTAAAGTCAAGTCTCATCAAGTATGACAATAGTCTGCTGGTTAGAGTGAAGTCTCATCAAGTATGACAATAGTCTGCTGGTTAGAGTGAAGTCTCATCAAGTATGACAATAGTCTGCTGGTTAGAGTCAAGTCTTATCAAGTATGACAATAGTCTGCTGGTTAGAGTCAAGTCTTATCAAGTATGACAATAGTCTGCTGGTTAGAGTCAAGTCTTATCAAGTATGACAATAGTCTGCTGGTTAGAGTCAAGTCTTATCAAGTATGACAATAGTCTGCTGGTTAGAGTCAAGTCTTATCAAGTATGACAATAGTCTGCTGGTTAGAGTGAAGTCTCATCAAGTATGGCAATAGTCTGCTGGTTAGAGTGAAGTCTCATCAAGTATGACAATAGTCTGCTGGTTAAAGTCGTCTCATCAAATATGGCAATAGTCTGCTGGTTAGAGTCAAGTCTCATCAAATATGGCAATAGTCTGCTGGTTAGAGTGAAGTCTCATCAAGTATGACAATAGTCTGCTGGTTAAAGTCAAGTCTCATCAAGTATGACAGTAGTCTGCTGGTTAAAGTCAAGTCTCATCAAGTATGACAATAGTCTGCTGGTTAAAGTCAAGTCTCATCAAGTATGACAGTAGTCTGCTGGTTAAAGTCAAGTCTCATCAAGTATGACAGTAGTCTGCTGGTTAAAGTCAAGTCTCATCAAGTATGACAGTAGTCTGCTGGTTAAAGTCAAGTCTCATCAAGTATGACAATAGTCTGCTGGTTAAAGTCAAGTCTCATCAAGTATGACAGTAGTCTGCTGGTTAAAGTCAAGTCTCATCAAGTATGACAGTAGTCTGCTGGTTAAAGTCAAGTCTCATCAAGTATGACAATAGTCTGCTGGTTAAAGTCAAGTCTCATCAAGTATGACAGTAGTCTGCTGGTTAAAGTCGTCTCATCAAGTATGACAGTAGTCTGCTGGTTAAGTCAAGTCTCATCAAGTATGACAGTAGTCTGCTGGTTAAAGTCAAGTCTCATCAAGTATGACAATAGTCTGCTGGTTAAAGTCAAGTCTCATCAAGTATGACAATAGTCTGCTGGTTAAAGTCAAGTCTCATCAAGTATGACAATAGTCTGCTGGTTAAAGTCAAGTCTCATCAAGTATGACAATAGTCTGCTGGTTAAAGTCAAGTCTCATCAAGTATGACAGTAGTCTGCTGGTTAAAGTCAAGTCTCATCAAGTATGACAATAGTCTGCTGGTTAAAGTCAAGTCTCATCAAGTATGACAGTAGTCTGCTGGTTAAAGTTAAGTCTCATCATCAAGTATGACAATAGTCTGCTGGTTAAAGTCAAGTCTCATCAAGTATGGCAATAGTCTGCTGGTTAAAGTCAAGTCTCATCAAGTATGACAGTAGTCTGCTGGTTAAAGTCAAGTCTCATCAAGTATGACAGTAGTCTGCTGGTTAAAGTCAAGTCTCATCAAGTATGACAATAGTCTGCTGGTTAAAGTCAAGTCTCATCAAGTATGACAGTAGTCTGCTGGTTAAAGTCAAGTCTCATCAAGTATGACAATAGTCTGCTGGTTAAAGTCAAGTCTCATCAAGTATGACAGTAGTCTGCTGGTTAAAGTCAAGTCTCATCAAGTATGACAGTAGTCTGCTGGTTAAAGTCAAGTCTCATCAAGTATGACAATAGTCTGCTGGTTAAAGTCAAGTCTCATCAAGTATGACAGTAGTCTGCTGGTTAAAGTCAAGTCTCATCAAGTATGACAGTAGTCTGCTGGTTAAAGTCAAGTCTCATCAAGTATGACAATAGTCTGCTGGTTAAAGTCAAGTCTCATCAAGTATGACAATAGTCTGCTGGTTAAAGTCAAGTCTCATCAAGTATGACAGTAGTCTGCTGGTTAAAGTCAAGTCTCATCAAGTATGACAGTAGTCTGCTGGTTAAAGTCAAGTCTCATCAAGTATGACAATAGTCTGCTGGTTAAAGTCAAGTCTCATCAAGTATGACAGTAGTCTGCTGGTTAAAGTCAAGTCTCATCAAGTATGACAATAGTCTGCTGGTTAAAGTCAAGTCTCATCAAGTATGACAATAGTCTGCTGGTTAAAGTCAAGTCTCATCATGTATGACAATAGTCTGCTGGTTAAAGTCAAGTCTCATCAAGTATGACAATAGTCTGCTGGTTAAAGTCAAGTCTCATCAAGTATGACAGTAGTCTGCTGGTTAAAGTCAAGTCTCATCAAGTATGACAGTAGTCTGCTGGTTAAAGTCAAGTCTCATCAAGTATGACAGTAGTCTGCTGGTTAAAGTCAAGTCTCATCAAGTATGACAGTAGTCTGCTGGTTAAAGTCAAGTCTCATCAAGTATGACAATAGTCTGCTGGTTAAAGTCAAGTCTCATCAAGTATGATGATATTTTTTCTGGCACTTTTTATTATCAGCGAACTAAACATATCGTCGCAATAAATTATATTTCATCTGAGGAATAAGCAAACAATTGTGGTTCTACAGTAAATTTGGTATACAGGAAACGGTCACAGCTTTACATAAGAGAAAACTGCTAACGTATATTCTTTTTAATACTGCTGTTAAAGAATTATCCGTGCTAATAAGTGGACAGAACAAAAATAAACAACACTTAATGAGGTTTTGGAATATCAGCACAACTAATTATTCCTGTACTGTACAGTATCATCATTGCGTGGTAATGTTTCGTTATATTTGCTTACTTCAATCGGTACGAATTTTCAACAGGATAAACTGTAAAAATCTGTTTAAATGCATCACATCATACAATTACTAAAACAATTCAATTGTTTGAACTATTAAGAACTAGATACATCGTTTATTGAATTTAAGACATTGATCGAACTTTTAGGAACTAGATCACATCGTTTAGAGAAGTTAAGACATTATTCGAACAATTAGAAACTCATCATCATCAAGTATCAGGCCTGCTGGCGTAGGGGATCATGTCTCTCCATAACTTTCGATCACGACTGTTATTTATCATTTCTGTTGTTGACCTACTGCCACGCCATTATCTTAAGCTGTCTGGTATCTTTTCTCTTTGCTTCCCTCTATCTCTTCGTCCCCCAATTTTTCCAGTTGTTACAATATATTCCAGTTGTTCTCTTCTCATTACATGGCAAAAAAAAATATGATTATTTCTTCCTAATATTAGAAATTAGCTCTCTTTTTTCTTTGGCCTCTTTCAGAACTTTTGCATTACTCTTCTTTTTAGCTGTCCATAGTATTCTCATCATTCTTCTGTAAAACCACATTTCTACAGCCTCCAGTGATTTTCTTGTCTGTTGTCCTTTTGTCCATGATTCCCATCCATATGTTAAAACTGGTTCTACATAACATTTAAGAACTCCTTTTCTTGTTTCTATTGTCAAAAATGGATTGCATAGTATCTTCCTCATTTTTTGAAAAGCTGATTTTGCCTGAGCCATTCTGCATCTCACCTCTGTTGTAAACCTACCATCTGAGGTTAACATTGTTCCCAGATATTTAAATTCATTTACCTGTTTTAATATTGTTTCACATCTTTATTTTGCGCTGAGATAATATCTTTTTCTTTGTTGTTACCATTATTACTGACTTTTTGTTATTAAGGCTGAGTCCTTTATTTTTTTTTCTTTCACTATAATATCTAACATTTCTTGTAACTCATTTTCACTCTTAGCGACTAAGACTGTATCATCAGCATACCTTAGATTATTTATATTATGACCTCCGATTGTTATTCCAGGCATGCCCCTTATGGATCTTAAATAATCTCACTATAAATATTAAATAGATCTGGTGACAGCACACAATCTTGCCTAACAAACTGTTTTATTTGTTGAAACATTCCCAATTGGTTTCCAGTTCTTATGACCACTGTTTGTTGCCAGTATATGTTCATTATTATTCTTAGATCTTTGCTATGTTTATGCTTTCTAAAATTTTGATTATCTCTTGCTGCTTTACTTTGTCAAATGCTTTAGTATGATCTATGAAACATAGGTTTAGATCTGTTTTCACTTCTGTGGCTCTTTCTACTAAAGATCTTATAATGTATATAGCAATGCTTGTTCTTTTGTCTTAAACAAAACCACACTGTTCATCACTCATTTCTGGACTGATTTTTTTCGCACTCTTCACATGATGAATCTTAGTAATATCTTAGTCATGTGACTCATAATGTTTATTGTGCGATAATCATCGCATTCAATCGCACAAGATTTTTTTGGTGAAGCTATGAATATTGATTTGAGCAGGTCGTCTGGTATATATCCGCTGTTGTAGATATCATTCAATATTTTTGTTATTATTTTTATTCCAAAATCACCCATGGCTTCAATCTCTTCTTTAGTTATATTATCTGGTCCAGGAGATTTTCCTGCTTTCATATTGCGCAAGGCGTCTTCCACTTCTTCTTTGAGTATTTCTGGTCCTTCTCAATTATCCTTAGAAACTAGAGACAGCATTATTAAAAACAAGAGACAGCATTTGTTGAAGTTAAGACATTGTTCGAACTTTAGGAACTAAAGACAGCAATTGTTGAAAATAAGACATTGTTCGAACTGTTAAAAACTAGATACAGCATTTGTTGAAGATAAGCCATTGTTTGACCTGTTAAGAACTAGAAACAGCGTTTATTGAAGTTAAGACATTTTTCGAACTTTAAAGAACTAAAGATATATTTTTTTGATGATAAGACATCATTCGACCTATTAAGAATTAGAGGCATCGTTTATTAAAGCGTGAACATTATTATGGGAACTATTTATCTCAGACAATTTGTAACAATTTATTGACATAATTTTGACGGAATTATCGTTCCTTTAAAGTCTTACAATATTTAATGGGCCGTAGAAAGAAAAAGTCACAGGAGACACATTATTACGTCTTTTAACGTAGCAACAATATCTCCGCATTTTCTCAAACTGCGCAGTTCTGTATTGTTCTCTGCCGGGTTGTGTCTATTTTTTGTCTTCCCTTTGAGTCCAAATACAAGACGAAATAGTAGAAGTCAAAGAAGACAACTTTGCAGAAAATAACATAAGCACATATGATGAGGATAATTATACTTTCATGTAAAGTTGATATGAAACAAACAAAATCTCCTATCATTACAAATTGACCTATAAATGTCAGTTCCTTAGAAAAAAAAAGTATGTAGAAGAAAAAAAAACGACATGAATGTGGTCGTTTCTTTAGCGATACAGAATTATTATTTTACAATGTAATCACAACAAGCAGATTCAGTGATTTTATTTATTTATCAATTGTGTACAGAGAAGTTAGTACAAATTGACTCTACTAGAACGTGAAGACAGAATTAAAATAGCAATTCGCATGCTCCCGAAAATAGTCTTTACTATTTATTTGGCGTTCCCTTTATGATGAAGAATTGTAAAAAATAAACAGTGACCTTTGAACCTCAGCAGACGGTAAACAAATACATGCGTTTTAAATATAGACATGACAACACAATTATAAAAAGAGCAATGCAATATGCAATCCGAAAGTATAAAATTAATACGCTGCGCAGTGTTAAGCTTGTTCAATGCAATCTTGTCAAGAGTGGACTGTGATTGTTCGGTTATTTCATCAAGAACAAATTATATGGATCTGATTGTAAGGTTTGCTATTATCTATATTATAAACTGCACTGGCAGTAAAAACATTGTTGTTTTTGAAACAGTAGAACTATGCTTCACAGTTATTGGCGCTCAGAGGAAATTCCCAATATTAACTGTCTTATTTGTGATATGTATTTTATAATTAAACAGACCGTGCGTGTTGTTTTCATATTTGACATATAAATTGGGTTACGTATCTATCAGAGTAAGTACAGCATTTTGTTACTGTGTTAACAGTCAGTAAGGTATTAGTTACCGACCAATCATTTTTTTTACTTGACAATGCTCGTTTTCATAACATATTAATGCTGTACAGGCTCAACTTTAGAGTACCCACTAGGAAAAACACTGCAAATGTGGGTATACCTCTTTATTTACATAGTATGAATGATATTTTATGAGTATCAATATATGTATTTATTGGAAAATAAAAATTTTCAATTCCAATGTTAAGTCAGTCTTATTATATGGCTGTGAAACATGGAGAACAACTAAAATGACAATCATGAAGATACAGACTTTCATTAATGGATGCTTACTCAGAATAAAAGGATGGAAATGGCAGGATAAAATCACTAAAATAGAATTATCGAAATGTACCAGACAAATACCAGTGGATAAAGAGATACAGCGAAGACGATGGCGCTGGATAAGACACACACTGCGGAAACCAACTGAGAGTATTACACAAAAGGCTCTTTTTTTGGAATCCCCGGGAAAAAGACAAAGAGGAAGACCAAGGTCTGGAACTTCACCCACTGAGGGTGAAACTAGCACAAGGTCACAACACTTGATTACCCAACGATAGTTGCTCTGGGACTACTAGTAGCTTGTTCTTTTATTCTACTTCCAGGTTATGGTAATTAGAGTCATTTCTGTTATATAACTCTTTTATTCTACTTCCAGGCTATGGTAATTAGAGTCATTTCTGTTAAATAACTCTTTTATTCTACTTCCAGGCTATGGTAATTAGAGTCATTTCTGTTATATAACTCTTTTATTCTACTTCCAGGCTGTGGTAATTAGAGTCATTTCTGTTATATAACTCTTTTATTCTACTTCCAGGCTATGGTAATTAGAGTCATTTCTGTTATATCACTCTTTTATTCTACTTCCAGGTTATGGTAATTAGAGTCATTTCTGTTATATACCTCTTTTACTGTACTTCCAGGCTATGGTAATTAGAGTCATTTCTGTTATATAACTCTTTTATTGTACTTCCAGGTTATGGTAATTAGAGTCATTTCTGTTATATACCTCTTTAGTCTACTTCCAGGCTATGGTAATTAGAGTCATTTCTGTTATATAACTCTTTTATTCTACTTCCAGGTTATGGTAATTAGAGTCATTTCTGTTATATAACTCTATTATTCTACTTCCAGGCTATGGTAATTAGAGTCATTTCTGTTATATAACTCTTTTATTCTACTTCCATGCTATGGTAATTAGAGTCATTTTTGTTATATAACTCTTTTATTCTACTTCCAGGCTATGGTAATTAGAGTCATTTCTGTTATATAACTCTTTTATTCTACTTCCATGCTATGGTAATTAGAGTCATTTTTGTTATATAACTCTTTTATTCTACTTCCAGGCTATGTAATTAGAGTCATTTCTGTTATATAACTCTTTTATTTACACTTGCAACAGCGATACAACTTCCGCTCTCTTGCTTTTCTCTCTCTCCCTCTCTCTCTCTCTCTCTCTCTCTCTCTTTCTCTCTCTCTCTCATCAACATCATAATCAATTTCTGCTCTTGACTATTTCTTCGGCTCCACATATGAGAGTCTTTTTAAAAGTATTTTATTTTGAAAGTTGTCATCAAAATTAAAACGTGTTTGTTATACATTTTTATATCGACAGAAATCTGATTGAATCAAGTAATCATGGCAGACGTCTTCATCATTTTAGTCTGTGGATTCGTCGTCTTTCTAGCCATCATTGGGGCATCTTGTGCTGTTCTGTTTATTTACAGAAGACAAGCAAACTTTACTTCAGCGCGAGCACTGTTGCCGACATCATCTTCATTAAGATTCAACGACAACTGGCTTAGAGGTAGTCCCATCTACAAGAAGCCAGTGCACACTCTCATTGACAACACAGATGACTGTGCTAAGCTTCCTGTTTAACGGAATGTGCTACTTTTTGCTGTCCAGTAAACGGCGCTAAAGGATAACGTGTTCCTTAATCAAAAACACCATTACTGAATTGATGTACCTATTTAAAGCGCTGCTGTCTGAGCAGCATAAAATGGTGCGCTGGAGAATAGCACGTGATTTCATTCTGCTTCATCAACAAATACATCAACCTCATTTACCTCAAGCATTTTAGTTGTAATAAATAATGTTAAAAACAGCGACCACGTGGCATAACGTGCGCCATTTTGAAAATACATCTTTTTTTCAGATTAAAATAACATCTTCGATTCCTAACTCGTTTAGCTAAACTGTTGGCTTACACCTGGTGGGGAGGATAAATAGGGTCTTGATCAAATATGCTTCATTGACCTTGGTTCCAGGAGTCAGCTATGATCTCTTTAACTGCTGTCAACAATTTTAATGTCTGCCCCCTAGTGATGAATTGTCATATGTAAATAAATAAAACAGTAGTAAATCAAATTCCATAACAATGACATTAAAAAAAAAACACCGTGTTTTCAGATTTGACATGGAACTAAGAGAAAATAAGAAACAAACGAACGTGACCGACAACTACAAACGTATTCATGGTCAGTGAAAATGGTGGAAGTAAACATTGGAAGAATCACCTACATCCATTCTGATTCCCGGGCAGATAATTTACAACATGCAATTTTTGTTAACAAATTAGAATTTAAGACTTCCTGTGGTAAATTAATGAAAGTTAGGTGAAATGATGATACTTTATGTGCGGACGGTTTGAGAGTTGACAACATTATCATATTCACCACTACCATCATAATTTACGGAGAAGACAACGAATGTGTGTGTGCGTACGTGTGTGTGCGTCATGTGAGAATGCTTTTTATTAAAATAAGAGCTTAAAAAAATAAAAATTTAAATCTATAGAAATCATAAAGACTATGTATATCAAAATTCCATAAATGTAAGCATTTATATTACATTTGTATATGTACGGACATTATGAAAATCAAAATTCCAACAACAGACATCTTGACTTACTTTACTTGTCTCTGCCTCTGTTGTCCTTCAGCGTCGAGGAAAACGTTTAGGTCATGGTTCTGTGGTGTCTCCTGCTGCTTCCCTTTATGATGTCTGCTATTTCATGAATTCATCGTCTTCTAGGTCTTTCTTTTCCCCCTTCTCTCCTTGTTACTGAGAGTTAAAGCTTGTTGAGATGATGTCTGACAGTGATCATGCTACATGTCCACGACACACGATCTACTGTTGCCTTATTTGATCCCACATTGGCCTTATCACAGCTCTTTTCCTTATATCCTCATTTCTACTTCTGTCTCATCTTTATTGATTTGGGATTATTCTTATGCATCTCACCTCTGTTGTGACGATTTTTCTTTGGCCGTTAACGTCCAAGTTTGGCACTCGTAACAGAGTGTTTGGGTAAACTCTACTCTTTGTGTGTTAGATGTAAAACGCTTGTTTTGTAATAATTAGAGTCCATTGTTGGATCACTAGGTTGGACTCTCGCTATCTGTGGTCAATATCTGTTTGCTTTTTCTATTTGAATTGTATGACGCTTCCTTATTATTTAAAGTCTGTCGTTTGCTTTAATTATGGGGAAAAAATTATACACTACTCTATTACATTTGTATTACACTCACCATGAGTAAAATATTTAAATAACAGACACAATGTATAACAAAGTACAACAAGTAACAAATGTTAATCGTTGTAGCATATACATGTTAATTGCTCATGCTTTTGTTTTCTTTTGATCAAGTACCTTCATTAAGTACATTCCTTAAATACCCTCATATGTTCACTTGGTCAATTTTATTGAGAGCTACTGGATGAAATGAATGGTCTCCCCTACCCGACATGTAACTAACGCGTTTGACGTCATGCCTCTAACATGTGGTATTATTCAAAGATGTATCTGTGATATCTATTACCCCTTCATGAATTTTAGTTTAGACAGTCATTTGTTTATTTGAATACTCCTTTCATTTTAATAATTTAAAACATTCAACTCTAATTATTGCCCTTCCAAAAAAAAATGTTCCATTAAAATAAAGACAACTAACATAAAAGTAAGTTTTCCATAATTTCATGCTGCTTATGTTCCAGATTGCAAGTACATCATATTTAGGAAGAAATTAATAATAAGTCTAAAATCAATATATGATGATTAATGCCGAAAAAAAACGCACAAACATCATAAATACAGACAGTGTAGATATAACATTAAAGATATGAACAAGGGCAGGTGTTCAGAAGTGTTTCATAAACAGGTTGCAGAACTGCCATGCATTGGACTCATGAGGGAAAACGAAATAGAGGAGGCAAACCGAGGGCAGCCTGGTAGAAAGCTAAGGTAGTGTGTTGTTCTATAAAATGCCTTAAAATATCCACCAATGACCACTTTGTTGTGACTAAAGAAATATGCAATTATCTTGCCTCCTTTAATCATGTAAACATTATATTGTATGTAGGCTATATAGATGAAATATGTACATAATTGATGTGTGTGTATTTAAGCACACCAGAAAGTTTTTATATTTCTAATTCTTGTTTTGTGGTCTTTAAAGAATTACATTTGGTCACAAAATTCAATTGCATAATTACTCTTGTTATATCGTTTTTAAATGTGTCGCTTGTTGCTGTTTCTTTTTATCTAGTGTCTGTGAAAATTGTGTGCTTGATTTGCTTCAACTCATTATATAGTAAACAAAAGTAAAGTACCCCCGTCACGCCAAGTGGCGCATAGAGAATATGGTGTTAGTGACCATACATTTTACAGACCTTCAGCACATGATTTTTGGGGTAATTTTGTCGGTATTACGCCCGCGCCGCTTTACTTTCCCAGAAAAAAATCCAGTATCCATTTAAGGCTGGGTGAACACGGGAGCCGTCGGTTGTTATCGAACCCTACCCCTTGTCCTTTGTAGTTCAGTTCACTAACCACTGAGCTATCGTGGCTCCCATATATATATATATATATATATATATATATATATATATATATATATATATATATATATCATCATCATTATCATGTGCCATACCGGTTGGCGTAGGCGATGATGCCCTCCCACAGTCCTATACACCGTGCATCGTATCAATTCTGTTATTGACTGTTTTCCATGCTATGACTCCACGGTAGCTACTATTTCTCTCTCTATTTCTCGTCTGCAATCTCTCTTTCCCTGTATTTTGCCAGCTATAACCAAGTATTCCAACTTTCCTCTTCTCATGATGTGTCCTAAAAATGTAGATTGCTTACAACTGATATTTTTTAGAAGATCCTTTTTAAGTTGACCATTTTTTTAGAATCTCCTCGTTGGTGTTTGTACCTGTTAAGGGAACTTTCAACATTTTTCTGAGAAATCCCATCTCTAGCCTCTAATCGTCTTTTCATTTGTTTGCAAGAACAGTAACTTCTGCTGAGATGAAGTGTGTCAGACGAATGACAGGACAGAGCCTGAGAGACAAGATCAGAAATGAAGAACTGAGAAAAAAGCTAGGAATAACCCCCGCCATAGAATATAGAAAGAAACAACAGATAAAATGGTTTGGCAACGTGACAAAGCAGAGTGATCAAAACACAACAGAACGAGCCCTCAATAAACGTTGCGAGAACACCAGACCCAAGGGTCGACCACGAAAAAATGCATTGATGGAATATTAGAAGCACTAGGAAAAATAAATAAAATAATAAGCATCAGGAGCGAACAGAAGAGCAAAAGACCACCAATTATATCTCTCTTCGACGCTGTAAAAAAAAAATGAGGAACGAAAGAAGAAGAAATAGACTTGTTTTTTCACTGTCCATGATTCGCTTCCACAGTTAAGGAATTGGCAATATATAGTACCGATGAACTGTCTGTCTCACTTCTATTGACATAGATTTGTTGCACAAGACGTTTTTTTTTCATTTTCTGAAATGCTAATTTGGCCTCAGTTATTCGGCATTTTGTTTCTGTGGTGCATCTTCCATCTGATATTATTGTGCCCAAGTATTTGACGCGTTGAACTTATTTCAGATTTGTTCTCTTTTCTTTTTAATGCTGCATGGTAGTGATGATTGTTTATTCTATGTGACCTGTTTATTCTATGTGACCATTACTTCTACTTTCTTGCTATTCAGACTGAGACCTTTCTTGTTGTTTTCTTTTACTGTTATGTCTATCATTTCTTGTAGTTCATTCTCCTTCTCTGCTATTAAGACTGTGTCATCCGCATATCGCAAATTGTTTATGTTGTTTCCGTTACCTCAACTCCTTCTTTGTGGTCTACAATTGATTTCATATTTTCGCTGTAAAACGAAAATAAATCCGGCGACAGAACACAGCGCTGTCTGACTCCTTGTTTTATATATTGGAACTGTCCTGTTTGGTTGCTAATTCTTACGGCTGCTGTTTGTTGCCAATACATGTTTTTTTTAATGATCCGCAGATCCTTGCCATCAATGTTTAATTTCTCCAGCATATTGATCTTTTCCACATGCTTTACTTTCTCAAAAGCTTTTGTGTATAATCTCTGAAACACACATATAGATCTTTCTTTACCTCTATAGCTCTTTCTATCAATGTTATCAGGATGTATATTGCATTATTGGTGCCCTTTACTACCACAAATCCGCATTGTTCCTAATTATCATTGGTTTTACTTTATTCCATACACGTCTCATGACGATTCTTAGTAATATTTTAGTCATATGGCTCATGAGACTAATAGTGCGATGGTTTTCACAATCAGTGGCGCCTGACTTCTCCGGTATGGGTACAAAGATAGATTTTAGTAGATCTTCAGGTATGTGTCCAATGTTATATATCATTATCAACGAGTGCCATCTCCGCAACGAAGGTTGGCTACCATGGAGCGCCATTCTGCTCTGTCTCTTGCTTTGATGGTGCAGGTTGTCATAGGCTGGTTTGTCCATCTTTCGATGTTACTCGTCCATGGCAGTCCTGGTCTGCCTCTTTTAGCTTGTATTTTCCCCTCCATTATTACTTTTAGTAGGCTGTTGTGTCTTTTAACATGGCCCAAAAATCGCATTTGTCTTGTTTGAATTGTGTTTAGTAGTTCTCTTTTCATTTGTAGTTGTTTCAAGACTGCATCGTTTGTTTAATATATATATACAATTGAGTAGCTTTGCTGTGACTTGTTGTACTCCAAACTCTGCTAACGCATTTACCTCTTTGATTGTTATATTGACAGGACGTGGAGCTTTGCCTCTTTTCATGTATTGAATTGTCTCCTCCACTACACTCTGCATTATTGGTGGTCAGTGTGTCTTTGTATGTGTATATATATATATATATATATATATATATATATATATATATATATATGTATATATATATATATATATTTATATGTGGCCTCAGGCGTCTTTACAGAAGGTTCGTAACAAGCAATAATGATAAGTCAGTATTATGGCAAAATAATAGTGTATAACGCTGGATGTTTTTTTTTTTTTAAACAGCTTCTCTCCTGGCTGAATCTGCCAATATTGGATAGACAGATTCGACCGGAGAATGAACAAGATGTATTCGTGGTGGAGACAAATAATTATAAATGAATGTTATAGAGGGAAACTTCCGTGGCGATAATTTGGGGGATTATATGAGGAAGAGGTATGTTTACATAACTCGAAAAAAATGACAAATAATCAATAATAGAAAAAAAAAACAAACAACAATATATGGTCCGAAGAAGAATCGAACCCATACTCATTGGCACAGCGCCTTGCCACGAGAAGCCAAACGCTAGGGAACACGGCCAATTCAGCTAACTAAAAATTAGCTATCATTGGCGATGTCTTTCACGCAAGTGTTCTCGTGACTATAACATAGGGCTGCGATCACAGCTCGGGAATAAATTGTGTATCTGTATTTTCCTATTAAGACAAGTATCTCCCAGTGCTTCGTCCTATAAATGTGTGCCTGCAACACAAGCATCCAGCCCTACCGGGAGATACTTGTCTTAATAGGAAAATACAGATACACAATTTATTCCCGAGTTGTGATCGTAACCTTATGCTATTAGTTCTGAGAACGCCTGCGTGAAAATCGCCATAGCCAAATGATGGCTAATTTTTTAGTTAGCTGATTTGGCCGTGTTCCCTAGCGTTTGGCTTCTCGTGGCAAGGCGCCGAGTACAGGTTCGATTCTGCTTGGGCCATAAATTGTTCTTTGTTTATTTTTTCTCTTGATTATTTGTCATTATTTTCAAGTGCTGTAAACATACCTCCACCTCCTCCTATAATTCTATGTATTCGTGGTGCCTGACCTCGCCTCCTTTCTCCTGCGCCTTTTGTCTTCTGAATTTGAGATCAACGCTGCATCAAAAGTTGCTGTGCCATTTGTAATTTTTGTTATGTGCTACGATCTGCATCCAGATATTCCTAGTTTCATTTACTGATAGAGAATTCACTTAAGGAATCCCTGCAAACATCCTTATATCTCAGCACTAGTCTGCCCTTTTCTCTCTTTCTGTCCTTAAGTTCACCATGCAATATTTGTTTGGGAATACGATTGTTTGCCATTCTTCTTACATGACCCACCACCTTAACATCCGACTCCTAAGTGTTGCCACGATGGTTAGGCATTTTGGTTCGTTTGTAAGACATTAAAGTTGGGTACTTTGTCTTGCCATTTGATGTTCACAATTTTTGGAAGGCAACGCACTTGAAAGCTGTTTAATCTTTTCTCCTGCCCTGCACGAGTAGTCCACATTTCTGATCCGTATACTAAGTACAGAGAATGAACTACAAAAAATGATAGACATAATAGTGAAAGAAAGCAACAAGAAAGGTCTCAGTCTGAATAGTAAGAAAACAGAAGTAATGGTTATATCGAAGAAACAATCACCACCATCATGCAGTATAAAAATAAACGAGACAAATCTGAAACAAGTGCAACGTTTCAAATACTTGGGCACAATAATAACATCAGATGGGAAATGCACCACAGAAATAAAAAGCAGAATAGCTCAGGCCAAAATGACATTTCAGAAAATGAAAAATATCTTATGCAACAAATCTATGTCACTAAAAATGAGAAAGAGAGTTCATCAGTGCTATATAGAACCAATTCTGACCTATGGAAGCGGATCATGGGCAGTAGACAAACAAATGAAAAGACGATTAGAGGCCACAGAGATGGGATTTCTCAGAAGAATGTTGAAAGTTTCCTGGACAGCTAAAAAGATCAATGAGGAAGTTCTCAAAGAGGCCAACACAAAAAGGGAGCTCTTAAAAAAACATCAGAAAGAAGCAATCAACATTTTTCGGGCACATCATGGGAAGAGGAAAGTTGGAATACTTGGTTACAACTGGCAAAATAAAAGGAAAGAGAGATCGCGGACGACAAAGAGAGAAAATACTGGATAGCTTGGTGTCATGGCATGGAAAACAGTCAACAACAGAACTGATACGATGCACTGTAGATAGAAGATTGTGGAGGGACATGATCACCTACGCCAACCGGTATGGCACATGATGATAATACTAAGTACGCAACTTAATCTTACCTGCTCCCAAAGATTATAGGTCTTTAGGCTTAGGAGTAGTAAAATATTGTTTATACCAAAAGCAAGAAGGCTAATCACCACAGCACAATGGCCTCCTTGTTTCATTATGGATTTGATTCTTGCCCTCTCGTCAGTGTTTTTATGATTGAACTAGCTCACGACACCCCTACTTTGTTGCGGTTTTTTTTAAGTAATTTATTTTAATTCTGAATGCAAGAAAATTTCCTCTGAGTGCAATGAGGAATTACAATTTGACATATCTACCACCTGCAAGCCTTGTAATTATTAAAAGTGGTAATTCCTTGAAATAACATTGATTTTCGAGTTTAGATTTCCTTTAATTCGATACATTTAACTGTATTTAATACAACACAGAGACAGAACAACGAGAAAGGGAATGGATCCTGCTGCGCTTGTGACGTCGATGGAACATAGTGTTAGTGCCAATATTTAAATAAAAACCGTTGACACATTTTTATAAAAATAATACGGTCACTACGCCCCAGCTATAGTTGACTGAGTCCCAGTGTTGTCTTTCACTTCTAGGAAAATCCGGTATCTATTTATAGGGTGCGTTAACCTAGAAACCGTTGATCTGGATCGAACACAGCGGCGGATATTCAGAGCAGGAAACGGACTCCTCTAATATTTTATCAGAATACATAATAGAATCGTATAATCAATGCGTTTAATGTCAGCCGTGATAAAACTCAAGTAACTCGCATTGTAAGTTTTGATGCTCGAAGCGACACTGTCCAGAAGTCTCCGAACATTTCTGAATAGCCGGCCGAGCACAAATGGGAGAAAACTGGCGTGCTTAAACCCACCGTCCGGGGTGATTCGAACCTGACGAGATGTCTATAGAAGACCATTTGAAAATAAATTTCATTTGAGGTTCAACCATTATTTTTACCTAATGTGATTAATTTTCAAAATAACATTTTAGTGAGCACTGCAATACAAAATAAGATTAATGTGGATGAAATCCTGAATGATATTTTTAGGCAAGTACCTGGCTATCTAAACAATAAAAGGATCTGATTATTGATATGATATGGCTATAGAACATCTTTCACGTTTGTGAGAGATGGAAAGGACGTTGGGTCTCTAAACTCATTCAGCGGCATGCCGAGGCATACCACCAGATGTACGGAGGAGGGGAGGGGCGGATTAAGGTAACACTTTCCAGCCCATTGCCTTCACCATTAACCATTCCTGGTCAGCCATCAACGTTTTCTCATAATTTTTTCTCCCGATAGGTTACATTCTGTCTTTCTCACACAATCCCTTTGTCACACACTTAGTCAGGGAGAGAGAGAGAGAGAGAGAGAGAGAGAGAGAGAGAGAGAGAGAGAGACCTCAAACCAGATATGTTGTGCCAAAAGTCATCCAAGCATAACATAAAGAAGACAAAGAACCTTCCTTCCCGAGGGTTCTTGAGGTTATGGGCCAAGATTGTCGAGAGGAAATACCCCTCCGCCCATTGCCATAGTGAATAGTGGAGTATGTGCAATGTGTATAGAATGCTGTTCATTGTTGGGGTCGATTACGGGAAAATCCAGATCTGTATTTAAACCAAACACACACACACACATACACATTATATGTGTTGTTCAATCTCGCAAAACTAAAGGCAAGGTCCAAAATCAGACATATCACTTCTAGAGACATGTTATTTGCTGACGACGTGGCACTTGTCAGGAAGAACTCCCGTGCATGATACATCGATTTTCGCATGCCTGCAGAGACTTCAGTCTAACAATAAGTTTATAGAAAACTAATATACTCGGTCAGGGCGTCGAAGTCTGAAACACCTGAAATCTCTATCGACAACTACAAACTCGATGTTGTACAGCAGTATAACTACCTAGGGTCCATCATCAACAACAAACTATCTTTAGATACAGAAATTGACACCCGCATTGTTAAAGCTGCTACCACCATTCGCCCGTATTTCTGTGCGTGTTTGGCAAAACAGCAAACTGACAATTAAAACAAAGGCCACACGAAAGATGAGTAGGCATCATGCTAGATAGAGAAAGAAGCAAAACAATGAAAGGATTTTGGCCAGTATCAGACAGAATTCTGCTAGTAAAATTGAGAGGTAGACCAATGGATATTAACATAATTCAAGTTTATGCTCCAACAAGTAATAGCTAAGAAGAAGACATTGACACTTTTTACGAGGAGCTAGAGGCGACCATGGAACAGTGTAAACCCCAAGAAATAATTATTATATTAGGGGATTTCAATGCAAAGGTAAGAGCAGCTAAAGTGCAAAATGTGACTGGGTGACTTGGAGAGACGAATGACAGAGGGGATAGATTGATCGATTGGGCAAAGACACATGAAATGATTATAGGTAACACCTGGTTCAAGCAACACCCTAGGCGACTATGGACATGGGAAAGCCCAGACAAAAAAGTACACAAAATGATTTTATACTGGTACAGAGAAGATTTAGGAATGGGCTAACATCGGTTAAAACAAGGCCAGGAGCAGATTGCAATAGTGACGATGTACCAGTAGTTGGAAAGATAAGAATAAAACTGCGGAAGGCACATAAATCACCAAGAAATATAAAATTAGAACTAGATATGCTAAGAGTAGATAAACAAATGAGTGATAAGTACAGCACGATAGTACAAAATAGATATAATGTTATTGAGAAAATACAGGACGTCCAGGAGCAGTGGGAAATGCTCAGACAATCGATTCAACAAACATCAAAAGAAGTAATACCAGTGACTAAAAGAATCAACAAAAAGAAATGGATGACAGAAGAAATATTACAACTAATGGACGAAAGAAGAAAACATAAGAAAGAAGAACAGACATACAAAATATTGCGCAAAAAGACCCTAAACAAATGCAGTGAAGCAAAGGAAGGATGGTTAAAACAGAAATGTGAAGAAATGGAAAAACAACAAAAGAAAGACTCAAAATTTACGCACAATCAGTTAAATGAATTAACAGGAAGAAAAGAAGTCAAAGTTTCAGGATGTGTGAAATCAAAGAAAGGAAATATAATAATGGGACAGGAGAAGACAATGGAAAGATGGACAGAATATATCAGTCAACTCTATGATGATGAAAGACCAGAATTAAACAATTCTAATGAAGACATAGGACCACCAATAATGCAGAGTAAAGTGGAGGACGCAATTCAACACATGAAAGGAGGCAAAACTCTAAGTCCTGACAATATAACAATCGAAGAGATAAGGGCATTAGGAGAGCTGGGAGTACAAGTCATAACAAAATTACTCAATGACATATATAACACTGGACACATACCAGAAGATCTACTAAAATCTATCTTTGCAGCCATACCGAAGAAGTTAGGAGCCACTGATTGTGAAGACCAAGGCACTATTAGTTTCATGAGCCATATGACTAAAATATTACTAAGAATAATCATGAGACGTGTAAGGAACAAAATAAAACCAGAAATAAGTGAGGAACAATGTGGATTTGTGGAAGGAAAGGGCACCAATAATGCAATATACATTTTAAGAACATTGATAGAAAGATCTATAGAGGTAAAGAAAGATCTATATATGTGCTTTATAGACTACACGAAAGCATTTGACAAATTAAAGCATATGGAAATAATCAATATGCTGGAGAAATTAAACATTGATGGCAAGGATCTGCGAATCATAAAAAACATGTACTGGCAACAAACAACAGCTATACGAATTAACAACCAAACAGGACAATTTCAATACATAAAACAAGGAGTCAGACAAGGCTGTGTTCTGTCACCGGATTTGTTTTCACTTTACAGCGAATATATTATGAGATCAATAGTAGACAAAAAAGGAATTGAAGTCAACGGTCACAACATAAATAATTTGCGATATACGGATGACGCAGTCTTAATAGCAGAGACAGAGAACGGACTACAAGAAATGATAGACATAATAGTAAAAGAAAGCAACAAGAAAGGTCTCAGTCTGAATAGTAAGAAAACAGAAGTAATGGTTATATCGAAGAAACAATCATCACCATCATGCAGCATAAAAATAAACAAGACAAATCTGAAACAAGTGCAACGTTTCAAATGCTTGGGCACAATAATAACATCAGATGGGAGATGCACTACAGAAATAAAAAGCAGAATAGCTCAGGCCAAATAACATTTCAGAAAATGAAAAATATCTTATGCAACAAATCTATGTCAATAAAAATGAGAAAGAGAGTTCATCGGTGCTATATAGAACCAATTATGACCTATGGAAGCGAATCATGGGCAGTAGACAAACAAATGAAAAGACGATTAGAGGCCACAGAGATGGGATTTCTCAGAAGAATGTTGAAAGCTCCCTGGACAGCTGAAAAGACCAATGAGGAAGTTCTCAAAGAGGCCAACACAAATCGGGAGCTCTTAAAAACATCAGAAAGAAGCAATCAACATTTTTCGGGCACATCATGAGAAGAGGAAAGTTGGAATACCTGGTTACAATTGGCAAAATAAAAGGAAAGAGAGATCGCGGAAAACAAAGAGAGAAAATACTGGATAGCTTGGTGTCATGGCATGGAAAGCAGTCAACAACAGAACTGATACGATGCACTGTAGATAGAAGATTGTGGAGGGACATGATCGCCTACGCCAACCGGTATGGCACATGATGATGATGATGATGACGCCACCATAAAAGTAACATACGTGCTTTTGGAACTCATCCATAATAATAATAATAATGATAATAATAATAATGATAATAATAATAATAATGATAATAATAACAATACCAGCATCATATTTTAATGAAATATAAAATAAGTTATACAAGATCACATTAAACTGAAATACACCCAATCTTCGTTTCCTAAAATCAACTCTGAAACTATAAAACAGTCATGGAATAAGTTAGTTTTCTAATGAAACCAGATCACTCACAAAGTAACCCTAAAACCGAGAAAGCTGATCAACATCAATCAAAGCACTTTAGATCTCTTTTTGGAACATAAGTCACGGACAAGGTATCACCATTTATCCATTATTGGTGGACATTTTTTTCCACTTTTTTGCCAATCTTCCAGTTTTCTTGAGGGTTTCCATGACATCTATTATCCACGTTTTCCTAGACTTTCGATGTTTTATTTTTCCTTGTGTGTTATATAATGGTAGCGTCTTATTAAGCCGGCATCAGAAATTCTTAGTGTAAATCCAATCCATGTCCATTTTCTATTCATAATTTGTTGCTTGATTGGTCTTTATTTTGTTCTTTCTTGGATATTTTCATTTCTGATATTGACATACCATTTGACGTTCAGAATTCTCCTCAGTTGTTTATAAATGTGTGTAATGTTTGTTTAGTTATATTATCTAACATCCACGTTTTTGAGCTATATAGTGTATATTTTTTTTTCATTTGTTTTAGACAGTCATATTTTGGTGCATGTCTTTATGTTGTTGTTTTTTTTCTGCCTATATTTATATTGAGTTTGATGTAAGCTTTTCTTGACTTGTTTAAGCCTCTCTGAGCCCCTCCTCTCGTGACTTCATACTCTCTATTTCCAGAACCCTCCCTTTTCCAAAAGTAGATTGATTTCCTAGTCGACGCTTATGGTCAACACGCAAACGTTGAATCTATTCAACAACAATCGGAGGGACCTCTGATGGAAAGACAAGGCAGAGGAAAAGCGGTCTGGCTACTCCATCTTATGAATGTATATATGTGTGTATATAAAATAAACATAAAATGCTAGCAGACAGTTAAATCTGTACACAGACGTGATAAACTACGATGCTTCAGCAAAAGCCTTCATGAGGTAGAAAACAAACATTAATGCAAAAACAGACAGGAAAGGCTACTTGCGGCGCAGCATGATATTGAATATATTATCAAATGTATATTTGTGCCTATCCATTTAGCACAGTAAGTAAATAAAGAGCCCCATCCCGCCAAGTGGCGTATAGGGAATATGGTGTTAGTGACCATACATTTTACAGACCTTCAGCACATGATTTTTGGGGTAATGTGGTCGGTATTACGCCTGTGCTGCTTTACTTTCCCAGAAAAAAAATCCGGTATCCATTTAAGGCTGGGTGAACCCGGAAGCCGTCGGTTAGGATCGAACACTACCTTTTGTCCTTTGTAGTCCAGTTCATTTGGCACAGTACGACCACTTATTGTTTTTCCTTGTAATCTTTCTCCATCAGTCTGTCGTGTTTGTTTTGGTATTAATATGTATTATTTTGTAACTGATGTAGGTTTTTGCCGAAACGCAGTAGTTTGTCTGTCTCCCCACAGGCTTAGCTGTATATTATTTTATGTTTATTTTACATGTTTTCATCAGCTCTACTCACTGTCCTGCATGATATTTAATGTAATAAATAATGTATATTTGTGTTTATCTTCACGAAACTGTCTTAGTACAATTAATGTAGTCACTAAGACTCCATTATCCAATTCCAACTGCTATGGAAATACCTTTTAGCTTTTTCTACTGTATACCCTATTTTTTCATTGACCAGCGGCACATATTTTTTTTTAGGGAGCAACGATAGCTCAGTCGTTAGGGAACTGGACTACAAAGGACAAGAGATCGAGTTCGATCGGGTTCGATCCGCCAGATCGACGGCTTCCGGGTTCACTCAACCTTAAATGGAAACCGGATTTTTTTCTGGGAAAGTAAAGAGGCACAGGCGTAACGCCAAGCACATTACCCCAAAAATCATGTGCTGAAGGTCTATAAAAATTATGGTCACTAGCACCATATTCCCTATACGCCACATTGCCGTGACGGGACACTACACTTTTTTTTTTAAAAACAAAATACAAGCACCCCACACTTCCCCGTACTCATTAATGCTTGAAGGCACACACACATAGCCATCTACCGTAAGCATTAAAATAAGAAGCGGTACAAAAGAACTGGCATGTTTCCATGACCTATTTTTCACGTTCACGGATCTATGTCGTTGGGCTCTTACGTAAGGTTTAACAAAAAAAAAAGCATTTTAACTTTATGTTCAAAAAAGGTCTGACAACAATTATGTAAAAGGACATTCTCCAAGATGATGCATTTCCATATGAAGCTTTGGTAAAAACTTATTTCATGTTTAGAAGAAACAGTTAACGTTAAACTGAATAAATCTCAACATATAATCTACACACGATTGTAAGTTTATCTGAAATCATTGTAAATATTGACTGCAATTATCAATTATTTTGTGTTGAATAGTTGTTATATATAATATATATTCGAAAACACAAATTGTGTAAGTAGGCTTATGTTGAATGTCAATCGAAGAAAGCCTTATTTTATTGTCTGGAATTATTATTGTTACTCTTCTTATCTTCAGATTATATAAACTGATCACCAAGAAGGTTATAACAAGAACATCGTCGCTTCCAGCAAACCTTTATTGCTCCTTAATGATCTCTAAATAACGAAAGATTAACATTCTGCATAACCTTCCTTTTCCATGCCAAGAGCTAGTCATTATCTTATTTAGCAATTCTATTTACATGTTCTAAATCGTTAATCAACACTTTTCGGCCACTCAACGAGAAGAGGAAAGTTGGAATACTTGGTTACAACAGGCAAAATACAGAGAAAAAGAGATGGCGGACTATAAAGAGAGAAGATACTAGATATCTCGGTGTTATGGCATGGAAAACAGTCAACAACAGAATTGATACGATGCACTAAGATTGTTGAAGGACATGATCGCCTGCGCCAACCGGTATGGCACATGATGATGATAATGATGATGATGAAATCACTACAACTTTCACTCATATTCTCTCTCTTTGCTATTCTTTTTTCTTGACGATTTTTTAGCTCTTTGTCCGTGATAGTGGTTTTTATTTTCTTTTGTTTAGTAAAAAAAAACACAAAAAAAACATTGTTTGTTCAAATGTTTATTTTAACAGAAAGCTGAGTCTTTCCAGCAACTATGGCAGGCATCATGATATTTGTCAGTGGATTAGTCGTCCTTCTCGCCATTATTGGGGCAATTTGTGCAGTTTGGTTTCTCAGTAGAATACAGGCAAGCTTCAATGCGCACCGAGATCGGAGACTATAGGAACTATCGTTACCAATTGTTGCCAAAAAGACGACTCATAAGCAAGGATTATAGCTCGTTTCAAATCACTTGCCCAACTTCAAAACGCTATTACTCTCTAACCATTTATTAAAAACTTTTGAAATTTTCCAAATGTTATTAGAATGCAAAAGACCCTTTAAATGTATATTTAACAAATATCTTGCAGCTGCAGTTTTCTTAAAGCGGCGATATTTCTTTGATGTTTGTCAAAATTGTAAATTGTGAAGCCCTAAAGAATAGAAATTACCGTAGTTGCTGGTCTATGATTAATTTTCACTAGGTAAAGGCGTGGCCGTAATGGGGAAATAACCTAATAAGACAAAACACCAGGAGAATTATTGTCTGCTCAGTTCGAGGACGGCTTCGCCGCTGAATGAACGGAAATGGAACACACAATGCCTCGTGTTTTCTACAAGTGTCTAATTGTGTCAGAAAGCCCACGTGGAATGCGTGCAAAAACGTAAATTGTACCGTGTATGGATTTTTAATCGCTATTTTTAACTTAAAATACTGTAAACATTAAGTTTTGACTACATCAATGGGTCGTTATAAATTTATATAAATCAAATAAGCAACAATAATAACCAAATGTTTTTTTTTAAATTAAATTAATTCCCTGTTGGGTTCTAATCATTATAACTTTACATGCAAATTTTGAAAAAATTACAAATAGAGATTAAAAAGATATCGATTTTAAAAGTTGGGCACATGGTTTGAAACGAGCTTATAGAAACAATTTTCCGTGTACTGATCAGCAGAGCCTGCAAATTTACTTTGGGCTTCATTCATATACAAACATATATATACATTATTCTGTAGCATAATCTTATTTGTAGTAATTGAAAGTGTTATTGATTGTTATGTAGAGCCAGTCTTAACTGCACGGAAGTGAATGCTAGCAAAAGGACAATAGACAAGAAAATCGTTGGAAGCCAACAACATTTGGTTTTATATAAGAATGTTAAGTATGCCATGGATAGCTAAAAAGAGTTAAATGGATGTTCTAAAAGAGGCCAAAACAAAATGAAAACTTATTTTCAACATCAAAAGAACCAATCATAATTTTTTGTAATAACTACAACCTTCAAAGACAAAAGTATTTGAACATCATTTGAAAAACATTAAGATCACATTTATAATTTTTTTAAATGTAAATTGTACGATAAGTAATACTGAACAATCTAACATTCTTAAAATATAATTTATCTAAACGGCACTTATAATCGTTTTATATGTGTTGTAAGATCTATAATATGTGATCAGATAAGATATGGTCCGGAACGATAGATTTTCTGAAAAAAATATACTCTGGAAATGAAGATAAGCAATGCGATATTATAAAGCTGACCGAAGAGGAAAAAACAAGGAAAATAATGAAATAATTAAACAAATTTGGTGAGATTAAAACTTTATAGTGTGAGAAGATAAGACATAATCGGTCTTGATGGTTAAAGTACATTATACAAAGAAATAACACTGAGACTGACACAAAACACAACAGTCAGATAAATAAGGAAAATACAAAAATGTATCTTATGTACAGCTAGTCTTTCTGCTGTCTGTTCATCAGGCAAACAGAAAAAAAAACTGTTTTAGAGTCGGACGAGACAACCAGGTGGTAAATGAGATGTTTGGCTGGTTTCAATCTGGGGGTATTATGTTTCAAATCAGGTGGTAAGTGAGATGTTTGGCTGGTTTCAATCTGGGGGTTTTATGTTTCAAATCAGGTGGTAAATGAGATGCATGTCTGGTTTCAATCTGAGGGTATTATGTTTCAAATCAGGTGGTAAATGAGATATTTGGCTGGTTTCAATCTGAGGGTATTATGTTTCAAATCAGGTGGTAAATGAGATATTTGGCTGGTTTCAATATGGGGGTATTATGTTTCAAATCAGGTGGTAAATTAGATATTTGGCTGGTTTCAATCTGGGGTATTATGTTTCATATCAGGTGGTAAATATAAAACACACGCTTGTGTTGCTAACCACGTTTGGACTATGCGCATTATTGCTGTTCCTGCGCACTGTCTCTCTTCAAATAAAGTTAAAACGCGGTTTGGAACGACATTAAGTTAAACTTATTTTTTTATTTGCTTTTTGTTTTGCAAATCGGGGCTAAAATGATAACACTGACGTAAAAACCTCACAGTGACGTAAAAACCTCACAGTGACGTAAAAACCTCACAGTGACTATACATAGCAGGAGGCCTTCATTTGTCAGCCGCATGGAATCGATAACATGTTGTGCTCCAAACCAGGAGATCCAGGGCTCGGTAGGAAGTTGCTTTCTATCTTTGGTGAAATTAAAACTCAGACACAAACACTTCAAAGCGACTTCACTGGACAAATAGCCAGGTCATACATGTCTCCCCGGCAAACTCCAAAAATGAACAATAAAAAAGTAAAGTACCCCCGTCACGCCAAGTGGCGTGTAGGGAATATGGTGTTGGTAACCATACATTTTACAGACCTTCGGCACATGATTTTCTGGGGTAATGTGGTCGGTATTACGCCTGTGCCGCTTTATTTTCCCAGAACAAAATCAGGTACCCATTAAAGGCTGGGTGAACCGGAAGTCGTCGATTGGGATCGAACCCTACCTCTTATCCTTTGTAGTCCAGTTCACTAACCACTGAGCTATCGCGGCTCCCTATAAATGAACAATGCCGTAAGAAAAGTTTTATTATTATATGTTTTTTTTATGGACAACCCTGGCACACTCCTGAATAAAGACAATAATGCTAGTTATTTTTGCCAATATACTTATATATTAAAGCTTTAAATATGTACTAACGATTTTTTTTTTTTATGAGAAAGAGTGCTTGTCACATTACTCACAAATGTTTAGAGATCTCGTTGACTTTATGATTAGTGCATTCACCTGTCGACCTCAAGGTTCGGAGTTCATTGATGGTTCAGACAAAACTAAATTTCTACCTCCGGGACTCCCGGTGTCCATCCGATCTATGTAAATAGGCACGAGAAATATTCTCTGAGAAGGAAAAGCAGCGAGGAATGGAACTAGGCACCTTCCCTCATAAAGCTGACAATGAAGTCAGTAACGTTTCATACACGACAGTTGCTATAGGACTACCTCTACCTTTCCTCTTATTATAATAAATGCTTCTGACACCAAAGTCATGAATTTCTCGGCGTATCTCTGTTTACCTTTTCCCGTTGATGTGTCTTGATTTAGAGCGTGCTCCAATAGGTGTACAACTAAAACTACAAATCCGAAGCAGCATTACAATTTGTTAGCAGGTTTGCTTTCTCTCTGAAATCCCTGCTTTAATGTTGCAAGTCTAGTTAATCTGTTTCCATTGTCTTCAATGGATGGGACATACGATTCTTGCATTGAATAAAAGAACAGAGCAACTCATAACTGACTGTTGGTCTCTTGGATTTCTACATCGTAATTGTGACAATATTTCACTGTTTTATTTTATTCATATCTCTAGTGTTAATTGGGTACTCTAAATATGCACCTGCCCCCCCCATTCCTTACTGCATTCTTTGCTGGTCCATCTGTGAACACACGAATCCATAGGTCTTGTGGGTTTTCTTCACCCAAGAAACTGAGAGTTATTGTTTTACGCTGTATAATTGTAGGAATTTAAATGTCTAGACAGTCTAGTGAAAAACGACTATTCACAAGCAGCAGAAATGGACTCAAGATGAAACAAAACGTATAAAATTATAGGACAGTTGTCATTACTGTTATTCAACAAAAGAAATACCGCTTGAGGAAAAACGGGCACTCTATAACACAATCTTCATTCCAACGTTGAACTACCAACGCTATCAGACCTGGGCTCTAGACCCAAGAGCAATAAGAACAATAACCTCTACTGAATTGTGTTAGACGCATGGCAAGAAACAACCTAAGGAACAAGATCAGAAACGAAGAACTGAAAAAGAAGCTATGAGTAATTCCCGCCACTGAATACATAAAGAAACAAAAAATAAAAGTGGCAAAAAATAAAAGATAAAAATTGTCACCTGAGAGGTCAAGATACAATTCGACGAGCCTTAAAAAACGCTATGCGAACACCAGACTCAAGAGCAGACCACAAACAAGTTAGAAGGATGGAATATTAGAAATACTAGGAAACATAACTGCAGGAAAGGTCAACAGAAGAGTAAATACCTTTAAAAAAAAATAAATAAATTTAACTGTCCTTGATGCCGAAGACAAATAAGGAATCAAACATTTTATGTTAATGTAAGGGATACCACTCGTCTTAATTTAACTGCATTTGATATTCGCAAAGGTACTCTCCCTTGTTAAAATCTTGGGATATTAAAATACTAGTCACTGGAATCAAGCAGGAAAACTAGTTAAAAATGTTAAAATATTTGCTAGCTAAAGGTTAAGACAAGAAACTCACTGGAGTCTCTGGAAATGTGGTTTTACAGAAGAATGTTGAGAATACCATGGTCAGCTAAGAAGAGTAATGAAAATGTTCTGAAAGAGGTCAAAGCAAAAAGAGAGCTAATTTCCAATATTAGGAAGAAACAATCATCATTTCTTGAATGAGAAGAAAACTGGAAAATATTGTAACAACTGAGAAAATTGAGGGACGAAGAAATAGAGGAAAGCAAAGAGAAAAAAAATACCAGACAGCTTAAGAGAATGGCTTGGCAGAAGGTCAACAACAAAAATGATAAATAACTGTCGAGATCGAAAGTTGTGGAGAGACATGATCACTTACGCAAGCAGGCCCGGTACTTGATGATGAAAGGTTAAGAGTAGGAACGTATTAGCCAACAGACCAGTAGATGGAGATTCATTATTTAAAATAAACATAAAATGGTATCAAGCAGCTAAACTAGTAGAGATACGAGACAAGCAACAACGTTTCGGCAATCGCCTTCATCAGGTACACAATATATAATAGCAAATATTCTAGGAAAGAACTACTCTAAAGCAACAAATAATAAAGAGACGAAAGTCAAAAGGCCAAAGTAGTTTCATGTTGATTAGTATAATAATAGTCATTACAATGTAATGCATTTCTATAGCCAACTATCAGTAATGTTACACAGTTCTGATTTCTAAAGTGGCATTAAAATACAAATTTGAAAAAAAAAATCTACGAAACATAATCAATCGTCAAGAATGAAAGATAAATGATCGAAACATAAGATTGTTTTGGTGCCTTCACAAATGTAACACATAAGGATTGTTCATAAATTATTGGACAACAAAACTGACCTTTAAATGTCGATATGAGTTCTTATCATATAGAGTGTAGCATTTTCATTCAGAAAAACAATGTCATTAACTTCTCACACACGGCCACACACACACACACACACACACACACACACACACACACACACACACACACACACACACACACACACACACACACACACACACACACACACACACACACACACACACACACACACACACACACACACACACACACACACACACACACACACACACACACACACACACACACACACACACACACACACACACACACACACACACACACACACACACACACACACAGACACACACACACACATATATATATATATATTGTGGTTTTTCTACTTTCCCTTCTCATTTGCGCTTGGGGAGATATAATTTGCGTTATTTTTTGTCTTCTGTTTGCCTCTGCTGCTTTTATGTTTCCTACTGTTTCTAATATTCTGTCAATTCATCTTTTTCGTGGTCGGCTATTGTGTTTATTGAAGGCTCGTGGTGTTTTGTGTTTTAATCTTTCTGCCCTGTCACGTGGCCAAACCATTTTATATGTAGTTTCTTTATATATTCTATGGCGGGGTTATTCCTAGCTATTGTCTCAGTTTTCAAATATGATCATCTCTCAGGCTGTTTCCTGTCATTCGTCTAACACATTTCATCTCGATAGTGGTTATTTTTCTTATTGTTCATGCATCTAGGGTCTGGGACTGGCATTGGTAGCACAACGTTGGTATTAAGATTGTGTTGTAGAGTGCCCGTTTTGCCTCTAGAGTGATTTCTTTGTTGGATAATAGTGGTGATAGCTGTCCAAGCCATTTGACAAGCTTTGATGCATCTTGAGTCTATTTTTGCTGTTTGTGAATTGTGGTTTCTACAAGACTTACTAGATATTTAAATCCCTCCTCTTGTTTTAGTTGTCTGCCGTCTATAGTTATATTGATGTTCTGTTTCTCTTTTACGATATCTTTAACTTCTGTTTTGTTCATGTTGATTTTAATGTTGTATTTTGTGCCTGTACTGTTGAGTTTATTTAAGTGTTCTTGTAGGTCTTCTATTTTTCCATGTATTAGTGCCTGATAGTCTGCAAATAGAAGCTTGTTGAACTCCTCTGTCTCTTATGCGTTGGCTAACTTGCATATATGGTCCATGTATATAATTAACATTAGGGGAATAGTACGCGCCGTATTACTCTTGATCTGACTTCGAAGTGGTCTGTGTAGCATGCTGCTGTTCTGACTGTGCAGCTGCAGTTCTTGTAGACTTTTAATTAGTTTTGTTAAATGTTTACTTACTCCGTATATTGTTAGTATCTCCCACAGTTGTTCTATGTTTACTGGGTCGGATGCTTTTTCCTGGTCAATTAAAGCTATGTACATATTTATACTTTTTCATTTTTTTAGCTCTGTCACGTAAAGTCGTTAGAACTATTCCTGACATCACATCTCTGGATTACAATTGTTTTTATATAGTAAAGTAAATGCACATTTTAGTTTCTAGTTTGAAGATTCATCAAGACATATGGTGTAACGATAAACGTGCTTTCGTTAAGAAAAAGTATTTTAAAAAGTAAATGGATTTGTTAATAAATATCAAATCGTGCACTGGACAGAACAGCAGCAGGCTACACAGACAACTTCGAAGTTAGATCAGGTGTAAGACAGGGGTGCGTACTATCCCCCCTACTGTTTATTACATACATGGACCATATATGCAAGCTAGCCAACCCATCAGAGACAGAGGAGATCAACGAGTTTATTTGCAGACGACCAGGCACTAATACATGAAACAATAGAAGACCTACAAGAACACGTAAACAAACTCAACATCTCAGGTACAAAATACAACATGAAAATCAACATGAACAAAACAGAAGTCATGAATGTCGCCAAAAATAAACAGAACATCAACATAACTATAGAAGGCAGACAACTAAAACAAGTAGAGGAATTCAAATACCTAGGAAGTCTAATGACAAACGATAATTCTCAAACAGCAGAGATAGAATCAAGATGCAACAAAGCTTGTCAAATCATTGGACAGTTATCACCACTATTGTCCAAAAAGGAAACAACTGGAGGCAAAACGAGCACTATACAATACAATCTTCATCCCAACGTTGTGCTGCCAGAACTGGACCCTAGATGCAAGAACAATAAGAAAAATAACTTCTACAGAGATGAAATGTGTTAGACGAATGATAGGAAACAGTCTGAGAGATAAGACCAGAAGTGAAGAACTGAGAAAAAAGCTAGGAATAGCCCCCGCCATATAATATATAATGAAACAACAGATAAAATGGTTTGGCCACGTGACAAGGCAGAAAGAACAAAACACAACACAACAAGCCTTCAACAAACGTTGTGAGAACACCAGACCCAAAGGTCGACCACGAAAACGATGGGTCGATGGAATATTAGAAGCACTAGGAAACATAACAGCAGCAGAGGCGAACAGAAGAGCAAAAGACCGCAAATTATATCTCCCTTTGACTCTGAAAGGCAGATGAGGAGGGAAAGAAGAAGAAAAAGAAGAAGAAGTAGAAGAAGAAAAGAAGAAGTAGAAGAAGTAGTACAAGAAGAAGTAGACAAGAAGTAGAAGAAGTAGTACAAGAAGAAGTAGAAGAAGTAGAAGAAGTAGAAGAAGTAGAAGAAGTAGAAGAAGTAGAAGAAGTAGAAGAAGTAGAAGAAGTAGAAGAAGTAGAAGAAGTAGTACAAGAAGAAGTAGAAGAAGTAGTAGACAAGAAGAAGTAGAAGAAGAAGTAGAAGAAGTAGAAGAAGTAGTACAAGAAGAAGTAGAAAGAAGTAGAAGAAGTAGAAGAAGTAGTACAAGAAGAAGAGCACAGGAAATGATTTGTGTCTTGTCAAAAGTGAGCTGGACATCCAATAAGTAATTATAATTCCAACCCACCTCCTCCCCAACTTCCCGTCGTTTCGTTGTCACCATCTTGCCTCCCCCCCTCCCTGGCAGCAGCATATTTCCTCTGTGATGACATGATCTGACTGGATTCCAATAAACTATATATGTTTATATTCATGACAATTCAATCTTGACAAATGTCTCAATAGTTATAATTCATTAAGGCAGTGATTCACAAACGTTTGACATAAGCAGCTCTCTCTTCCTATGGATACATATCCCTACCTACACCGGCGGTGCCCTCATCATGATAGTCACTATTGCATATCTTCGGAAAACTCTGATTCCGTGATATGCAGTGGCGGATATTCAGAGGTGGCTGTGAGGGCCACAGTTCCTCAAATGTTTTTGTCAGTTTAATATAAAACAATCACATTCCAGCTCAATGAGTTATATGTCAATGTACAACTAGCCACAGTGTTTCCTAGTGTAGTCGTGAAATAGCTCAAGTAATTCGAGCCGTTACTACTAAATGGGCTTGAATGACAATGAAGATCAAACCGACTTCAACACAGCGACATTTATTCAACTTCGCATCGTCTATAAGAATTAGGTAGACCATTAAAGCAATCACATCCCTGGTTGCCATAACACCAGTGGTTGTATTAAATAGATGTCTTTCTCCTTTCTTTATCGTAAAGTAGAAGTGTAGGCAGACTGGAAGCACATTTTACTACTCCTTAAATCATTGCGCTGCGTTTATGTGTATGTGTGTGTGTGTGTCTGTGTGTGTGTGTGTGTGTGTTTTGAATAACAGCAAAACTGTAAGATATGTTAATTAGCAGCAAGACGATATTTTTTTTCTTTCTTAAAATTCCAATAACTAAGCAATTATGATGTAATTATGATAATCTAGATCAATAATTGAAAGAACTATTTTATACAGCGATAACTGCAGTAATATTTATGTCGGAAATTATCTGCTAAAAGGATCAGCCTAAGAGTTGGGTCTCATGTCCTGGCCTCCTCAAGTTTCAAACGTCGCTGCTGATATAATATATAAGATGATAAATGACAACATAACTAACACTGTCCTATAGAAACTCCTTTATGTACTGATTATATGAAGCCTTTGTGTATGTTCTCATTTATTATTTGTAACCACTGTGTAGGCACATAACAACATAAGTAACACTGTCCTATAGAAACTCCTTTTTTGTATTAAAAATATGAAGCCTTTGTGTATGTTGTCATTTATTATTTGTAACCACCGTGTAGGCACATGATAACATTCTCGGCATGATGTCCTTGCTAAAGTTTGTCGGCGCATTTGGGAGCCGTGACGCACACTTTGGGAAACGCTGATTTGGCAAATACCACATCCAGATTAACAGGGGTTTTCTAAAAACAGCAGCACAAACGAGCAATCACAATTGTGGCAAAAGAAAAAAATTACAATGATTTGTCGAACGCCATATTTAAACATAGTCTGACTCAAATCAAGAAAAGGAAAGACGAGTTCAGGCACAGGAACTATTTAAAATAAAATATAAACGAAAAATCTGACCCCATAGTTACTAAATAATGACCCTTAAAAATTATACTTGAAAGTAAATGGAAAAAAAAATAAGGCAAAATAATAGGGGGCTGTATTAATAAGAAATTAGAAATCCGCAAAAAAAAAGCCGTGTCAACAGAGAAGCGTGCAAACTAACATAACAAAGTTTGAAGTGATTTGTCTTTAAATAAGTATTCTTGTCTAAGACACAACATACAGTTTATGTGAATATGCCATTGGTTCCAATTTCTTCCAAGAGCTAATGTTTATATGCAATTACGAGTTTTTATTCTAATACAATTTTCATAGTCACTCATACATGATACAGTGGTATTCGTATTAGCAATTAGTAAAAAAGTACAATTAAATACGCGCTTATATTTGAATAGAGTGAATCATAAACCAGCAACGAGAGTATCATTTAATGATGTGATGTTTAACTGGTAAACACTTGCTTCCGATTATCTTTTGATATGACCTTTTTCATTATCATTATCATCATTATCATCCCCCATCACCACCATCATCAACATCATCTTCATCACCATCATCATCGCCATCATCATAACCATCATCATCATCAACATCATCATTGCCATCATCATCGTCATCACCATCACCATCATTATCATCGTCATCATCAACATCATCATCGCCATCATCACCGTCATCACCATCATTATCATCATAATTATCTTCGTCATCATCAACATCACCACCATCATCATTATCATCGTCATCATCAACATCATCATCGCTGTCATCATCGTCATCGTCATCATCATCATCATCGCCATCATCATCATCGTCATCACCATCATTATCACCATCATTATCATCGTCATCATCATTGCTATCATCATCGTCATCACAATCACCATCATTATCATCATCATCACCATCATCATCGCCACCATCATCGCCATCACCATCATCATCATCATCATTGCCATCATCATCGTCATCACCATCACCATCATTATCATCGTCATCATCACCATCATCATCGCCATCATCATCATCATCATTATCATCGTCATCATCATCATCATTGCCATTATCATCGTCATCATCATTGCCACCATCATCGTCATCACCATCATCATCGCCATCACCATCACCATAATTATCATCGTCATCATCATTGCCATCATCATCGTCATCACCATCACCATCATTATCATCGTCATCATCACCATCACCATCATTATCATCGTCATCAACATCATCATCGCCATCACCATCATCACCACCATCATCATCGACATCATCATCGCCATCACCTTCATCACCACCATCATCATCATCATCATCGTCATCATCATCACCACCATCATCATCACCACCATAATTATCATCGTCATCATCAACATCAACATCTTCATCTCCATCATCATCGTCACCATCACTATCATCAACACCATCATCATCATCGTCATCATCAACATCATCATCTCCATCACCATCATCATCATCATCATCGTCATCATCATCATTATCATCAAGTGCTGTTTCTATTGGCGCTGGTGATCATTTCTCGATACTACTTTCTGTCAAATTATTTATCCCTTCATTTATTGACTTCTTACTAAACCATTCTTTTAAAGTATGTTGTATATCTTTTATCTGTTTCCCTTAATCTCTTACAGTTTTCCTTTTACAGAAAGATATTCCATCTCTTCTCCTCTCATAACATGGTCTAGATATGATTATTACCATTTGATTTTCGCAAACTTTCTTCGACCTCTTTTACAACATCCTCGTTACTCTCTCCAGCTTATCCTAGGCTCAACAGTCTATCATTTAACCACGTTTCTGATGCCTCCAACGATTTTTTTAATCAGTTTTATAAATTGTAAAATTGTCCTATGTCCACACATCAAGACTGGGTCTATAAAAAGTCGAATAATTCTTTTTCTCACGCGCAATATAAAAAAAAAACAACAACATTGTTTATCTTTTGTTCTTCGTGCTTTGGAATGCAGCCTCTATTTGAGCTACTACGCAGTTCAAACCTGATGTACACCTACCATATGAAGTTCACATTATTGCTAGAAATTTGAATTCATTGAACTGTTGCTCCGTTTACTTTTACTGTGTCTTTCCGAAAAGTCTTTGATTGTTGTTTAATGCTGATTGGCTCAATTACATGATTATTCTTATTATTAATAGATCAATTGCCTGTGCCAGTTACCAACAAATTATAGTGATGTTTCTTAATCTTCTAACCGCTTCAACAAAACATGGAGAATATGATTTGGTATAAGGTAACTGTAGTTCCATAGCGATTTCCTTCTGGTAATTAAATAATAATGATTTCATAACACTAAGCCATCATGAGGTTTCTTTCCTATACAAAAGTAAAAGTAAAGAGCCCCCGTCACACCAAGTGGCGTATAGGGAATATGGTGTTAGTGACCATACATTTTACAGACCTTCAGCACATGATTTTTGGGGTAATGTGGTCAGTATTACGCCCGTGCCGCTTTACTTTCCCAGAAAAAAATCCGACACCCATTTAAGGCTGGGTGAACACGGAAGCCGTCGGTTGGGATCGAACCCTACCCTTTGTCCTTTGTAATCCAGTTCACTGACCACTGAGCTATCGCGGCTCCCAGTTTCCTTCCTATAGAATGTTTTATTGTGTTCATCCGAAGAAACTAGATTGGCTACGAGAGCCTTTTCAGGTCGGAAAATGTTTGCTTCTTCTGGCATTTGAACTGCGAGCGCTAACCACAACGCCGCCGGAATCTCCATTAGGATTTGACAAGACTAATACATTACCTCTACAACTAGCTGATGCGAATACGGCAAGAAATATTGTGCATTATCGCTACAATTTTGGTGCGGGGAAAAAGAACATGTAAATAAGAAAACGCAAACAATTTTTAAAAATGTAATGAACTGGTCAAATTCCAACAACATAATCATAAGCTACAAATATTCCAACAAAAAATAGTGAGATCAAAAATAATGAAATACCCACATTTTAACAACATAATAGTGACTTATAATATACATAAAGCCTTTCACATTTTGGCTTAATGTTGGTAGGAAACAGTCATGAGTTATTAGTAATTTGGTATTATAATAGTGTGTTATGCTTGGTCTTTTTTTGTTTTAATTGGGCAGCAACTCTCACGACTCAATCTGCCAAGACCCAGCCGCAGACTGAATAAGATTGATTTGTTGTGTCTTTCTTTTGCTTATAACATAATGAGCTAATTATAATTTAGCAACGTAATAATAACATAGAATTGTATGAGCTAATCATTTTGTTAATAATATAATCACAAATTGAAATGTCATGTGTTAATTATACTATAACAGTATCAAAGGTAGTTGAAAATTATTATGCTTTGAGGTTTTATTGTTTCCCATAATTGATTTGACATTGATTCAATGACATTTTGAAGATATGTACACACAAAGACCAACTGAAAGTTATTTTTGAGGGGAAATACAAGGCAATGAAGTAGAGACAGACAAAGACTAAGGTGAACTGACAATATCAAGAGTTGCAGAGAGAAACATATGGCAGTGTGCATCGCAAAAGAAAGGGACACGGTGAAATGACCCTCATTTGTAGCCAACCTTTGATGCGGAGACGGCACAAGACGACGATGGTATCTTCTTCTTTAAGAAAACATGACACATCAAGGTCTCAGTGTTTGTCAAGGTCTCAGTGTTTGTCTAGGTCTCAGTGTTTGTCAAGGTCTCAGTGTTTGTCAAGGTCTCAGTGTTTGTCAAGGTCTCAGTGTTTGTCAAGGTCTCAGTGTTTGTCAAGGTCTCAGTGTTTGTCAAGGTCTCAGTGTTTGTCAAGATCTCAGTGTTTGTCAAGGTCTCAGTGTTTGTCAAGGTCTCAGTGTTTGTCAAGTTCTCAAAGACTGAGATTATTCTTTCACAGCAGTTCCGCCCGTCACTGTACAGCCAGCGAGAAATCTTGAAGTGCAAGATTAGCAGTGGAAACAAGACAATGAACAAAACAAACAGATCTTTGTTTTCTGTCAGGAAACAAGGGCGTAGTCAGAATTCATGTTGGAAAGCAGGTTGGGGAAGGAATGAGGAGGTGTTTCAAGAAAAGGGTTGCTCAACGTGATCTAAATGTTCATTCACGAGATATTTGAATGAATGTACTCTTGCTGACCCTATCTAATTTGTGCACAAGAGAAAGAGAGAATAAGGTAATTGTTGCCCTCTGTCTTCATGATTTAATGATTCTACACCTTTTTTTGCCTCAAATGCCAATCAATTAAAAAATATATAATACTGGACGTGTGGTTCGCAGAGCTATAATATGAAGTAGCACGAAGAAAGACCTCTCATGCCTCTTATCTCCAAATGTTAAACATTAGTATCGTGAATAGGAATACTTCACACCTACACAGATCTGCTCTTGCTACTGCTACCGTCCGATACGCTGATCTGATTATTAGGAAGAGAGGAAAGGAGAAGGAGGTAAGTAGGATGTCCTTGGCGCTACAAATATAATTTGATTTTTACTTCAACCAGGAAGTGCCTTTTCTACCTCTGACAAAAGATATAGCTAGATATTTATACCTATCATGAACTGTAGTTACTAATTTGTAGTTTTTATGTCCTGTGATATTTATTTCTATCAGAACTGTAGTTACTAATTTGTAGTTTTTATGTCCTGTGATATTTATTTCTATCATGAACTGTAGTTACTAATTTGTAGTTTTTATGTCATGTGATATTTATTTCTATCATGAACTGCAGCTACTCAATTTTTGTTTAATATCCTCTTATATTTATACCTTCAATAATTTAATGTGGAGAGATTTGATCATGACTCCTCTCTGCCATATAGTGGAGGCTCCAGAAAAAGACAGACCAGTCCGGTTAAGGGTAACTTTTACGAGAAAACGCCACGACAGCATCCAAAATGTCGGTGAAACTGATTGTAAACAAACAAAAAAAAAAGAAAGAGCCCCATCATGCCAGGGGCGTATAGATAGTATGGTGTTAGTGACCATCATTTTTATAGACCTTCAGCACATAATTTATTGGGGTAAAGTGGTCGATACTACGCCCCTACCACTATACTTTCCAAGAAAAAAATCCGGTCCCCATTTAAGGCTGGGTGATCCCAGAAGCCGTCGATTAGGATCTAACCCAATCTCTTGTCCTTTGAAGTCCAACTCACTAACCACTGTGTTATCGCGGTTCCCCAAAATAGCCTCGTCTGTTCATCATAAACTATCACAGAACGCTGCTTGTAATCATTTCACGCCGACGAGACAGAGCAGCAATATTTGGAGCCAGCCTTACGAGACAAGATATGGAAATACCTGAGCTACAATTAATGTTCTTTCATACTGACATCTGTTATTTATACCAACAACTTTTAAAATAAAATTATAACTGCACCCGGAAACGAAGCTCTTTCTTCCTTACTTGTTTTTTTTTTTTAGTTCCTGAAGATTTTAAACATTTTAATCTTCTCCCGATGGTTTTAAATTTCACTAAGGCAATATCATTTTTGTTCAATTTTGCTTGAATTTCATCAACATATTTTTTTAATTAAAACTTCTGTCTTTACTTTTACTTCTTCCGTTACTAGAAGAGTGTTGTGATACCGTTAAGGGACGTAACTATTCTCCTCCCCTCCAGTTTTCTCTGTGAGCTGGCAGTGTCTAGTCACACCCATTTCTTGATCTTACTATCTCAGTTATTCCTGTGCCTACCTTTGCATCTTACCTCTCTTGCTGCTCTTGTATTACTGTTTGACCCGAACAGTGTGTTGTTTATATATTGCAGCACCAACACAGCTTTTGTTTATTCACAGTGGTAAGTTCATTGTTATGTTGATTAAATTATATCAGATAATAGAATGTGAATAAGTGATCGTTTTCTGAGTATAATCTAACACAAAAAAAAACATTGTTTTCATCATATATTATAATACGGAGATGTTTACTGCAATAATCTAAATGAGACATAGTTGACTGTTTATCAAAGTAAACAATATAAAACACACAAGTTTATTTATATATAAATAAACCCGAGGGGACCCGAAATTAAAGTACACCCCATGCGGTCGCGATTATTAAAAAATAAGAACATGAATCTGTGATTGCGTAGTAGCGGTACAACCCACCCCCATCCCTTTCCCTTACTCTCTAATCTCCGTGCAGTGAGGTCCGATGCTAAACTCTTCGCAGATAACTGCAATAAGCTGTAGTTTTCGTGTGCACTCGCGCACGTTAAAGAGCCGTTAACAGTTAAAATCATTTTACCGCTGCTGGAGCCAAGTGTCAACAAAAGCCTAGAGACATCGTGGATAACTGTGCTACAAAGTACGTGGCCATGATTCTCCTTTCTCGATGTTCTCGAGGGAGATATCATCCATGGATTCGTCCTCACATACAGTGATCGTGACTCTAGAAAAAAAACAAATCTAAGTAAATATCACGAATTCAAATCGATCAATTTAAATATTTTCATCATCATCATTGAGTACCGTCTCCGCATCAAAGGTTGGTTACCATGGAGCGCCATTCCACTCTGTCTCTAGCTTTGATGGTGCAGATTGTCATAGGTTGACTTGTCCATCTTTTGATGTTACTTGTCCATGTTTGTCTTGGTCTGCCTCTGCCTCTTTTACCTTGTATTTTCCCTTCCAATATTACTTTTATTAGGCTGTTGTGTATTTTAACATGCCCCAAAATTCCATTTGTCTTGTTTGAATTGTGTTTAGTAGTTCTCTTTTAATTTTTAGTTGTTTTAAAACTTCATCGTTTGTTTTCCATCCAATTCTACCTATTCTTCTATAGATCAACATTTGATTTCAAAGGCTTCAATTTTCTGTTCTGTTTTCTGGTCTAATGTCCATGTTTCTTCACCATACAAGAATATTGAGAAGATTTAACATTTTTCTATTTTTAGTTTTAGCCCTGGTGTTATTTGTTTTGATGTTAGTATATTTAGACAAAATATTTTATTTAAATAAAAAAAAAAGGGTTTTTCTTGCAAACTGCTCTTTATTATGGCACAAATCTGGAGTGAAGAAATGAACTCTTGTCTGCCACTATGGACTCCAGTGTTTTCTCTTGCCAGATTTACACCTTTGACTCTCCAACAGTATCTCAGGTCGTGCTTGGAGGTGTGGCACGGGTTGAGCTGATAACTTGTTGCCACGGACGTGAAGAGGAGGTGTAATTGTGGGTCAGAAAAGAGGAATAATAAGGAGTTGTGTCGACTTTTATAGGCACCAGAACCGCTCTTCTAGTCGGTTATCGTTCTTTATCAGCGACAACACTGTGTACATTCGTCGAATATCTGTAGGACAGGGAGATTACTTGGGCTTCCACTGTTTACATGTTGCATTAGGATCTAATTCTACACTGTTTTTGTTGTTTAATATCAACGAGTCTTTGATAATTAAAAACATTAGATTGAATGTGAAGTCTGTTCTGCCGTCTTAATTTCCTCTTTCTTTGTTCTATTTTTATTAAGAAATTGTCAGTCTGTATAAAAAATGTCTTTTCAACAATCTTTTCTCATTAACGTTTCTTCCTGCCTGTTCACGTAATATTTCATGCCGTCAACGGCAATATTATAGAATACCAAATGAAACCATAAGAAAAATAGTAGGAACAAAACACTGCCAAGAATATATAGAACAACAACAACTTAAATGGTTTGGCCACCTAGTCAGAATGAACCCTCACCAATCACCATCAAGGACGTTCTTCTCGAGAATGCATGGAAAAAGACCAAGAGGACGACCTAGAAGAAGATGGATAGATGCAGTGACAGAGACATGTAACAACAAAGGAAAGTCACTAATTCAGACAATTCGAGCAGCACAAGAACGACAAATGATATAAACCACGACACCATTTAGGTATCAGTGAAAGAGAAAAAAGAAGAAGAACGGCAATATTCTCTTTTAAAAAATGTTTCCTATTTGGCACATCTTGTGTGTGCCATTCTAAAAACGACGATATTAGTCTATCACCAGATTTCAATATTCAAATAACAAACTTCAACAAGATACCTGGGAATACTGATCGTACTGACAAAACATACAAATAATACAAAATGTGGTTGGGCCAGGGCTGAATTATATTAAGAAACAACAGATCAAATGGCTCGGACATTTAATGCTATCACATCCAGAAACCATCCTCAGTTAACACCCACATGAGAAAACGACATTTCTAGAAAAGAAAGAATTAATAAATATCAGACGCTAAGATAACCATCATGCATATTGCGTGCTTCAAAACAAGGAAGCGAATACTCCATTCTACATTAAAAAGAAACAAAAGCGAAGGAAGACATGTTTTAGTGCGGAGAATATATATATATATATATATATATATATATATATATATATATATATATATATATATATTACTACTGAGTTAATTATGCTGAAATATAGTTAAATATTTATGCTCTGCCCCAATTTGCACTCCACGTAAATGAGAGAACTTTACAAAAAGTACAAAGAAATAATTATTGTAAAGAGTATTTATAATAAAGAAGACGATATTTTCTAAAGCTGATAACAGACAACGCAGATAAAGTCAAAGTGCATGTTGATTTCACAGCTTTATTATGAAGGAAATCAAACATGTTCAAACATTTTTAAAACCTTTACTGTTTAAGTCCACCGCGTTGATCACATTAAAAGCAGATAATGCAATAAATCGAAAAGCAGGTGGTGGAAAGGCACATAGGACCATCGGCGTCTCATTAAAAATAGTTCAGGCTGGGCAAATGAAGATATAGATAACATACCACAGCGCATGATCTAGAAGTAAAACCCAAAGGTACTTAATGCTGGTGTTAACTGATGTCTATAGAGAGCGACTTACACAAAATCGGATAACTTCGTCGCCATAGCTTTCAGAGACTTACAAACAGATAAGCATGAACTGGTGACACGAACTTTGTAATAGAACATGTGATTTTTTTCTGATGAAATTTCAGCGTAGTATTATACTGCTCATTTAAATATTTAGACTATAGTCACTGTAGCGCATGTGTACCCGCGACTAAAACATACTCAGGAATTCCATCTTTAAGGAGGGGTGTCATCAAGAGGTCCACTGTGTATTTTCACAAGAATTCTCATGACAGAATACTACACCAACAAACTAGGACACCTTTTGCCATTTACGCTGGTTAAGTACCCCAATAGGCGCAAATTTCAACATGACTATGATCTAAAGCAGCGATTCTCAAACTGTGATCCGCGGGCACCCAGAGGTCCGCGGTTCCGTCACAGGGGTCAACGAAGGCGTCAAGAATAGTTTGATATTTTTATAGCTAAATTGATAAGTAGAAGAGTAACACAGTTGAAATGTTACATTTATTACAGTTTTTTTTTTTTTTTTTACGAAATGGTTAATGCATTTTTGGGTTTTAAATCTTGAGCTAAAGTTGAAATCTGGGGGTCCGCGACTACAAAACGCATTTAATGGGGTCGGCGACTAAAAAACGTATTTAATGGGGGTCCGCGACTACAAAACGCATTTAATGGTGGTCGGCGACTAAAAACGTATTTAATGGGGTTCCGCAACTACAAAACGCATTTAATGGGGGTAAAAAAAAAAAAGTAAAGTAAAGTACCCCCCGTCACGCCGAGTGGCGTATAGGGAAATATGGTGTTAGTGACCCTATATTTTACAGACCTTCAGCACATGATTTTTGGGGTAATGTGGTCGGTATTACGCCCGTGCTGCTTTTACTTTCCCAGAAAAAATCCGGTACCCATTTAAGGCTGGGTGAACCCGGAGCCGTCGGTTGGGATCGAACCCTACCCCTTGTCCGTAGTAGTCCAGTTCACTAACCACTGAGCTATCGCGGCTCCTACTAATTTTTAGGGAATTAGTAAAACCCAGGTGTCCTCGCCAGGGTACGAACCCCGGTTGTTGCCGTGGTAAACCAACCGCCTATCGATTGCGCTAACCGGACACCCATTTAATGGGGGTCGGCAACTACAAAACGTATTTAATGGAGGTCCGTGATTACAAAACATATTTCTTAGGGTCAGTGACTACAAAACGTATTTAATGGGGGTCAGTGACTATAAAACGTATTTAAATGGGGGTCAGTGACTATAAAACGTATTTAATGGGGGTCCGATGTAAAGAAAGTTTGCGAACCGCTGATCTAAAGCCTACAGATCATATCACCAAACCATGGCTGCAAGAAAGAAAACCACAGTACTGAAGTGACCCACCAACAATTCCGCCCTTATCACAATTAAAAACGTTGGGAAATGACTCAGTAATCATAAAAAAAATGAGTAAAATCAGAGACATTGAACAACTGAAGAAAGTAGCTGAACGCACGTGATAGACAGTCTGACTGACAATCAGCAACATCCAATTGTGGAAATATGTCTTCCGGATCCAGACTTATTTTCCTGGAAAGGACAACATTATATTGTATTGACATCACCAGTGAATAGGCTAGGTACCTTTTGGACATATAGTTTCCATAATTTGCTGCTGTGAGTGTGCTGAGCTAGAAATATTTGACTCTCATCATTTTGCAATATACTCTCTCTCTCTCTCTCTGCGTGTGCGTGAGTGTGTGTGTGTGTTGTGTGTGTGTGTGTAGTTTAAAGAACGTGATGCATGATTACATGTTATAGAGTAAAGTTCACACGGTGAGACTACGACCAACAAGGTCTTTTTGATGGAAAAAAACAATAGAACAACACAACATCAAGCGTATTTTAAAAGATATTATAATAGATCCACTCTAAAGCCATGTTTATCTCGCCTTATGGTCATTGATTTTCTTTTTCAGTACTGGTTGTCTTGTTTTTTTACATTCTGTTACACAGTGGTATTGTCATTTGTCTTTTTTTAAAACAATTTCGACACGTGCATGTATATTGTTTCTCTCCCCTTTTTGAAAATAAAATGAGTGACCACACATAGATGTCGGTTGTGGCTAGTTTAGCTTTGACAATTAGTTCATTTAAGTATTTTTTTCAGCTGAAAAGACATAACAAATAGTTCATGCCTGCAAAAATGAAGCTATTCAAGACTATTCTCCACGGTGAGCGTTCACCAACAAACTCGATATATCAGACAAGGGGAAACAACCAGTCTCAGGTTTAAAAGAAGGGAGGTAATTTGAAAATAATTAGAATATTCTATTAAATAGAAGGACCCAAACCAGTCAAGTTAACAAAAAAAAAAAAAAAAAGTAGGGACAGGATTCGAAAATATTTATTAATTAGAAGGAGTGACTAACATTTATATTTTTTAAGCAGAGATGTATCTTTTCCTTTAAAATTTGGAAGTGATTCATAATCAACCACACAAACTATACTGTAGTGGACGACGAAAGAGGGAGAGACGACTCTAGGGATAGACAGGGATCTCATCTAGGGCACGGTGACAAGGATAGCTCAGCTCATCACGAAGTAGGGGAACTTTCTTTTCTTACAAAACATCGCAAAACGCATCAGCTGATGTGAGCAAACGAAAGAAGAAAACATGTTGAACGATATCGGCAATAAATGATTTCTTGATTTCTTCTTTTGTCCATCGGCCCTTGCCTTGAAGCGTCGCAGGGGAAATGAATCAACTATTTACTCTCATTAACAACATCAGTTAACACAATGTTTACACCTGCTATTCCAATACGTACAGTGAGTCATAATGCATCCCCCTTCCCCCCCCCTTTCACCCCCCCCCTTTCCAAGCTAGAGTGTCAAGAGGCTAAAAGGGCCCAAACACTTTATTGACGGTGGACCTGCTTCTGATGATCAGATTGCCTCCTGCCTGTTGCGAAGCTGTGTATAGTTGTCTACCACTGTCTAGGCCATGAATTAGACCATCACACGCCAACTGCACATCTTTAATTTGGAATAAACACCGAAGCATCATGGCTTGTTTAGAATGAATCTCAAACAAATGCACACCGGTGTTGAATTATTGAACTAAAACGGTGCTCCAGACAGTTAGATCTACATGCTGTATGTTGTTCAACCCTGAGGTTAAACAGAACATTTTCGGTATTAGTTAAGAGTGATTTAAATATTAGATGAAGTCTTTCATTTCCGGCCACATGTGTTAATTGAGAACCTTCCGAACATGTGGTCTGCACTAACAGACTCTACACGCCTATTGAGCGGGAATAAAAACAAACCCACGCACTCATCTGGCAAGCTATATCGGCCTTAGAAAAGTAAATAAAATGGATTTAAAGAACAAGTCGATTTGTGAAAAGTAGGTCATGTCACGAGCAGTGTTTCAGACCGAGCGAGTGTTAGAGAACAATCGCGTGTAGGATGCGTGTAGGATGCGTGTAGGTGCACGGAAGTACATATGTGTTGTACTTGAACATAGTTCCTCTCGACCCGAAGACGGCACATGGGACAGGGGCTTCCCGTGTCTGATAATTCACAGTTAGGTTTTGTTTTGTTCTTAAGTCCATAGTTGAATTGAATGCACCCTTCTATTAATTGTTCTTCGTTGATTTCTTTTGGTTTTCTTTAGCTACTCGGTGTCAACACAAAAGGCATGTGGTGGAAATTTCCTTACGCCCATTCTGAGCGTCTGATCTTTGTGTTTCCAGCGTCTTCTCCGTATTATATGAATTCATTTTTTGCATTCTTCTCTTACAGTTTCATTTAGTGCAGAGTCTCTCCAGGTTATGTTTAAAGTGTCTTTGGCGACGTTTATGTTTAAAGGCAATCAGTCACGTCTCTAGATCTTGAGTGGATTTCCAATGAGCATTTCAACAATCAAAATATAACATTGTAACAATATACATACATTAAGGACATGAACAAATTGCAGCAATGGCCAATAGAAGAGCAAAAAACTTCAAACTATATCTCTCATCGACGTTGAGAAGCAAATGAAGAAGGAAAGAGGAAGAAGAAGAAGAAAGACATGATCGATGAAAAGATGATGGACTAGCACTCATTAGTAATGAATAAAAAAGTAATAAGTAAAGGAATCAACTTGAACAGAAGAATTACGACACTAACATTTTAGCGTCGATGGGAGAGTTACAATCTTTGACTCCAGCAATTGTTATGATATGAAGAGTGAAATGTAAGGCCTTAGTTTTTCTTGGGGCAAATATGTTGGAGGAGTGTTCCAGTGCGGGACAATGCTCTATGACTAGATGCATTTCCTTTCCTTACTAAATACCTTATTCATGGACAGCTAAGAAGAGTAATGAAAACGTTTTGAGAGAGGCCAAATCAAAAGATAGCTAATTTCCAATATCAGGAAGAAACAATCATCATTTTTTGGCCATGTAATGAGAAGAGAACAACTGGAATATATTGTAACAACTGGGAAATTGAGGGACGAAGAAATAGAGGAAAGCAAAGAGAAAAAAAAATACCAGACAGCTTAAGAGAATGGCTTGGCAGAAGGTCAACAACAGAAATGATAAATAACTGTCGAGATCGAAAATTGTGGATTGAAATGATAACCTACGCCAGCAGGCCCGGTACTTGATGATGATGACCAAAGACCGGAAACACTTTATATATCAGCTGATTTTACTGCAGAATGTGATTCGAGCACTGATGTTTACCATGAAACAAGCCAGCCAAAGTTTTTGCTAAGTCGTCGCCAAAGAGTTTATAAATGAACAGCTTAATAGTTAAAAGTATATTGTTAAAAAAAAATCATGAAAAAGAAAAAGATTCTTTTATTAGATCAAAACAAAGGATTCTTTCAGCAAAAGCTGTAACTAATTAACACAAAGGTCAATTTATGTAGTCTATGTAAATGATTAAATGTATTACATTTAAAGATAATATAAGTATAGACAAAACAAGAGAAAAGAATGAACTCCATCACTTCCTGATTACGCTGTATATTGGATATGGTGGCTCTGTCCATATTTCTGTGACCAGGGTCATATAGTTTGCGAATGTGGCCAGAACTCCTTATGTTCAGTTCCTTCTAAGAAGTAACGCTTAGCTAATACCCGTTTAATTAATTTATTAATTAGATAGAAACGTTAATTAATATAGAAACCGTTTGGACAAACAGAAGAACCAAAAATATACTTCTATTTTCTTTTCTTTTGTAAACTCACTATTTTTGTTTAATTCGTTCAATGACATTCATTTATTTAAATAATAGTTTATCGCTACCATGGGCGTCTGCGGAGCATAACTTTCAAGCGGACGGGGGCGCATTGATTACTGCCTTCGTCAAGATGGATGAGACTGACTTGATGAAGATTCTACTCCTAGAGCTGGCTCTGAAACAGATGTCAAGCAGATGTCAAGCAGATGCCAAGCAGATGCATCGAAAATGAAAGAGAAAAACCAGTATCCATGAAATGTCGGGCTAAAATGGAACGAATTGATCCGGAGAGTGTTTATATTTGGAAAAAAAAGTTACAATATAGCGCAGCTGCGCTCACCTAATGCCTTCTCGCCCGCGTGGCTACTGTGGACCTGGCTTGATCAGGGGAGGAAAGAATAGAGCCACTGTCACCTATCATGCATGCTGTGAAAGGCGACTAATGCGGATGGAGTCAAGGTCTTCGCCGGTGCTAGAGAGATCGTGCATCTCACTCAAATCATCTTCAGTGCTTTCACTAATAAATAGCTGCCGTGCTGGGGAACGTGCTGGGGAACGTGCTGTAGAAGGGATCTATGGGCTGCGAATCAATTCAGAGGAAGAGGTATGTTTACAGCACTCGGAAAAAAATGACAAATAACCAACAACAGAAAAAAATATGGACCCAAGCAGGATCGAACCCGTACTCAGTGGCACAGCGCCTTACCACGAAAAACCAAACGCTATGGAACACTGCCATTCAGCTAACTAGAAAAATGGAGCTGCCCGTTGTGCATTAAAAATGATCTGTCGACTAAAGATGAACTAAAAGTTTCTCTAAGGATGGAAGACGGTGATTAGTAATTGTTGTTAAACGGGCTCGGAAAAGACCATTATTCTTTATGCTTTTGGTTTAATTGTAACCCATTTATTTATCATTAATTGTTGCTATTTCTTTTTTTAATGTGCCTGTCTGTCCTGTTAGAAGTCTGTTGTTTCATTCTGTCCATCAATCCGTATGTTTATTTAAAGACCATCTAAAACTGTAAATGTTTTAATTCCCTTTGGAAAATATGATTTCCAACGCATAAATTATTTATGTTGATTACCACTCAAACATCACATTTGGTAATGGAACAGCAATTCTCTTCCGCGTTCAGTTTATTATACTCAGCAGATTTAACAGAATGATGTGTTGCCTCCTCGATTGTAGGCGTTAGCAGATTGTCGTATGCACCAAAGAAGTTTGAAATTTCTCTAATTAGAGTTCACCATTGAGATCTAAGTTCTCTGTATGTGTTGGAAAGATATGTCCTGGAGTCTGTAGACTGGCTACCACGTGCAATGTGGGGATGTGGTTATTTGCGTCCTGTATAGGTTGGCGTTCAAGCAACAGTGGCCTGAGGAGCCAGTAGTGGGGTGTAACGTACACTAATACAAGGTATGGTGACAGCTTTACAAAAAGGAACACAAACAAATACTGACGTTGCGGCTTTCTTCAGATAACGAGACGAACGACAACAAACGGTGAGGCACAGATAACTGCTACCACATCTAGGATGAGGATGATTAAGTTAAGGAGATGTGGACCGAGAGATGGGATGATGAGATGAGGCACTGATAACCTCTACTACATCTAGGATAATTAGGCTTAAGGAGATGTGGACCGAGAGATGGGATGATGGGTTGAAGCACAGATAACTACTACTACATCTTGGATGATTACGTTAAAGAGATGTGGACCGAGAGATGGGATGATGGGATGAAGCACAGATAACTACTACTACATCTTGGATGATTACGTTAAAGAGATGTGGACCGAGAGATGGGATGATGGATGAGGCACAGATAACCTCTACTACATCTTGGATGATTACGTTAAAGAGATGTGGACCGAGAGATGGATGATGGGATGAGGCACAGATAACTACTACTACATCTTGGATGGTTAGGTTTAAGGAGATATGAACCGAGAGATGGGATGATGGGATGAGGCACAGATAACTACTACTACATCTTGGATGGTTAGGTTTAAGGAGATATGAACCGAGAGATGGGATGATGGGATGAGGCACAGATAACTACTACTACATCTTGGATGGTTAGGTTTAAGGAGATATGAACCGAGAGATGGGATGATGGGATGAGGCACAGATAACTACTACTACATCTTGGATGGTTAGGTTTAAGGAGATATGAACCGAGAGATGGGATGATGGGATGAGGCACAGATAACTACTACTACATCTTGGATGGTTAGGTTTAAGGAGATATGAACCGAGAGATGATGGGATGAGGCACAGATAACTACTACTACATATTGGATGATTAAGTTAAAGAGATGTGGACCGAGAGATGGGATGATGAGATGAGAAAGAGATGTGTTACATGTTAGAGGATAGGTGAAATGTGGAGAAATAAAAATATAATATAGAGAAATAATTTGTACTGGGAGCAAACAGCAATAATAAAATATAACAAGGAGAACTCTACACCCATGGACATAAAAAGATAAGTAAGAGAAGGATGCATCCTATCATCAAGCTTGTTCAATCTATACACTGAGAAAATCTTTAAAAACATCTCAGAGATACCAGGCCTAAACATTAATGGAAAGATAATCAATAACCTAAGATATGCTGATGATACTGTTCTACCAGCAGAAAATCCTAAAGTCCTACAACAATTGCTTAATGTGATAAACATAACAAGCAAAAAATATGGACTAGATATGAATACCAAAAGACTAAAACTATGATCATAAACAAAGAAAATTCTCAAGACCTACAATTAAATATCACAGTTGAGTGAATACACCTGGAGACAGTCCAGAGCTACAACTACATGGGACACACTATAACCAATGATGGAAAATGTAAATTTGAAATAAACAAAAGAATAGGTATGGCAAAAAGTAATTTTAATGCCATGAAAAATATACTAACAACAAACAAATACCAGCAGAGTTGAAACTAAGAATGGCAAATGTTACATCTTCTCAATATTCCTGTATAGTGCAGAAACATGGACATTAGACAAGAAACAGAACAGAAAATTGAAGCCTTTGATTATGGTTATATGGTTATGGTTATGGAAGGCCTCGGTATCACAGCAAACGAATTAAAATCCATAATTGCTCAACCGCCCGTGCCAGTGGAATCATCCGAATTACCAACTCATCTCCCAAACAAAGAAAGGTAACTGTAGTCCCCATCGTAGCAGTCTCAGCACACGCCAAAAGACATAAGGCGAAACCGCGCAGAAAGTGAACACAGCCAACTGTTCCCTGTCATACGATATCATCATTCATCGTAAACAAGTGGGATATCGAAGCAGGATCAAAACGGATGAGACACACAGCTCACGGTGTGCACAGAGCACTTAACTCAGTAGCTCCTGCAACAAGCCGGACTTGGAATATGAGGAAACTGCAAGAAGGAACACTTTTCAGACATAGCCTTCAATGGTTCCTGCCGCCTATCCACCATATACCATGGGAGTTCACGTCCTCCCGAAAATGATGATCGTCATAGCACTTGATGATGTTAGGCCGTCATTGATGACTCCAATTCCAAACATATAGACACACAGTGGTGGTAATTTGTCATTTTCAATCCAACAGAAGCCACATGACCTGTAGTTAGTAAAACCACAGAGAGAATATGATTTTGTGACCTTCACTGATTCACTCTTAGATGTGAATGTGTAGTTTACACAAGAGAAGAAGTTTTCAACTACAGTTATTCCATTTAAGGCAATTCTGGGATAGCAAGGCAAGTCTCCTTTATAGCAGCAGAACTTGATGTTCTCCGCTCCCTTCTTGTAGCTGCTGCCACACGATTCTGATGTCTCATTAACTTGGACATCATTCAAGAACAATGTCAGATTAACATTCCATATATATGGCTCTGCTGATGAAGTGCTTGGTGCAACAGTTGTATCAATCATACTGGAGGCTCCTGGTCTGTGGTCATTAATACACAGACGGCACATGGTGTTGTTATATTCATTATTTCTTTCTGGGGTGTAAATACGTGGCACACACATGGAGAGTGGTTTGTGGTCACAGTAATCCAATTAAAGGCAATTCTAGGGTAGCATGGCAATGCTGTTTCAGAACAGCACAATCCTGTGATGTTTTCTGTGTTCGCTATAAAGCTGCTGCTGCTACACAATCCTGACCAATTATAGGTGTGGACATTATTCACTTGCAATGACAAAACTGCTTTGTTTACATCATAAACCTCTGGAAGCGAATCATTTATGGGACTAATAGTACAATTTATTCTTCCATCGGGAATATCTGCATTGAGTCCCCCAAAAAAAGGTCTTTGGTTAAAAAGCACATATGCGTTTGAGTTAAACACACAATGAGCCCACTTCATAGATTCAAAGTGATCCTTGCCAATGTCATCCATTTGCACAAGTTAGGTCCTTAGCTACCAACGTCAAAAATGTCTGAAACGAAGCCATCCAATTAACGACATTATCTTTAGCGAAGGTTAACGAACTGTGAACAAACATTTATGTTCAAACCCTTGAAACATTTTCAAAAATCTGCCAACTCGCAGCAATAACATTTATCGTGTTGTTCAATGTAAACATTGCTTGGTCCATAGCTCGGCATATAAACGGCATATAATTAATATATATTATTAATATATATTAATATATATAGAGGATAACAAACTACAATCTTCCCACTTTGTTCAGGACACTGTCTGCCATCAGATCATAGAGGATAACAAACTACAATCTTCCCACTTTGTTCAGGACACTGTCTGCCATCAGATCATTCTAATTTTTATGTACAATTCATCATCATATAATATTTGTGAAGCCTTTGATATGTTGATTTATAGAAGAATAGGTGGAATTGTATGGAAAGAAAAGAAAACAAATGATTAAGTTTTAAACAACTGAAAATAAAAAGAGAAGTACTAAATACAATTAAGACAAGACAAATGACATTTTTGGGGCATGTTAAAAGACACAACAACCCACTAAAAGTAATATTGGAAGGGAAAATACATGGTAAAAGAGGCAGACCAAGACAAACATGGACAAGTAACATCAAAAGATGGACAAGTCAATCTATGACAGCCTGCACCATCAAAGCAAGAAACAGTAGAATGGCGATCCATGGTAGCCAACATTCGTTGCGGAGAAGGCACTCGATGATGATGATGAATTGTACATAAAAATTAGAATGATCTGATGGCAGACAGTGTCCTGAACAAAGTGGGAAGATTGTAGTTTGTTATCCTCTATGATCTGATGGCAGACAGTGTCCTGAACAAAGTGGGAAGATTGTAGTTTGTTATCCTCTATTCAAGTTCGGAGCTTGTGAACATTTACTGCTTGTTCTAGCCTGTCATGTATTTTTATATATTCTTTTAACTATCTTTTGTGTGCTTCCTTT
>JAVIAB010000125.1:57559985-57632485 GCA_032433765.1 Megaustenia siamemsis | reverse complement strand
GACCTTCCAACGTCTAGACTTGATCTGCGCTTTACGTCACATTGGTGCTGTTCATAACCGTTGCTGGAATTCCTTAACGCTATTTATTTCCAAGTTACTCATTAATGTATCTCTTTAGGGAATTTGCGCCGTGTTTTATTCGTCGTAAGCTGCTTTCACTAGAGTAATCAGAAATCTAAAGGGAACGAAATTGTGTGTACGACATTGGTTTGTGCTACGTCATCGTAATGGCTCATCGTACATTCCTAGACCGGCCGTACGCTAATCTTATGGTCTGTTGTTTGATGTGCGACAAGGATAATCTGACGACTAACTGTGTGTCTATATGTTCGGAATTGGAGTCAACAACGATGGCCTAACATCATCAAGCGCTTACATTTTTTTTAAAATACGACGATCATCATTTTCAAGAGGACCTGAACTCCCTGTATATGGTGGATAGGCGGCGGGAACAATTCAAGGCTATGCATGAAAAGTGTTCCTTGTTGCAGTTTCCTCATATTCCAAGTCTGGCTTGTTGCAGGAGCTACTGAGTTATGTGCTCTGTGCACACGTGAGCCGTGTGTCTCATCCGTTTTGATCATGTTTCAATATTCCAATTGTTTTGCGATGAATGATGATATCGTATGACAGGGAACAGTTGGCTGTGTTCACTTTCTGCGCAGTTTCGCCTTATGTCTTTTGGCGTGTGCTGAGACTGCTACGATGGGGACTACAGTTACCTTTCTTTGTTTGGGAGATGTGATTCGGATGATTACGCTGGCACGGGCGGTTGAGCAATTATGGATTTTAATTCGTTTGCAGTGATACCGGGGCCTTCCATAACCAAATAACCAAAAGAAGGCGCCTCAGACTGATGAACACATACTTCAAGACTGCACTGAATATAGTAGACTGAGGAAAATCCATTGGCCCATAGATGCAACACTACAGACAAAACTATATGGGCCACTGCAAGAATTACAAAAGACAGTAAAATTTATACAGGAAACGATATTGCAGATATAGACAATACTTCGGACGAACGAAAGATAGATAGATTTAACATTCAATTTTCCTGCATTATTTCCGATTATCCATGCAGGATAATCTGTAAGCTGTGCTCAATGAAAATTAAAACCCGGTCCTAACAATTCTTGTAACGAAATATGAATTTGCGGACCGAAAGATATAAGTATTGTAGTTTCACAGTAGGTTAAAACCCATTGCAGCAAGCACTTTTGTCTATGCCAATGTTAATTAATGCAGACAAAAACTATTGAAAGATATCCGCAACCAATCCTACTATTTATATATTCGGTATTGATTAAAGTAATAGGTATCGGTGCTTCTTAATAACACTTTGACTTAATCAGAAATTAGACCGGAGTAAAAGTAAATGTATTATATGGGAATCGAGATAGTTCAGTGATTAGTGAATTGGACTACAAAGGACAATAGGTCGGGTCCGAGCCTGATCGACGGCACCGGGTTCACTCAGCTTTAAATGGGTACTGGATTTTTTCTGGGAAAGTAAAGCGGCGCGGGCGTAATACCGACCACATTACCCCAAAAATCATATGCCGAAGGTCTATAAAATGATGGTCAATAACACCATATTCCCTATACGCCACTTGGCGTGACGGGGCTATTTACTTTACTTACAATACTACCGTACTCTCAATATTTTCGATATTGAATTTTAAAAAAAGTGAATGAAAAAAAAAACACACACATCTATAACAAGATTACTCATTTCTGGGTTTCCCCGCGGGGTCAGTAGTGAACCGAGATAAAAAGCACATTCCATTGTAGTTGTCACGTTGAGAGCTAGTTGGGTTTATGCATATCCAACTTGATATAGGCCTGAACGCAGAAAGGAAATGGCCGGTCACTAGCGCTTGTTTTCTTCCTCATCTACATAAAGCTCTAACCTTACCCGTTTTACCGCTTTAGTTTTTTTTTTTTTTGACATTTTCATTCTTTTAATCAGCTTTACAGCAACTTCGCTTTTCCACTCATCTGGATGCAATTTTATGCCCTCTCACTAACGCGACGTTTTCACCTTTTAGAATGAGGTCATCTGTTGTCCATAACTTTCACGTCTATAAGTGAGGAAGATGTCGCAAATCTTCTCAATTAGTGAGAAAGTCTGCTACAAGAACGCAGTACATAGAAAATAAATATAAGGAACGAACAAAAATATGTTTTTATTAAAAAATATTAATGGGATGAAAGATGCATGAGAAAAGAATTGAGACGCTGTGCGATACATTCGCTTAATTCATTTTATATTTCAATATTGAATCAAAGTCAGCCACACTGCATCAGCCTGTTCGAAAGAATAGCTTCTGGCAGTTATTTTTATTATAAAATCGATATCCGATGCAACACGACAAACTAAATATTTGAATATCTATCAACACAAAGCAATACCTATAGCCACCAAGAAACACTTCACACAGAGTATATTTATTCCAACATTGTGCTACCAATGTCAAACATGGTCTCTTACGACTAAAAATAAAATAAAAAATGCTTGTCATCACAGAGATAGATGTCTGAAAAAAGCTCTTGAAGTTATCAGGAAATACAGAATCAGAATTATATTATAAGAGAAAGAGTAGGCATTGAACCAATCCTAAGCTACATACAGAAACAAGAAATAAACTATTTTGTCCGTCTAGAAAGAATGCCATGCAGTTCCTAACCATACAAAACATATACTAAAATAGAATAAGACAGAAGCGCAAGAGGCAGACCCACAGTAAGATGGGCAGACAACATCGAATGCGCATTACAATGCCAATTGATTATTATTGAAGCCGCCAAAAGGGAGAGAACATAAACATCGTATCTCCTTCGACACCCGAACTGTTACAAGAAGAAGTGGAAAAGGAAAGAAAGAAAGAGAAAAAAAGAAAGAAAGAAGGAAAAAAGAAAGAAAGAAAGAAAAAGAAAGAAAGAGAGAAAGAAAGACAAAAGAAAGAAAGAAAGACAAAAAGAAGAAAGAGAAGAAAGAAAGAAAAAGAAAAAAAAGAAAGAAAGAAAGAAAGAAAGACAAAAGAAAGAAAGAAGATATGCAACAACCTGTTTCCAATTGTCTACGAAGGCTTACAAATGACAAATCTCCATTACATGAATCCGGGTGCGCCGAACTAATTTGCCTCTCCTATAACGAACGTAATGAATAGATTTGAGCATGAAAGTGAAATCAGTCGAAATTTAATTGACGGGCCTGTAAACTGTGATAAGCAACCAGTGACTCATTTATTTGGCTATAACACGTGACAAGCTACAGGAGAGCTTCTTTGTGTGTGACAAAAACACTGGATGCAGCCGTGCTCTTTCTAGCCTGCAAACTTGGAGTATAATTTACCAAGAATGTAAATTGAAGCATACAAAGGGAAATTAACGATAATTATGCTGGTCATTTTTGTATTACGGTAAGTATATATAATATGGATTATTATTACACCAAGTGTTCATAATATTGCTAATATGATCATTGTGGTCTAACGTATAAATATGGTATGTACAACTATTTCTCCTCTTCTTCTTCCTCTATCCTTTCTCCATTGCCGTTGGCGTCGAGGGAGATTAAATCTGCGAGTCTTTGCTCTTCTGTTGGCCTCTTCTGGTGTTATCCCTCCTAGTGACTTTAGCATTCCCGTTATCCATCTCTTTCTCGGTCTTCCTCTTAATCTAGCGTTTTCGTAGCGTTTGTTTATGGCTCTTTGAGTCATTGTTAGTTACAATGTATAATATGGATTATTATTATATTAAGTGTTCATAATATTGGTAATATGATAATTGCGGTCTCAAGTCTAAATATGGTCTGTACAACTATTCCATATTATAGTACAACAATTGTATATTATAGTACAATTATAAATATTATTAGTATTATAAATATTATTTTTTTAAATGTTTTTTGAACAGAGGCTTGTAGCGTGCGACTTGTCGACGTAATATCTTTGGCTTGACTTTCCTGTCAATAAACTCAAAAAAAAAAAAGATTCTAATTGCGAAGTTTCTAATAATCGATGAACTATATATTTAGTTCTCGCTTAGATGAAGTGGTAACGAACCTTCCCCACTAGCATCATATCTAATTCTTTACAAATTTGAAGGAGTAAGCGTCATTACGTGCAAAATCGACTGACAATGAACTATAAGTAATTACTGTTTGTTATTTATTACTATTTATCTTAAAAAGTCAAACTCAGTAATTAAGTTACATAAAATACAGTAGTTTATTCTTTTCTTCTTCTTAGTCCTCTGATCTCGGATCGGAGCATAGGGCACCTACTAGAGATCTCCACCCAATCCGATCTGGGGTAAGCATGGGCAACTCTCGCCAGGACTTGCCATTCTCTGTTATTTCATCATGTATGGTTCATCGCCATGTCCCCAATGATCTGCCTCTTCTTCGTTTGCAGGCAGTGTCCATGTTAACGCTAGGTGCGGTGCCTTGTTCGTTCCAATTGTAGAACGTGGTCTAGCCGTCTTTAAAGTCATTATTGACTTATTTGCTATTGAGTTATATTTATAATCATTGCTCTCCGAACATGTCCAGAGGTGCCAGGTGTACAGATCTCCTCCTCAGCAAGTCCAACAGTGCCCAGCGACTGACGACTCCAGTTCTGTGTTGGTTGATAAGTCTTCTTATACGCCCGCTAAGTTTCTCGTTTCTGGCTGTGCCCATCTTAACTCCCATCTCTCTCATCCGAAGGAGTGACGTGGACTCATGGTTGTCGAAGTCATGTGCCCTTCCCACATCTCGGAGGGCATTGGTGAATTTCGCCCGATCCATTGGTTGACCGTCTTCAACAACAGAAGCTAGCTAACCTGTCCGCTCTTTCATATCCCCGTACTCCCGCATGTCCAGGGACATCGACAAAGGTGACCCTACGTATTTTTCACTTCTGAAATGACTCTACCTACTGCACACGTATAGAGCCCGCCTCCACTTTTCTGATCATACTCACAGAATCACTTAGTATGCAGGCGTGGCTGCAGTCTTGTAACTCTAACCAGATGAATTTATGTCTTTTTTTTCAAAGTCTTCTCTTTTCACATCCTGATTGATGTTGTTAATGCTTGATCTTCTGGCAACTTCTTTGTTTGTGATGTGTTGATCCCAACGGATGTTTAGAATCTTCTTGAGACAGTGGCCTTCAAATCCTCTACGTCCGCTTTCTATCGTTTGGCTCATTCCCCACGTTTCTGCTGCATGTATGGATCGCACATTTGACTTGTCAATTCTAAGCGTCGTGCTGACATGGAGACTAGTTATGGCCACATGTTTCTACGTCTGTTGAATGCCAGGGCTGACCTGCTTATTCTAACAGAGATCTCTTTCTAAATGTTGCTACTTGATGTAATATAGCTCCTCATGTATTTAAAGTGATCCACTTCTAGTCCCACTTCTCTGAACGTAACTTTCTTTGTACTTTTGCCATTTACCCTCATAATCGTAGTTTTCTGTGCATTTATGTTCAGTCCTACTGAGTTAGCAAACTGAATTTATGTTCAGTCCTACTGAGTTAGCAAACTGAATTTATGTTCAGTCCTACTGAGTTAGCAAACTGAATTTATGTTCAGTCCTACTGAGTTAGCAAACTGAATTTATGTTCAGTCCTACTGAGTTAGCAAACTGAATTTATGTTCAGTCCTACTGAGTTAGCAAACTGAATTTATGTTCAGTCTTACTGAGTTAGCAAACTAATCTACTATATCTGTTTTCTCGTGTATGTTTTGGTGACAGTGGGCAAGTAATCTAACATTACCTGCAAAGTCTGTATCTTCATGACGCCCCATGTAATTCCTCTTGGTCTGTCGACAACCACCATTCGCATGGTCCAATCCAGAACTGCAAGGAGTAGGAGTGGTTACAAAATTATTCTTTTAATAATGTAACTTAGTATTATTGTCAGCAATGTTTTCTAGCCTATAAATATATGTTCTGAAGCATCTTTTTTTTATTTTCCGCCAAGGTAAATACTTAGAACTCATCAGCCATAACAAATAATAAAAGCATATCTTTCAGCGTCAAAAATGATTATAATTTCGGGCGTAATATAATTTTTGCTTTAATTTAGGTACACATTTTAAAACATAGATTGAAAAAAAGAAATACTTTAGCGGTTATAATGAACCACACACACCATGCACCTCTACCGCATATATTCACTAACATACATAATATGAGTGCGAAACTTTAGAGTCTTTACAGTAATTGTGCTAATTTCAACCTAAAGTATAGGATCATGTGTTTCTATTTCCCAGTTGTTTTTACCGATGCTATAATTTCAATTACGTCAAATCAACTTAGCCTACACATTTCTTCTGCCTGACTATGTATGTACAATCGCGAATGCTAAAAGTAATAATGGTAGGAAAAAAACGGCCGATGCGCAGGGAAAATTGCCACTCACGTATAGCCATACCGAAGACGGATGTGTCGGGCCGAAAGTCACATGTTTCGCAGCCTTACCGTAAACTAGCTACACAACACATCTACGTTCACTCAAACGTAAAGGGTAAATGCTAAGAAGAAAGAAAATTCAGACAAGAGATCGGAACCATATAGAGAAGTCCAAGTGCAATGATGGTGATCTTGTGTACAAGAGAGATAGAGCTCCAAACGGTGGTTCACAATTCTAAGATATGGTCGCTATCTTAAACACGATTTATTAGTCGACTCTGAATATAGCTTCAGAAGCTTAACAGTAGGTTTGGCTATACGAGCTGGATTTGAGAACAAAGGCTCAAACGCAACTGTGGACACTCCAGTCACTCATCTGATAAACGAGTGGGTAACTGTTTAGAGTTGGGATAAAAGTGATAAAAATAAGGAAGAGTTGTGACCCCCACCTTCAAATACTATTTCACACTCCCTCCCCCCTTTGTTTTCCCACATGACAGAATCTGTATGGGGCTACTGAACAGAAGTTCGCAGGAAAAGTAATAAACAACTGGAATGAGTGTTGGCCTCGTCGACTTCAAATGTTGCTGCTTGGTACTGTGGCATTATGGGATTGTTTGCTGAGTTGATGTCAGGCTGTTCTTAAAGTAAAAAAAAAAACAAAAAACTATCTTTTATAATTCCAACATGAGTGATCACGTATTTCTTTTTTTTCCAGTGAATACTGAAAATCGAGTGCTATTTTCTACCGGAAATATAGAGTAGCATTTGTTCCTTGTTGAAGTTCAGCACATGAAAGAACTGCATCTGCGCACAAGCAGTGAATAAATAAATACAACAATCAGCGCGCATACGCTTTGTCGTCTGCTTATACAACGGAGCAACTGTGAGTCTGCTGTGAGTGTCTTTCCGTAATAAATAAGGAAGGTGTACTGTTGTCATTGCATCATTGATCTTCTTAACCTTTTTCTTCTTCTTCTTCAGCAATGATACAATTTTGCTGAGTATTTAAATCAGTATGGATCATGAACAAAATCATCATCATCATCAAGTACCGGGCCTGCTGGCGTAGGTGATCATGTCTCTCCAAAACTTTCGATCTCGACAGATATCTATCATTTCTGTTGTTGACCTTCTGCCAAGCCATTCTCTTAAGCTGCTTGTTATGTTTTTTCTCTTTGCTTCCATCTATCTCTTCGTCTCTCAATTTTCCCAGTCAGTTGTTGCAATATATTCCAGCTGTTCTCTTCTCATTACATGGCCAAAAAATGATGATTGTTTCTTCCTAATATTGGAAATTAGCTCTCTTTTTGCTATGACCTCTCTCAGAACATCTTCATTACTATTCTTAGCTGTCCATGGTACTCTCAACATTCTTCTGTAAAACCACATTTCTACAGACTCCAGTGATTTTCTTGTCTTTTGTCCTATTGTCCATGATTCGCATCTATATGTTAAGACTGGCTCTACGTAACATTTAAGAACTCTTTTTCTTGTTCCTATTGTCAAAAATGGATTGCATAGTATCTTCCTCATTTTTTGGAAAGCTGCTTTTGCCTGAGCCAGTCTGCATCTCACCTCTTTTGTACATCTTCCGTCTGAGGTTAACAAAGTTCCCAAATATTTAAATTCATTTACCTGTTTTAATATTGTTCCACGTGTCTTTATTTTGCACTGAGGTGATGTCTTTTTCTTTGTTGTTAACATTATTTCTGTCTTTTTGCTATTAAAGCTGAGTTCTTTATTTTTACTTTCTGTCACTATAATGTCCAACATTTCTTGTAACTCATTTTCACTCTTAGCGATTAAGACTGTATCATCAGCATACCTTAGATTATTTATATTATGACCTGCAATTGTTATTCCAGGCATGCCCCTTATGGATCTTAAAATAATCTCACTATAAATATTAAACAAATCTGGTGACAGCACACAACCTTGTCTAACACCTTATTTTATTTCTTGAAACATTCCCAATTGGTTTCCAGTTTTTATGGCCGCTGTTTGTTGCCAGTGCATATTCTTTATTATTCTTAGATCTTTTTGCTGTCTACGTTTATGCTTTCTAAAATTTTGATTATTTCTTGGTGCTTTACTTTGTCAAATGCGTTGGTGTAATCTATGAAACATAATTATAGATCTGTTTTCACCTCTAGGTTCTTTCTACTAAAGATATTATGATATAAATAGCATTGCTCGTTCCTTTATCTCTAACAAAACCACACTGTTCATCGCTAATTTCTGGAATTATTTTTGTTTCGCACTCTTCGCATGATGATTCTTAGTAATATCTTAGTCATGTGACTCATAAGGCTTATTGTGCGATGATCATCGCATTCAATCGCACCCGATTTCTTTGGTAGGGCTAAGAATATTGATTTGAGCATGTCGTCTGGTATATATCCGCTGTTGTAGATATCATTAAATATTTTTGTTTTTATTTCTATTCCAAAATCACCCATGGCTTCAATCTCTTCTTTAGTTATATTATCTGGTCCAGCAGCTTTTCCTGCTTTCATATTGTGCAAGGCATCTTCCACTTATTATCTAAGTATTTCTGGTCTTTCTCCATTATCCTTAATATTTACTTCTGTTCGTTCAAAATTATAAAGATCTTTAATGTATTATGTCCATCGTTCCCTTATGTTTTCTTGATCAATCAACAGTTCTCCTTTTTTTGATCTTAAACATCAAGTTTTTGATTGCGTTTTACTTCCTGTTAATTCCTCAATTTGTTTGTATATAGCTTTAGCATCTCCTTTTTGTTGCATTTCAATCTCTTTGCATCTCTCTTTTAGCCATGCTTCTTTTGCTTCATCTTTCTTTTTCTTGTATCCATTAGCTGCAAAATGTCATCTGTCATCCATTTCTTTCTTGAATGGGTTTGAAGTATTCGCTGGCTGACAATGGGTTTATAGTTTGAGGTCTTCACTGGTTTAAAGAGTGCGTTTGAGGTCTTCACTGGTTGAGAGAGTATGGTTGAGGTCTTCATAGGTTCATAGGTTATGAACAAAATAGAGAGTTTTAAATCTGCGTTGGTCGACAATGGGTTTGAGGTATTGGATCGCTCACAGTGTGAGTTTGAGGTATTCGCTCGTTTACAGTGAGTTTTGAATTCTTCGCTGGTTGACATTGGGTTTCAATTCTTCACTGCTTGGCAGTGTGTCTAAGGTCGTCGCTTGTTGACAATGGTTGATGATGGTTTGGTGTTTTCGCTGATCGGCAAGCGGTTTGAAGCGGTTTTCGCTGATCGGCAAGCGGTTTGAAGCGGTTTTCGCTGATCGGCAAGCGGTTTGAAGCGGTTTTCGCTGGCTGACAATGGGTTTATAGTCTATGCTCGTTGACAGTGTGGGTTTGAGGTATTCGCACGCTAATAGTGGGGATTTGAGGTCTTAACTCGTTTTCAGTGAGTATAAAGTCTTCGCTTGTTGGCAATGGATTTTAGATATTTGCTAGTTTACAGGGTGTTTGAGGTTTTCGCTAGCTGGCAGTGTGGTGGTTAACAATGATTTGAGGTCTTCGCTGGCTGACAATGGGTTTTCGCTTGTTGACAATGTGGTTTTGAGGTATTTGCTCGCTAGCAGTGTGGGTTTGAAGTTTTCGCTCATTGACAGAATGAGTTTGAGATCATGGCTTGTTGACATTGTGTTTGAAGTCTTCGCTGAGTGATAGTGGGTTTGTTATCTTCTACATTGATTACGAGTTTGAGGTCTTCGCTCCTTGACAGTGATTTTTATGTCTTCGTGGATGACAGCGTTAGTTTGAGGCATTCGCTCGTTGATAGTGTGGGTTTGAGGTCTTCACTGGTTAACAGTGAATTTCAGGTCTTCACTGGTTGACAATTGTTTTTGTTTTTTCTGGTTGACAATTGTTTTTGTTTTTGCTGGTTGACAATTGTTTTTGTTTTTGCTGGTTGACAATGGGTTTGAGGTATTAGCTCCTTGACAGTGTGGGTTTGAGGTATCAGATATTTTGTAGCGCATTTGAAACCTTTGTTGCTTGGCAATGGGTCTGAGGTGTGCGCTCGTTGACAGAGTAGGATTGAAATTCATTGATTGTGCGTTAGAGGTCTTTTCTGGGTGAAGGTGGGTTTGATATCTACGCTCGTTGGCAAAGCTTTTCAGGTCTTCACTGGTTGAGAGAGTGCGTTTGAGGTCTTCGATATTTAACAGTTCGTTTTCGGTCTTCGCTGATTGAGAGAGTGCGTTTGAGGTCTTCACTGGTTGAGAGTGTACGTTTGAGGTCTTCATTGGTTGAGAGAGTACGTTTGAGGTCTTCACTGATTAAGAGAGTGCCTTTTAGGTCTTCACTGGTTGAGAGAGTACGTTTGAGATCTTCGCATTTTGAGAGAGTGCGTTTAAGGTCTTCAATGATTAAGCGAATTTGAGTTCTTCGCTGGGTAACTGTGCAAGTTTGACCGCAGGATCACAATTAATTGGAGGTCTTCCATGAATCACAGTGGGTTTGAGTCACATCACTCGCGAAGTTCGCCTTAAAACCAATGGTGAAGTCAATGCGCTGGCGAGAATCTGTCATAGAAGCCCATTGAAGCTGTAAAATAATATTAACAATACAATGACACGGCGCGTCGCATCAAAGATTGTGCCCAGATTTTTGAAAGCCGTCCAGACTCCATTGTTTTTGGTGATGATGGCAACTAACGTACATTGTACGCCATTCCTATTTTTCTGTCTTCAATTCCTAAATTGATTTCTAATCAATTCCTAATCTAATTTCTAATATAGAAGTATAATGGTTATATAGATTAGTCGAAGGCCCCGGTGTCACTGCAAGCGAATTAAAATCCATAATTGCTCAATAGCCCGTGCCAGTGGAATCATTCGAATTAATATCTCAGCTCATTGAAGGATCCAAACAAAGAAGGCAGTTGCAGTCCCCATCATAGTAGCCACAGCATACGCCAAAAGACATAAGGCCAAGCGGCACCGAAAGTGAACGCAGCTGAATTGTCTTTCTTCATACGATATCATCATTCATCGTAAGCAATCGGAATATCGAAACAGTCTGGTTGAAACACAGTTCACAGTGTGCGCGAAGCACTAAACTCAGTAGCTCCAGCAGAAAGCCGGACTTGGAATATGAGGAAACTGCAACAAGGAACACTTTTCAGACTATGCCTCAAAGGTTCTTGCCGCCTGTCCGCCATATTGACCGGTATTCCAGTGATGACGTATATTGCAATCAACGTAGATAATTAGTTTTTGAAAAACAAAGCAATAACTACGGAAGCAAAAAGGGCAATATACAAATCAATTTTTCTACCAACTCTGTGCTATCAGTGCCAGAATTGGACGCTGGACTCTAGAACAATAAGAAAGATAACGACCACCGAAATGAAATGTGTCAGAAGAATGACAGGAAACAGCTTAAGGGACAGAGTAAGAAACACTGACCTGAGGAAGAAACTCGAAATTGAACCAGCCATCGAATACATAAAGAAACAACAGATAAATTGGTTCGGCCACATAACAAAACAAAACGAGAACTAACAATGAATCAAAGTACCATAATAACGTTAACGCTACGAAAACGCCAGATTAAGAGGAAGACCGAGAAAGAGATTGATAAAGGGAATACTAGAGTCACTGGGAGGAATAACATCAGAAGAGGCCAACAGAAGAGCAAAGAATCGCAGATTGTTTCTCCCCTCGACGCCAACGGCAGCAGAAGAAGGATAGAAGACGAAGAAGAACGTAGATAATGCAATGCCGCAATGCACAACAGAGACAAGTGGAAGAATATTAAAACAGGTAAATGAATTTAAATATCTGGGAACAATATTAACCTCAGATGTTAGATGTAAAACATAGGTGAGATGCAGAATGGCTCAAGTAAAAGCAGCTTTCCAAACAATGAGGAAGATACTGTGCAATCCATTTTTGACAATGAAAACAAGAAAAAGAGTTCTACATGTTATGTAGAGCCAAATTTAACATATGGATGCGAATCATGGACAGTAGGACAACAGACAGGAAAATCACTGGGGGCTGCAGAAATGTGGTTTTATAGAAAATTGTTGAGAATATGGACAGCTAAGAAGAGTAATGAAAACGTTCTGAAAGAGGCCAAAACAAAGAGAGAGCTAATTTCCAATATTATGGAAAAACAATCATCATCCTTTTTTGGCCATGTAATGAGAAGAGAACAGCTGGAATATATTGTGATAACTGGGAAAGTTGAGGGACGAAGAGATAAATGGAAGCAAAGAGGAAAGATCCTTCATTAATGGATGATTTCGCAGAATGAAAGGATGGAAAAATGGCACGACAAAATCACTAACATAGAATTATGGAAAAGTACCAATCAAATACCAGTGGAAAAAGAGATGCAGCAAAGACGATGGCACTGGACACGCTTCGGAGGCCAACTGAGAGTATTACACGACAGGCCCCTTTTTGCAATACCCAAAGAAAAAGACAAAGAGGAAGACCAAAATATTCTTGAGGTAGACAGATAGAAGCAGTGATGAAGATGATGGAAAAGACATGGAATAATCTTTAAAAAATGGCAAGAAACTAACCGACTTGGAAAGTGTTTGTTAAAGACATATGCTCCACAAGGTGCTGAAAGGTAGAAGAAGATATAAGATATGAGGCAACTTAAGATAATGGCCTGGCAGAAGATCAACAAATAAAAATGATAAATAGCTGTCGAGGTCGAAAGTTGTGGAGAGGCATGATCATCTAAGCCAGCAGGGATGGTACTTAATGATGATGATGGATAGATAATTTGTGTGTATCAAATTACCCACTGGGAAACAATTAAACGAAATCACATCTCTAAGAAAAACAACAACAACAACAACAACAAAATAGCAAAATAAGCTAACAAATTGTATTTTACAGCAGGAAAAAAAATATAAGTCTAGAGTAGAATTTTAGTTTCCTTCATCCCGCCAGTTCTGCTACCTGAATATTTTATTTTATTTTTTTTCGTGGTTCCCAGCCAACATTCCACAGACTGATGGTGTCTGGAGAAAATGTTTTGTTTCGTTCAAAGTGAAATCGTATCCAGTCACGTGACAGTGCTGTTCAGAAAATGTTCTATCACTGGTAGGTTTGCTGCAGAAACTCGAAGGCGCTTGCCACTGTTGCTAGGCAACATAAAACACGCCCGTACACTAGGAGAGAAAAAAAAATCACAGTAAGAGAACTTGATCCTCACAAAAGCCAAACATGGAGAGATTAGTGTTGTCAGTGTACATTTCATTTAGAGTCGTAAACCTAAATAAAGAAATGAAAATGATACGAAAACAAATTAAAGAAACTTATCGTTCTGCATTGCCTTGTAAGAATATTGACACGGTTCTTCTACCTTTCAGCTCCCTGTGGAGCATAGGTCTTCAACAAACACTTCCCAAGTTGTTCTGTTTCTTGCCATTCTTTTAAGATCATTCCATGTATTCTCCATCATCTTCATCTCTGCTTCTGTCCGTCTTCTCCATGAATTTCTTTGTCTTTTCCCCTGGTGATTCTAAAAAAGTGTCTGTTGTGTAATACTCTCAGTTGGCTTCCGCAGTGTGTTTCCTATCCAGCGCCATCGTCTTCACTGTATCTCTTTATCCACTGATATTTGACTGGTACATCTCCATAATTCTATGTTAGTGATTTTGTCCTGCCATTTCCATCCTTTTATTCTGCGTAGGCATCCATTAATGAAAGTTTATGATTGTCAGTTTTGTTGTTCTCCATGTTTCACAGCCATATAATAAGACTGACTTAACATTGGAGTTGAACATTTTTATTTTTGTATTTAACTTAATTTCTTTGGACCTCCATATATGTCCCATTTACTAGGTTACTCACGTTATAATTTGTGATACAATTATGGTCATTTACAAACAAGGTGGTCAATTTTCTCAACATAACTTATCTTTTTAATAATCTGAAAGATTCAAAGAGCCACACAGTTTATTGTTGTTGTTTTATAAAGTCGAAACTACAAACCAAGGCATCATGGCTTTTGTAATCAGGCATGTCAGAAGTAAACGTTCATCATGATTATGCAATGAATTAGAATCATGAACAAGCTAATAAAACTAATAAACTAATAAAACTAATATAACTAATAAAACTAATAAAATCTAATAAAACTAATAAAACTAATAAAACTAATAAAACTAATAAAACTACTAAAACTAATAAAACTAATAAAATCTAATAAAACTAATAAAACTAATAAAACTAATAAACTAATACAACTAATAAAACTAATAAAACTAATAAAATCTAATAAAACTAATAAAACTAATAAAACTAATAAAACTAATAAAACTAATAAATCTAATAAAACTAATAAAACTAATAAAACTAATAAACTAATAAAACTAATAAAACTAATAAAACTAATAAAATCTAATAAAACTAATAAAACTAATAAAACTAATAAAACTAATAAAACTAATAAAACTAATAAAACAATAAAACTAATAAATCTAATAAAACTAATAAAACTAATAAATCTAATAAAACTAATAAAACGCACATTCTTCGCCATCAGTTGAAAGGTATTGAGCACGTTTAGGCGAGCTTTTTGCTCACGGTAGTCGGACCTGCCAACAGACTAGCCAGTTGTTTGCATTTAATTACTCAATAACAGTTGAACTGCTTGAATGTATCTCTTTATTTAAAAGTAAAATAATTGTAACAACAGAAGGGAAGTGTCCGTGATGTAGTGGCTAACACCTTGTTTTAGGGAACGTGTGAGTGCGGGTTCAGTTCTTGCTGGACACTCATATGAAGTCAACTCTTAATGAAGTCAAGACTTATGAAATAAATTCATATGAAGTCAACTCATATGAAGTCAAGACATATGAAGTCAATTCATATAAAGTCAACTCATATGAAGTCAACTTTTTATGAAGTCAAGACTTATGAAGTCAATTCATATGAAGTCAACTCATATGAAGTCAACTTTTTATGAAGTCAATACTTATGAAGTCAATTCATATGAAGTCAACTCATATGAAGTCAAATCATATGAAGTCAAGTCTTATGAAGAAAATTAATTATAGTCGTTTCAAAACTCGCGCCCCTCTTTAAAATCCTATAACTTAATAACCGTTTGCTTTCATTAATTTAAACTTTGTATGTAAACTGTTTATTGCCATGACGTTATATAACAAACAAAACTGGGAAATATCAGATGGTTTTTATTTTGTCTTTTTGTGGTAAATATCTATCTATCTATTGACCTTTCGAGCCGTAGCCGTCCCATAGGGCATAGACCCAGATACTCTTTCTCTTATTAAAATTTTTATTCTAGCAGTTTTCAATCCTAAAGATATTTTAATAAATCTGGCCATTTGTCTCTGTTCTGTGAAAGCAAATCTATCTCAATGAGGAAGCCGATTCCTGCTGCTCTTGCATCTCTGATCAATGTTCTTCTTAGTGTCTCTCTGGTCGGCCTCTTTTCCTCTTACCTGTTGTTTCCCATATGAGGGCTTCCTTTGTTATTCGGTTATTATCTCTCCTCCTCATCACATGTCCAACATATGACGATCATCTTTTCTTGATTACTGAAGATATTAGTGGTTGATTGGCGATTTCTCTAATTTCCTCGTTTGTTTTGAATTCATTCCACGCTATACCAAGTATTTTTCTTAGACATTTATTTTTGAATGCGTTCAACTTTGTTTCTATGATTTTTGTTGTTTCCAGCTCTCACATGCATACGTAAGGGTAGATAGTACATTTGATTTGAATAGTCTAAGTTTTGTGTTTGTGCTGATGAGTTTTGATTTCCACAACTTTTCAAGGCTTCTGAAGGCCATTGCTGCTTTAGCTATTCTGATTCTAATTTCTTTGCTTGTATCCCCTTCCCGGTCAATATGACTTCCAAGATAGATAAAGTGATCGATCTCTTCAACTGGTTTGTTTTCCATGTATATTCTGTCATCTGTTGGAATTAAGCTTTTCATGACTTTATTTTTTTCATGGTTGATCTCAAGCCCAATTTTGCTGACTATTGATGATAGTTCATCTACTGCTAATTTACACATTCTGTATCAGGTCTACGTTTAATTAACAAAAGCGTTTTTACGATATCGGCTTGTTATTAAACATCTGATCAACGGTTCTATACAAAGTGGGAGAAAAACAAATCCTCCATTTTGGATCCAGTAAAAGATTACACACTTGTGTGTGCATAGCTATGTTAGACACATCTCATATCTTTGTGTGCATGTCTATGTTAGGCATGTGTCATATCTTTGTGTGTGCATGTCTATGTCAGTCATATCTCATATCTTTATGTGCATGTTTATGTTAGTCATGTGTCATATATCTTGATGTATGTCAGTGTTAGTCATGCCTCGTATCACTGTGTGCATGTCTGTGTTGGTCACATCTCCTATCTTTGTGTGTGCATGTCTGTGTTAGTCACCTCTAGTGACTCGGGCAGATGGTGCTCGTAAACCTGGGAGGGCCGACCATCTAAGGGCAGAATCCCCCTACAGAAAAGATCACCTGCTGCCTTGCAGGAAGATTGGGGACAATCAAAGGCTAAGGAATGCAAACCTGAATAAAATGCTGGCTGAAATCGGACGCACTGGGCCACTGGCGTAGAACACAGTGCAACGTTTTAAAGGGTGTTCAATCAGAGTGGATCTTTCTAATTGTCATGTTCTGCCTGTGGGGGCGATCAACACACTTAACCTGACAGCAGACTTCTTGTGAGAGTCTGGAATCCTACTCTGATTGAGTCCTGATCGCAGAGAGAGAGAGAGGGGATCCAACCGGAAGCGGTATATATATATATATATATATATATATATATATATATATATATACACACACACAATATTACTAGTGTAAATGGAAATAATCGGATGTCTACAGCTTCAACTCGTCAATATCATATTTACTTTCACTGCAGCTGGAGGTCGACGTTTAGGTGTCATGACCCAGGCGGCCCCACCTTCTTTTTCAGAATGTCAAGAAGCTAAAGGGTCGAAACTCTTGCTCGACGACGTCTTTTTCTGACGATCAGATTATCTCCTGCTCCGTATAAAGACCTTCTTGTATTGTTGCATGTACATTTATAAAATCATTAATTAGCGCGTAAATTAGCACTTATATTGATCCCAGTTTGGATGATACACTCAATGGCTTATCACAAATTTGCAAATTGTTCAATACTGTAAAATCTATTTTTAGTTACAGAATAATTGCTGGGTTGACAAAGATCAAAGAAAGTTGCTGCTTTTAAGAAAACCATATTACCTGCGTCGGTTTCAACTGTAAAATCAAAATGCCATGGAATATTTCAGACGACATGCAAACATTCATGATAATCCGCACATGGATTTTAAAGTTAATTGATAAAGCCTTATGGCAAGAGGTTTTGAAACGTACTATATAACTTGGCACCGTGAATTGAGAGAGATATTAACAGCGAATGAGAACACTGACCTTCTCACCTCCAAATGTTGTGTCCGTTTTACAGTAACATAACATACTTAAGATTTGTTAAATGTTATGTAGAGGAAATCTTAACATATGGATATGAATCATGGACAATAGGATAACAGACAAGAAAATCACTGGAGTCTGTAGAAATATGGTTTTACAGAAAAATGTTGAGAATACCATGGACAGCTAAGAAGAGTAATGAAAATGTTCTGAAAGAGGTCAAAGCAAAAAGAGAGCTAATTTCCAATATTAGGAAGAAACAATCATCATTTTTTGGCCATGTAATGAGAAGAGAACAACTAGAATATATTGCAACAACTGGAAAAATTGAGGGACGAAAAAATAGAGAAAAGCAAAGAGAGAAAATACCAGACAGCTTAAGAGAATGACTTGGCAGAAGGTCAACAACAGAAATGATAAAGAACTGTCGGGATCGAAAGTTGTAGAGAGACATGATCACCTACGCCAGTAGGCTCGGTACTTGATGATGATGATGATCAGTCAGGATGTCAGTATAATCCTGATTGTTTTAATCACAATAATTCAGCATATTATACATCCTTTATCAGTCAGGATGTCGGTATAATCCTGATTGTTTTAATCACAATAATTCGACATATTATACAGCCTTTATCAGTTAGGATGTCGGTCTAATCCTGATTGTTTTAATCACAATAATTCGACATATTATACAACCTTTATCAGTTAGGGTGTCGGTCTAATCCTGATTGTTTTAATCACAATAATTCGACATATTATACAGCCTTTATCAGTTAGGATGTCGGTATAATCCTGATTGTTTTAATCACAATAATTCGACATATTATACAGCCTTTATCAGTTAGGATGTCGGTCTAATCCTGATTGTTTTAATCACAATAATTCGACATATTATACAACCTTTATCAGTTAGGATGTCGGTCTAATCCTGATTGTTTTAATCACAATAATTCGACATATTATACAGCCTTTATCAGTTAGGATGTCGGTATAATCCTGATTGTTTTAATCACAATAATTCGGCATATTATACATCTTTGATCAGTCAGGATGTCGGTCTAATCCTGATTGTTTTAATCACAATAATTCGACATATTATACAGCCTGTATCAGTAAGGATGCCGGTCTAATCCTTCATTCTCAAAAGTGCTATTTTATATAAGTGGTTACATTTTGTGACAGCACACAAGTGTGCAATTGTTTAAATCTGAAGATGTTGGCATTAGTGTTATGGCAGTGATATATTAGTGACATATTAGTGATGTAATTGCCATATATTATTGACATTTTAGTGATATAATTGTCATATATTAGTGACATATTAGTGATATAATTGTCATATATTAGTGACATATTAGTGATATAATTGTCATATATTAGTTATATATTAATTGATTATTGTTTTTGAAAAGAAACATTTACATAATTAGCAAATACTGCATTTTCTCAGGTGAAATATTCCATTTTCTGGCTCAGAAGTAGCTGTATATTTCTATAACAATCTCTCATGTAAGAATCATATATCGATTATAAATAAAGTACAGCTACAGAATATCAATGACAAACAGCTGTGAGAAATTTCTTTTTACAATAATTTGTAAACTTTTTAATGTGGAAAGTTCATAGCAAAATAAATGCACATAATTCTTCCTTGCTAACTCTCGTCTTTTTCAAATTCACTTCTCAACTCGTTTCTGGACAGATCTTTTTTTTAAATGTACCCCCCCCCCCTACATTTAGCTGCACACAGGAGAACAGACGTATATTCACACCCAAACATATTTCCCACGCAATCGTCTCTACTACACGTCGCCACAAGCGTATGCCTCTCACGGAAGTTTCAAAAAGGAACAACTGTTAACCCCAAACTGTGACGTCTGTAGAGCATGTTTGTGAGCATGCGTTCAGATTTGTAAAACAAGGAAACTTCCTAGTCGGCAAACACAGCTATATAGTGTTTATAAATATTTCTAGTATAAGAAGATAATGTCATGAGAAAACACACAAAAAAGAACTGTTCAATATAAATGCGTTAATAAATTATGCGAGGCGGGTGTATGTATATCATATGCTCATTAACAAAAATAACAGCATACATCGTCAAATAATGGTCACTCGAGAAATATAAATAGTGTTTACATAAAATAATAATGAACAATTAAATTAAACAATCGTATATCTTTCATTCATGATTAAATAGACCCTTTTTTACTTCTGGTAGAAGCTTCATCATCATGTGGTATACTGGTTGGCGTAGGCGATCATGTCCTTCCAAAAGCATCTATCCATAGTACATCGTATCAGTTCTGTTGACTGTTTTCATTGCCATGCCACCAAGTTATTCAGTATTTTCTCTCTTTGTCGTCCTCGATCCCTCTCACCGCGTATTTTTCCCATTTGTAACGATGTATTCCCATTTTCCTCTTTTCATGATGTGCCCGTGAAATATTGATTGTTTCTTTCTGATGTGTTTTAGGAACTCCATTTTTGTGTTGGCCTCTATGAGAATGTCCTAATTGGTCTTTTTAGCTATCTAGGGAACTTCAACATTCTTCTGAGAAATCCCATCTCTGTGGCCTCTAATTATCTTTCCAGTTGTGTGTCTACTGTTCGTGATTCGCTTCCATAGGTCATAATTGGCTCTATTTATCACCGATGAACTCTCTTTCTCACTTCTATTGACATAGACTGTTTTCTTACTATTCAGATTGAGACCTTTCTTAGTAGAAGCTTGAGACTTCGCAAACAAAGTGTGATGTTTAAACATGTGAGTTAATTAATTTATTCGTGGATTATGATCAGTGTACTTCGAACGTGTTCATAGGTGCTCAGATCCCCTCCTCAGCATGTCTAACATCGTCCAGCGATTGACGGCTCAAGCTGTTTTTTTTATGATAAGTTCTCTTATGGACCCACTAAACTTCCTGTTTTTTATGTGTCCATCTTTACTTACATCTCTTTCATTATTTCAACAGTGTGACTTACAAATGTAGGCAGTTACAGCGGGAACGCGTTCCGGTAAAAAAAAATGTATTATTCTAGCGGTCGCGAGATAAACACTTTATAAGTAATTTTTTAATAGGGTTGTTTTGCTTGTAATTGTGACGACTACTGTAAATATAATTATTCACATTCTATTATTGGCGTCAAATATGTAATAAAGATAAGTTATTGTGTCCAGCAATCCACACTCTCTAGGTGCAGTAAGTAACATTTCCTTTTTTTTAAAGTACATACCATCTACCACACTTCCTCATACCAATACTAAAAGACAACATTAAAACACCTTTTTTTCTCGATTTATAAAAACTGCAAAAGAATTGTATCTCACAAATTTCTCATTAACAAGAACGCCAATGCTGGCATGATTAGCTATTTGAAAACAAGAAAATTAAAGTAAAGTACGAGGCTTGAAATCACGTCTTAGCACGTGGGTTTCCACCCATATGTGCTCTGCCGCCTATCCAGAATGTTCGGAGATGTCTGGATAGTGTCGCTTCAAGCATCAGAACCTATGATGCAAGGCGGCATTCCTCACCTTCCGAGAGTAAAATACCCTGGTACCCATTTCTGCTAACGGCTGGGTCGACCGCAGGGGTAATTTTTTTCAAACCACCAGTACAATTCACACTGCTTCCAGCGGCAATCGAACACGGGTTGTCCGAACGTCGGTAGCTCAGTCAGGTGGTTTGCCCAACTAGGCTACCAAGGCCCCCATAGCTAGAAAATTAAAAGTGGACCTCTTTATCATTAAGCTTTTTCGAGTACTAGAACATTTCAAATTTAAAGAGCGACTTTAGAGAAGAGGGTATACAATGGATCAATAAACTCGAACTGATCATTTGATCTTTTTCTTGACCGATATAAGTCCATTATCAGAGCTTGAGAGTCCTGGTATAGTTCGACTTTCAAACTTTTATGCGACTTGGTTACAAAAGTTCCAGTAAACTTAGATTTTGTCCTAAAAAGACCCTATGTGTTTATATATACTTCCTCTGCGTCGTTAAGTAGGCGTGGATGCGTTGTGTCGCAATATGTTATAATTGTGTATGTATACAATTATAAATATTATATATATTATATATAATGTATAACAAATAATTTAGAATATTATGTACGACAAGATACTATAGCTGAGACATGTTTTTAAGATAAGTAAGTAACTTCTGCTTACTGAAACATTTAAAATGAAATATCGATTATTCATTTTAAAACAAAATTCAAAGAGCGAAACTAAATGATAACTGTTCATAAGTCTTCTAATGGTGAGGCAAAGAGCGAAACTAAATGATAGCTGTTCATAAGTCTTGTAATGGTGAAGCTGACGCCATGAATAAATAATCTCATCTATAAGTAGGACAAAATAGTCAAACAGCAATACATATTTTAAATAATATCTTTTATGGCAGTAGTCCATTCTTGAAGTACATTAGTAGGGAAGTTTATCAGGAGCTTACCCTATAATGTTGTTGTTGTTGTTGGTCTTTTCTTGGTGGTTTCGCTTTCTTTCTGGCGAGGTAGGATTCGTTCAGCCTGAGATAAATTCTTTCATGTTATATTAGACCACAAATGCCATCCAAAAATGAAAATGAAAATCACCTTTCTCATGCGATTAATCAATATTCACCAACTATCCTGGACCACATAATCTACGGATTAGGTTTCTAATTTCACCCCGCCCCCCCCCCCCCCCCCCCAAATCTGCACTCCACATCCCTTTCCTCAAAACCATCACTTTTATAGAAACAAGTTATTGCCATCCGATATCAGACCGACTCTGCCTAGCACAGAACTGGTTTTAACTTGTTCGGGCAACCTAACCTTATCAACAAGAACTGAAAGTATTAAAAACGAACATGAAAAAAAGAACAAATGTATTAAAATGTGGTACGCTTTAAGAGTTGAAGCCGTATATTTTGCTATGAAGTTGAAAGTTGTGATATGTTAAAAAAAAAAAATGCTTGCATTTCTATTTGCGCAGATTTCGCGGCTCTGATAATTATAGAGCGCATTTATCCGAGCGGAAACAGACTTTCTTCATGTTGAAAACAAAACACAAAACAAAGAGCGCTTTATTCCTTTGAGAAGTTGCCATGGATGCAAACGTAGATGAACTCAAAAATTGGTGAGAAGTGTGAAGAAAGCACAGGAAATAAATAATAAAAGAAATAATAAAAGAAATACATCTCTGTGCTCTGAAGATTTTGAATAAAACTTGACCACGGCCTTTGTTGATATGCTGCATATATTTTTATTTTACTCGTAGAAAACTTTTAGATCATATATAATTTTTTTTTTAAACAATCATATATAATGAAACATATAACGCATGCAATGTTCGAGTCATTGCAGAAGTCAAAAATACGTAAGGTCACCTTTATCTACGTCCGAGGACATGCGGGAGTACGGGGAGGTGAATGAGCGGACAGGTTGGCTAGCTGCGCTATTGTTGAGAACGGTCAAACAATGGGTCGGGCGGACATCATCAATGCCATCCGTGATGTTGAAAGAGCACAGGACTTCGACAACTATGAGTGCACGTCACTCCTTCGAATGAATAAGATGGGAGTTAAGATCGGGACAGCCAGAAACGAGAAACTTAGAGGCCGTGTAAGAAGACTAATTAACCAACAAAGAACTGGAGTCGTCAGTCGCTGGGCATTGCGAGACTTGCTGAGGATGGGAATATGAACACCTAAGGACATGTTAGGAATGTAGTGATGACGACCCGCAAATAACAAAATGTACACTTTTTCCAGTTTGTCTGGCGTCACAGGGGGTTGTGTATCGTAGTGCATAAGTCAAAATTCTTAAAAAGCTTTACAATTTTGGGATGGAAGTCGATGCTTGATGTCTTTGCCTCTCTTGTAAATGTTTTTCTTAGTGTCTCACTAAGTTGGTTATTGCAGACAGAATATATAAAGTAAGAAGATGTAACCTTCAAAGTGTACGCCTCTAGAGATGTCCAACGTGTCGTATCACAATCAATTCTGGAAGTGCTTCCTTCATGAGTTTACCTGCCCACTGCCCCCCCCCCCCCCATATTTGCGCATGTCTCAGACTGATGACGTCATTAACTTTAGCTTTGAGATGTTCGAGTGTTCTTGGTTTATTGACACAGAACCGTACCCATCCAAACAACTCATAATAAGGGGTCTAAGGGACTACGAAGCGGGGACGTCGTGTCTTATCTATATCAGTGTTCCCGTGGTTGCAACCGACTTTGTTTGTTTATGTCCAGTCTGTCCATGCTGTGGTAACCGATAACTCACAGCCTCCATAGAAGTAAAAAGCCTGATGTATAAAATGGTTATGATAGAATATGCAACTTCATTATATCAAGAAAACTGCGACCCGGAAAAAGACGTGCCAAACCGAGGCCAAGTACAGATATGGCAGTCCTGTTGTAAATTGTGGAGCGTCGAACAGTACAGATTAAACCAGGAGGAAACACGTCTAAACAAAGCATTATTATTCAGAGTTTGTTCTAGTCGTTACAACAGTCGCAGTGGTCTCAGTCCACAACGATACAACATGTGTTGTATTCGTCAAAAGTTGGTAGCTAAGTTGTTAGTGCAGCTTTTAAATGTGGGTACCAGAGATGTTTTTGTGAAGTAAACGCGGCCTGGCATGGTACTGACAACATCACTATCATCGATCATGGAAAGGTATGGTCACTAACAATCTTCCCCGTCGTACACCAAGCAAGGAGTGAAAGTAAACTTTACTTTACATAAGACGAGGTGCTGGCATCGCACTGATGTTAATTGATGGTAATTAATTATTGAACTATCTGTCTATCTGAAACGAGGCAAAGCTCAAGATCCCAACAATATAACAAACGAAGAGATACAGCATTAGGAGACCATGAGTACACGTCATAACAAAACTACTCAATGACACATATAACACTGACCACATATTCGAAGATCGACTAAAATCTATCTGTTTTAGACATACCGAAGAAGTGTCAGGCGCCACTGATTGTGAGGACCATCGCACTCTCATGAGCCACATGACGAAAAATATGACTAAGAATCATCATGAGACGTGTGAGGAACAAAATAAAACCAGAAATAAGTGAGGAACAATGTAGATTTGTGGAAGGAAAGGGCACCAATAATGCAATATACATCCTAAGAACTTTGATAGAAAGAGCTATAGAGGTAAAGAAAGATCAATATATATATGCTTTATAGACTATACAAAAGCATTTGACAAAGTAAAGCATGTGGAAATAATCAATATGCTTGAGAAATTAAACATTGACGGAAGGATTTGTGAATCATAAAAAAACGTTTACTGTCAACAAACAGCAGCCATAAGAATTAACAGGCAAGCTAGACAGTTCCAATATATAAAACAAGGAGTCAGACCAGGTCGCCGGATAAAATAATCTATTGAGTTATTTGCGGGTCATCATCATTGCGCTCCGAACATAGGTGCTCAGATCCCTCCTCAGCAATTCCCGCAGTGTCCAGCGACTGACGACTCCAGTTCTATGTTGGTTGATAAGTCTTCTTACACGGCCACTAAGTTTCTCATTTCAGGCTGTGCCCATCTTAACTTCCATTTCCATCATCCGAAGAAGTGACGTGGATCTGTGTTTGTCGAAGTCATGTGCTCTTCCCACATCTCGGAGGGCATTGATGATGTCCGCCCGATCAATTGGTTGCCCGTCCACAACGACAGCGTAGCTAGCCAACCTACCCGCCCTTTCATTTCCCCGTACTCCCGCATGTCCAGGGATATAGACAAAGGTGGCCTAACGTATTTTGGATTTCTGTAACGACTCTACCCATTGCATGCGTAGAATAAAATAATCGAATATAAGCCTAATAAAAGTAATATTGGAAGGGAAAATACAAGGTAAAAGAGGCAGAGACAGACCAAGACTAACACAGACGAGTAACTTCGAAAGATGGACAAGTCAACCTATGACAATCTGCATCATCAAAGTAAGAGACCGAGTGGAATGGCGCTCCATGGTAGCCAACCTCCGATGCGGAGACGGCACTCAATGGTGATGATGATGTCAGTAGCCAGTGAAACTAATCTGACTGGCTGTTGTTTATTATGTACTGTCCTGTACGGTCATGATTGCACTAATTATTATTTCGGAAGCATTGATATAATTTTAATTTCTTAAGTTGGCTAAACACCTATAAGTTTGTCCAGAATGCTGTGATGACAACTGTAACAACAAACAACAAGAATTTTAGAAATTATAGTGCCAAAGTCATGTGTACAGCGAACTTGTATCATTGAAAAAAGAACACTCTTAAAGCGATTTGATTGTTCCATTTGATGTTTGCTAAACCTGAAGCATTTACGGTTGCACTTGTTTGGGACAGTTCAGTTGCGTTCACTGTCGGTGCTACCATGCCTTATGTCTTTTGACGTGTGCTCTGTTTGCTATGATGGGGACTGCAACTTCTTTTTTTGTTTGGATATTCGATGAAATGTTAATTATGATGATTCCACTGGCACGGGCGGTTGAGCCATTATGGATTTTAATTTGTTTGCAGTGATACTGGGGCCTTTGAATAACTATAAATATAACTTTATTTCCCCTTTCAGTCTTGGATTTGAAGACCTTTAGACCGCAGTCAAATTGTGCCCATTCATTGATATCACTGTTGTAATGTAATATATATATATATATATATATATATATATATATATATATATATATATATATATATATATATCTGTTACTATGACAAATTATTTCATAATTCTGTATTATAGTATGTGTTGTGTGTGTGTGTTGTGAAGATGTAAAAACTGATTTTTTAAATTTGACATTTTATTTCGCTTCTTTGTACTTTGTGTTGAGCTTTTATTTTACTGGCATGTCTTCTTTTACACCTCTGTTGTGTTGCTTACTTTCTTCCATTATGACCTCACCTGTCTCCCATTTCTGATTTTTTTCTCCTTGGTCTTATTCATCTCGCCTTCTATTATTATCTGTCTGTAGCCACAGAAAGAAATAAAATGACACAATTACACGTCAGATTCTGTGTAAATCTCAAGATTTGAAAAAGGTGTGTTGTATTTCGTAACGCTGAATAGAGGGGGCACGAAAATACCAAACAATATTTCGTTTGTACAACCTTTTTAAAACATTGTATCACTTGAATGAAGATTTTTATTGTATTGTGATTATAAAGATCTCTTTGTTAAACTCTTATTTAATCATCAGTGTGTGTGAGTGTGAATGCAGCCATTAGTAATTGAAACTTGCATAATGTGTTGTAGGCGTAGTCACATTACTTTGTAATATTTTCAACTGTTAATGTTATATATATATCTATTTTAATCCAACTTATGTGATACTTTTCTTTGAGTATCTTTTGGTTCCTTTGCTCTTCTTGTCTCTATTCTTTACCAGGTGTTTTTTTCTACACACGTTCTTTTTGTTAGTAATTTCCAGGAAATAAAAGACATGCCTAGCAATATAGTCAAGTGGGTTTACAGTATCCTCTCCATACTTCTTTTCTGTTACCTTCAGCTGAACTGGTTGTTCCGTTCTTCTACCTGCTACTTCAGACTAGTCCATATTTACTTCTTTTGTGCAAGCTTTAGGTTGAAAAGATTGTTTCATTCTTCTGCCAGCTACTTCAGACTAGATGCCGGCACTACAGTACAGATGCTCTTGTAAAATGTAACAGAGTGCACGTGTGAAGTGTTTACCTCTCATGAAATCATAACTACCAGAAGCGAAGAATAAGAGTATTCACCACTACATCTGTAACTTGTGTAACTTTTCTTATGCAGATCAAGAACACATCTATACTGCAGGGCTGACTGTAGAGCACCCACAATGGATTGAACTAAGAGTAGAGATCTGGGCATCAATGTTTAATGGCCAGACACAGGTCTCCTGCATTTATTCAATAACATAAATAACTCTATATACGAAGTACTCTTACACATATGTAGCCCCATAAATTAACTCTGTATATCAAGTACTTCAACATACACACACACACACTTACATACGAATATATAGATATGTATGCATATATATGTATATATATATATATATATGTATATATGTATATATATATATATATATGTATGTATATATATATATATATATATATATATATATATATATATATATAACCACATAAAAAACTATGTATATAAAGTACTTCGACACATAGATAATCAAATACATAAACGTTGTATATTACGTCCTCCCACACACATGTAATCATATAAACACACTATGTACATCAAGTACTTCCAGGCATATGCAGTGACATACTCCGCAATGAATACTCTAGCTAGACGGACTATTGGTTTTCGGCCAGATGTTTTTGAATCATGACACCAGCACTCTGGGGAAAAAAACTGAAATAACATGAATTCTTAATGCCTTGCAGCGATCTGGTACATTCTTGCACGGTCTTTATCAAGTAGCTTCAGATTCTGAGTATGAAGATTGCATTTCAAAAGATATTTCAGAGACCGGCGAGTCAAGATAATATTATTTTCTTTAATCTTGGCAGTGTAAGTGAACTGTGACATTAGTTATATGTGGTTCATTTACATTCGTCAAGGTTTTACAGCAACACTCCGCTGACTATGCAAAGTTAGACATTTGAAACACTGTTGTGCCGGTTTAATGTAGTATAGTGTGTTTTAATCACGTGACGTTCTAGGCTCACTAAGTAAATGTTGTAAGCCTAGTGTTTACATTTGTCCCTACAGCCCCTGGCACAATTCTGAGCCGAAGATCAAGGTAAATGGCGAAGAAATGAAAGTCGTAAATAGATACCCCTATGTCGGCAGCACCCTCAACACAGAGTGTAACTATTGTAGATGAGATGGAAATCAAAATATCCAAAGTTAGCAGCACATTCGACAAACTGTATACAAGTTGTTATAAGTTTGTATGTTACAAGTATGGCATCTGCGGTCTGTCGCTCTCGTTTTGTCAGAATCAGCCATGTGCCCAGTAAAACAACATTTATGCACTAACATGTTACTTTACATACACTAACATGTTACTTTACATACACTAACATGTTACTTTACATACACTAACATGTTACTTTACATACACTAACATGTTACTTTACATACACTAACATGTTACTTTACATACACTAACATGTTACTTTGCATACACTAACATGTTACTTTGCATACACTAACATGTTACTTTACATACACTAACATGTTACTTTACATACACTACATGTTACTTTACATACACTAACATGTACTTTACATACACTAACATGTTACTTTACATACACTAACATGTTACTTTACATACACTAACATGTTACTTTACATACACTAACATGTTATTTACATACACTAACATGTTACTTTACATACACTAACATGTTACTTTACATACACTAACATGTTACTTTACATACACTAACATGTTACTTTACATACACTAACATGTTACTTTAAAAAAAAGTAAAGACCCCCATCGCGCCAAGTAGAGAATATGGTGTTAGTGACCATAATATGTATAGACCTTCGGCACATGCTTTTTTGAGTAATACGATTGGTATTGCGCCCGTACCGCTTTACTTTCTCAGAAAAAACCCGGTACTCATTTAACCCGGAAGCTGTTCATCTGGATCGAACCCGAGTCCTTTGTGGTCCAGTTCACTAACCATTGAGCTATCGATGCTCCTAAATGTTACTATACTACTGGTGAATGCTGATTACTTATCATCAATAGTTTGTCACGACGTCCAAAGTCTCGTGCGTAAATGTACACAAATTAGTTTAATTTATTCGTATTTCTTTCTTCATTTGCTTTTCAGCGTCGAGAGAAGATATAATTTGCGGTCTTTTGCTCTTCCGTTTGCCTCTACTGCTATTAGGTTCCCTAGTGTTTCCAATATTCTGTCAATCCATCTTTTTGTTGTCGATCATTGGGTCTTGTGATCTCGCGACGTTTATTGAAGATTGGTTGTTTGTTTTTTGATCACACTGCCTTGTCACGTTGTAACAGAGTAAGCTAATGAAAGCATGGGATCAGGTAACTTAGTCGTTACCCATTCTTTCATAGTCAATTACAGTAACATATGGTAACGACCAGCAGTTGTTGGGGCATAAAATTTAAGGTATGGAAAATTCCCAACCAGAATAACAAAGTGTACAAATAGAGATGGCGAAGAGTTTATAGTAGGGATAGGGACACCCACTGAGGAATTACACTCGGACATAACGGACACACACCAAGCTAAGGTAGGAAGGTAGAATTTTCCAGGTCTTAACAAGTTAAGGTTGAAGTTCTTAGGGGATAGTAGACAAGGAAGGAAAGGTAGAATTATACTGAGAGTTTAGGTCCATGGAAATTTCCACGCATATTTCCACAACAGCAGGTTGGGAAATGACAATAGCGCATGCATTGACCCCATGACTTTGGCCGTCTGATAAATAAGTTGTCATCCAACAAATAATAGGTCATAGAGATTTCACGAAAACGTCAAATCATGAGAATAGTTCAAGTTTCGGTCACAGATTGATAAGAGGGGTGACCAACTCCAAGTGATCAGAAGAGTGCAAATTGTCACTTTGCGACAGATTGTTGGCTGCTGATTTTCAGGCGAAGAGTTGTGGCTGAATATTTAAACTTCAACACAATAGGTTTAAGTTAAGTCAGAGAAGTAGACGCAGAGAGAAGTCATAATGTACACTAAGTAAGCCTAGTCCAGCTTCCGCCGAACTGCCGAAGGCAGTTAGTTAGAAGTTAAGTGGAACTAGAAGTTTTAGAGTCAGAAACTAAGAGTGATAGAATTAGACACAGAGAGAGAAGTCAGAATGTAGACTAAGTAAGCTTAGTCCGGCTACGGCCGAACTGCCGAAAGCAGTTAGTTAGAAGTTAAGTAGAACTAGAAGTTTAGAATAAGAAACTAAGAAAGCTAGATCGCAAGTTAGGAAACTTAGACAAGAAAAGTTAGTAAGGAATCATAAAGTTTATAGTAGTCAATTAGTTGAGCTATAGAACATACAACAAATGAGTTAATGAACATGGGAGAATTAGTTAGGAAACTGTGAAGTGTTGAGAGTTCAGGTTGTGCTTCACATTTCTCATGACCGTAAGTTGAATAATGTTGTATGTAAAATATGCGCTTGTGGACAAATCATATCCACCGACTATTTGTCTCAGAGATGTCCAGAATTCTTCTTCTTCTTCTATCCTTCCTCTGTTGCCGTTGGCGTCGAGGGGAGAAACAATCTGCGATTCTTTGCTCTTCTGTTGGCCTCTTCTGATGTTATTCCTGCTAGTGATTCTAGTATTCCCTTCATCTATCTCTTTCTCGGTCTTCCTCTTAATCTGGCGTTTTCATAGCGTTTATTTAAGGCTCTTTGAGTCATTGTTAGTTCTTTTTGTCTTGCTATGTGGCCGAACCAATTTATCTGTTGTTTCTTTATGTATTCGATGGCTGATTCGATTTCGAGTTTCTTCCTCAGGTCAGTGTTTCTTACTCTGTCCCTTAAGCTGTTTACTGTCATTCTTCTGACACATTTCATTTAGGTGGTCCAGAATTAATGAACATTAATTTAAGAAAAGTGCATCAACCACCAGTCGAATCATTGTGCCAAGAAATATAATTTAACGTGATTGTGATTTATGTATTAAGAAAAAGAGTCTGTCTTGATTAACGTGTGATCAATGTAATGTGATCTGCTGTCAAAGAGAATACAACGATAATATAAAGAATTAACATCACAACTCATAACAACGTGATAAAACCATTTTATCTGTTGTTTCTTTATATATTCTATTGCGGGGGTTAATCCAAGTTTTTTTTTCTCAGTTCTTCATTTCTTATATTATCTCTCAGGCTGTTTCCTATCTTTCGTTTAACACATTTCATCTCAGTCAGAGGTTATTTTCTTTTTGTTCTTGCATCTAGGAGGCTGGACTGGCATTGGTAGCACAACGTTTGGATAAAGATTGTATTGTAGAGTGCCCGTTTTGCCTCTAGAGTTATTTCCTTGTTAGACAATAGCGGTGACAGTTGTCCAACGATTTGACAAGCTTTGTTGCATCTTGAGTCTATTTATGCTGTCTGTGAAGTGCCGTTTGTCACTAAACTTCCCAGGTATTTCAATTCCTCTACTTGTTTTAGTTGTCTGCTGACTATAGTTATGTTGATGTTCTATTTCTCTTTTGCGACATTCATGACTTCTGTTTGTTGATGTTGATTTTCATGTTCTATTTTGTGCCTGTGCTTTAGAATATATTTAAGTGTTCTTGTAGGTCTATTTTTCCATGTATTAGTGCCTGATCATCTGCAAATGAAAGCTCGTTTATCTCATCTGTCTTTGATGGGCTGACTAACTTGCATATGTATGGTCCACGTATGTAATAAACAGCACGGCGGATAGTACACGCCCCTGTCTTACGCCTGATCTTACTTCGAAGTATTCTGTGTACCTGGCTGCTATTCTGACTGTGCAGCTGCTGTTGATGTAGAGACTTTTAATAAGGTTGGTTAGATGTTGGCTTACTCCGTATGTTGTTAATATCTCCCACAGTTGTTCTCTGTTTACTCGGTGGAATTGTTTTTCATAGTCAATGAAAGCTATGTACACATTTTCATTCTGTCTTCTGTTCTGATGACTGTTTTAAGGTGAAAAGACCGTCACTACATCTTCTGTTTTTTTGGGTTTTTTTTCGGAACCCCATTTGAGAATCGCTTAATTGTATTTTTGCTATTTGCCTCAGCCTTTTCCCACAGTTTTAGCTTTCCTACATGGCTGAGAAGCGATATACCTCTATATTGATTGCAGTCTCTCTTGCTACCTTTCTTTTTCCACATTGGTACGATGATTGCCTTATTTTTACTTGATTTATTATATCACTGGAGATGTTTTAGTTTATTTTCTATTTCCTCCAGATAATTGTGTTGGTTTGTTTTGTCTTCTCAGAATATTTCAACGACTCTTCTGCAACGTTTTCTCTCAAATATTAAAATTTACATTTGGGCATCATGAAATTAAAATTATATTTTCTATTGGCAGGTTGTATTTAGACAGTTGCAGGATTTGAATAGTCGTAGCTAAATTAAATGGTTAATGTTTACCACAATTGTTTCATTTTCATTTTTTTAAAATGTAAAGTACCCGCGTCACGCAAAGTGGCGTATAGGGAATATGGTGTTAGTGACCGTAAATGTTACTGATTTTGGGGGTAATGTGGTCGGTATTACGCCCGTGCCACTTTATTTTCCCAGAAAAAAAATCCGGTACCCATTAAAGGCTGGGTGAACCTGGAAGCCGTCGGTTGGGATCGAACCCTACCTCTTGTCCTTTGTAGTCCAGTTCACTAACCACTGAGCTATCGTGGCTCCCTAAAAGTAAAGTACCCCGTCACGCCAAGTGGCGTATAGGGAATATGGTGTTAGTGACCATAAATTTTGCAGACCTTCGGCACATGGTTTTTAGGGTAATGTGGTCGGTATTACGCCCGTGCCACTTTACTTTCCCTGAAAAAAATCCGGTACCCATTAAAGGCTCTGTGAACCGGGGGATCGAACCCTACCTCTTGTCCTTTGTAATCGAGTTCACTAACCACTGAGCTATCACGGCTCCCTTTCATTTTCATTATCGTTAATCTTTGTGAATTCTTCTTTTTTCTTCTCCTTTTCTTCCTCATTTGCCTTTCAGCGTCGAGGGAGATATAATTTGCGGACGTTTGCTCTTCTGTTCGCCTGTGCTGCTGTTATGTTTCCTAGTGCTTCTAATATTCCATCAATCCATCTTTTTCGTGATTGACCCTTGGGTTTGGTATTCTCACAATTTGTTTAATTAGTTAGTATTATTCTCTTTGTGTATAAGTTAGCATTATTGTCTTTGTGAACTAATTAATATTCTCTTTATGAATTGGTATTATTCTCTTTGTGAATTTGTTAGTATTATTCTCTTAATATATCCTAAATAGTATCTCTAATGTTCGTAATTAGTGAACTTCGATAGTGTAACGTGTTTAGCTTGTCAGACTGTTGTTAACGATTGTTTTGTCTGAAGTTTTGATAGTGAAGATTGTTGTCCTCTTTGTATTCAATATATATTCATGTGTTTGTTTGTGTTTTTGATTTGATAATAATTCATTTTTGGAGATCTTTGCTATTTTGGTATTGGGTTTGAGGAGAGGATGACGCTCCGTCCAGTGGCGTAGTAAATAGGGGGACTGAGGACGATTGTTCTTGTTCAACTTTTTTAGAGGCACAAAATGTTAACGAAAAAAAAGCAAATTAATAACAAGTTTTAATATCAGTAAACACCAAAAAACATATGGTCCAGTGTATATTTACACCTTCTTGGACACTTTCAACAAATCACAAGTGTAGACTCGTCACTAGAAAGATGAAATGCCTAAGAAGAGGAATTTTATTAATAAACAGACAAGAAAATGTGATCGGAAGAAAACGTTTGGCTATTGAACTGATCTTCATTACACACAGAGACAGCTGAAATGGTTTGGTCACCTCTAAAGAATGTCTGAAAATGACTTGCCATTTAGAGCACACACCAAGTTAATGAGCGCATGTAGACCACAAGGACGACCTAGAAACATTTGGTGGGATGACATTAAAGATACCTTGCAACAATACAAGTTGAGTACCCAAAAACTACAAGACATGCCAGAGCAAGAATCTTCAAGCAACCTCGACACGGGACCGGAAAGGAGGGAGAAAAGACAGCTGCAAAGCCTGGTATAACCAGTGAGCGAACGACCACCAACTAATACTAATTTATAAAATTAGCGCGTCTTTGCTCTTACACAGAACATTCTACAAATGTTCAACACGATGGAATAAATAAACACTGAACTCAAAGCAAAAACTCGGTGAGTGTTAATAGTCCATGGATTAGTGGACGCAATACTTGCCCCCGGCCCCAGGCGCATGCTGCACCCGCTACGCCATTGCTCAGGACATACACATTTTGGCGTATTAGTTTAAAATATATAAAAACATAAATGACTTTATTTGAAGTCGTAATTTGTGGCGCAGCTCGGTACATTTGCAACTCCCGCCCTCAGTCTTTCTCTCTTAAAGTCTAGACCCAGTTCAAGCAAGGACGCAGAGATCAGGCTCTGAGACTTCGCCATATATCAGCTGCTATACCGCCCAGAACAGACAACGGTTAAGGTTAACGAAGCTGAAGCAGAGTAGGTGTTGGCCGCTAACTTTGACGGGATATTCCTGAAAACAAACGAAGCTATCAGCCAGTTAGCCTTCCCCACTAGCGGACTCGGAGTCTCAGCGCTATAAGTAGAGAAAAAATGCGCCATGGATAAAAGAAGGAAACGAAAATTAATCTAACACTTGCCGACAAGAAATCTCGTTCACGCTCGCGTCCTGGATAACACATGCTAAACAAAAGTTAAGTAGTTTCTAGTTTTAAGGGAATTTTTTTTCCAGACAGGATGGTGTTTTTAAACGCTGTTTCACTGTGTTCTTAAGTAAACTATTTGTTGAACGTGTAGTCAATGATTAGTCTAGTAGTGGCAAAGCTGTGTGCGCTAGATAGGTCAGAGAACACGAAACTTGATAACAACGTGTATAGATAAGTTGTTTGATATCCTTTGTTGGAAAAAGATTGTTATATTAGTGGAGACGGTCAGTCTTCGTGACGAGAAAAATAAATATCTTCAATACGGGGAATTTGCTGAACTGTTGGTAATGAAATGCTTCCTATAGTGGTAAGTATGAATGCAACTTAGACGTTCTTAACTGTGAAGACAATCTACCAATTTTCTAAGGTTTTTAACGTGTGAGGATAGACATTGGAACTTGCATTAATTGTCTGCTTGAGTTACTTAACTGAACGTTTTAAATTCAGGGAAATTGATAGCTCTTATGTTTACATTATCAAGTAATCATTGAAATAGACTATCACATCCTCTCCTTCGCTATCTCTCTCTATATCGTGCATAGTAATTTATTCAGACCTCTATGGTTCCGATCATGCTTTGGTGAGTTAATGTAACTTGTAAGTTGATAGTTTTATTTTTTCTACTTGAGGGATAATGTTTATCAAGCTGGTCATCATGATTCTCGGCACATCTGTTTGATTTTTAAATATCTATCGAAAGTGACTTTCAAATAAATTGCAACTTGCGACATTCTCTTTCTCAAAATATACATTTTATTTCTGGAAGTTTTTTTTCCAAAACTTAATTAATTATTGTTTTTAATGTTCTTTTATAGATTAATATATCAACTTAAAGATGATGTATGGCCAATACCAAACATTCAGAACAAAGGATCAAATTAACCGAAGTTGTGTACTTAGTACACTTCTATACGGATCAGAATCTTGGACTACCTATGCAGGGCAGGAGAAAAGGTTAAACAGCATTCATGTGTGTTGCCTTCGAAAGATTATGAACATCAAATGACAGGACAAAGTAACTAACTCTAATGTCTTACAACGAGCCAAACTCCCATCCATCAAGGCAACACGTAAGAGTCCGAGACTTAGGTGACTGGGTCATGTAAGAAGAATGTCAAACATTCGTGTTCTCAAACAAATATTGTATGGTGAACTTAGGGAAGGAAGAGACCAACGGGCAGGCCAGTGCTGAGATAAAAGAATGCTTGCAGGACATCCTTGTGGGAATTATCTATCAGCGAAACAGTCTGGGAGGATTTGGCTGTAGATCGTAGCACACGGAGAACAAAAATAAATAACGGCACAGCAACATTCGAGGCAGTGTTAGTATCACATTCAAAAGACAAGAGGCACAGGAGAAAGGAGACGAGGCCTGGCGTCATAAAACACATCCTGTTCGTTCTGCGGTGGAATCTATCTATCCAATATTGGCTGATTCAGCCACGAGAGAAGCTGTTCAGCAAAAACAACGTACAGCATAAGAAACTAATATTGACCAAACTGCTGACTTATCATGATTGCTTGTCACCAACTGTCTGTCAAGCCAAAGACCCTACATACATATATACATATTCATGAAAACATATATGCGGGAGTAAATGTTTCAAAAATATGAAATGTAACACTTTCTTGTGTTGGATGGTGTTATTATTTAACATGCTTGATTTGAATGCACTAAAAGATGAACTACCATGGACAGATTACAGTTCTGAAATTAGCGAACCACTAAGACAAACAAAATATCAGTGTTGGACAAATATCATGTAACTCGTGAGAGTAGATTTTAAAGTTGAAATAATAAATCTTTGACGAGGCCACGCAGAGAGGAGTAAATCTCTTTTCTGTGATGTGTTGGTTGGAAAATTGAGCGGTTGTAACTCCTTTAACAAAAAATGGAAATACAGTGGAACTCCTGCGTTCGTGTGCTTCGATACTCACACAACTCGGAATTCGAACAACACATTTAAGCAAAGTTTGACTATAAGTGATTGTACTTTGCATCTGAATTCGCCCACTTACATTATTTGGTACTTCCCGATTATCCAGACTTTCCAAAAATGTGCCATTTTTTTCAATTTGGTTAGCGCTAGATAATTGTTGTTGTTGTTTGCTGTGGTCTTGGCAGCCTGGCTTGGAACACCACCCGACTGGGTGCCTTCGGACAAACCCATGTTTGACTCCCGCTGGAAGCAGTGTGAGTTGTACTCATGGTTAAAAAAAAAAAATAATACCCTGGTACACATTTATGTCTCTAGCAGAAATGGGTACAAGGGTATTACTCTGGGAAGGTGAGGACTGCCGCCTCGCATCGTGAGTTTCGACGCTTGAAACGACACCATCTAGAAGTCTCCGAATACTTCTCGAGAGGCGGCCGAGTATATATGAGTGCTTTATTACCTTTACTTTACTTTAATTGTTTTTGCACATTTTACGCTTTTATAACATCTTAACTATTCTCTTTCTTTCTTTCTTCTTCACTTCCTCTTGTACCCATACTTGTTGCAGATTTTGTTTCGCCCAAACATACTGAGTAATTTCCTTAATAAGTAGCGTGTGCGAAATTATGTTACTTTGTATATGTTCTTTGTTGATGTTGTTGTTCTACATCGTTGACATCCATAGAAAACCACCGCAAATATACTGCTCTTATATATATATATTTTTTTTTTATGCTTCCTGTTATTCTAACTGAATCTCTAGACTGTGTTTAATTTGGCTAACATAGGTAGTATTAATTATAATAGTAATAGTAATAGTAATAGTAGCATTAGTAGCAATAGTAGTTGTAGATTTAATAGTGGCGTTAGTAGCAATAGTTGTGGCAGTAGCATTATTATTATTATCTAGTAGTAGTAGTAGAAGAAGAAGTAGTAGTAGTTGTAATAGTAATAGCAATAGTAGTAGCAGCTTAAAAGTAGCGTTAGTAACATTAGTAGTGATAGCAGTAGTAGTTCCTAGCAGGATCCCATCAGTCTCCAGAGACGATACATTTAGTTCTCTTGAGGGAACCTTGTTCACTCCATGGCAGTATGTCCTGACATAGTTATATGGAGGACCACTATCGCTAAACTATCCCTCAAAATCTATTCTGACTTCATTTATTCTTTTGTTGGTATCTTCTCTGATCCCCATGTGGTGTTACTATACTCTCCAAGTGTGTAATGTATTTGTTGCATTAAACTCCTGTTACATTATTGAGACATTTAATTATCGTACAAACTGTTTACAACTTATGCTACAGACATTACATTTGTTTACGATGAATGATGATATCGTATGGCAGGGAACAGTTGGATGTGTTCACTTTCTGTGCGGTTTCGCCTTATGTCTTTTGGCGTGTGCTGAGACTGCTAAGATGGGGACTACAGCTACCTTTCTTTGTTTGGGAGATGAGTTAGTAATTCGGATGATTCTGCTGGCACGGGCGGTTGAGCAATTATGGATTTTAATTCGTTTGCAGTGATACCGGGGCCTTCCATAACCAAAGAACTACAGCTTTGTTGGTGTGTCTCTATCATTGCAATAGGACAGCGCCAAATGCTATCTATTACTCATCGCAGAGACAAATCTCAAAACAGAAAACAGACTCCTTATCGTCGATGAGAGTTCCTTACAGGTCCATTATTTACTTAATTTAATACTAATCTTAATCTTACAACGTTTTGATAACAACCCCAGTTATAGTTTTTATTTCCTAGCACAGGATCAACAGATTCAACAGAAAGAGAAAGTATATAATGCAAGATAATAAGCATATGTTGTATATGTTCTATATACCACATACTTAAGACAAATGCAATTTTGGAGCCATGTTAAAAGACACAACAGCCTACTAAAAGTAATCATGGAGGGGAAAATACAGGGTAAAAGAGGCAGAGGCCGATCAAGACTAACATGGACGAGTAATATCAAAATATGGACAAACCAGCCTATGACAACCTTTATCATCAAAGCAAGAGATAGCGCATAATGGCGCTCCATGGTAGTCAACCTTCGTTGCAGAGGTGGCACTCGATGATGATGATGAAAATAGATGCAGAAGCGACCAGCAAAGTCTTAGATGATGTGGACTTTGATGGGATGGTAGAAGATGGACAGACCAAAGGACCAGATGTGTGCAGTTTGAACAAGATTTAGGACACTCAACTTTGACTGAGAAGGAAACGAACAATGTGAAGGAATTGGTTCCCAAACGAAACTACACATGAATGTGAACCACTACCTGCGGACCTGCCGTGCTGGGCTGCGGCATGTAGAATAATATACGATCCAGGAATGAAATCCATGTTGTGGCGTGCGGTGAACGACATATTATTCTGTGTGTTTTTCGCTTTTACTTTATAGGCGCTATCAAAGCCGAGAGGTTGGCACATAGTTACACTATTATATAATGATAAGCGAAGTCTATAGCAGATTGCAGGATTAAGTCATAAACATAGCTGACGTTTTAACAATGGGATATTGATCAACAGTCAATAAACGAAACCAGACTAAGGTAAGGGATATTGATATATAGAGTTTATACTTAGAGTTTTTCTGTTGCTTCAATCGTTGATTACATGAATCGGACAAACAGTTGCAACCTTTACTAAGAAATCGTAAACGTAAACCGGATATACATGACTCTAAAGGCACACCATTGGTTACAAATGAGTATATGCACGTGCGTGATGACCAATGAGAGATACATTGAGTATCCTCTTCTTCTTCTGCTTTCGTTCCTTATTTGCCTTTCAGCGTCGAGGGAAGATATAATTTGCGATCTTTTGCTCTTCTGTTCGCCTCTGCTGCTGTTATTTTCCTAGTTCTTCTAATATTCCATCGATCCATCTTTTTCGTGGTCGACCCTTGGGTCTGGTATTCTCGTAACGTTACTGAGGGCTCGTGTTTTGATCTTTCTGCCGTGTCACGCGACCAAACCATATAGCGAGGGATATTCCTAGCTTTTTTCTCAGTTATTTATTTCTGATCTTATCTCTCAGACTGTTTCCTATCATTCGTCTAACACATTTCATCTCTGTAGAGGTTATTTTTCTCATTGTTCTTGCATCTAGGGTCCAGGTCTGGCATTGGTAGCACAACGTTGTTTTGATTGAGGATCACATTACTGAAAATGGGGACGTGGCTTAGGTTTTTGAGGATTCTGTTATCATGACACTAGAAAGATGAAGATTGAAAATAGGAGAAATGAATCACCTTGAGGAATGAATAAGTACAGAAAGACTAAAGTTCACACTAACTGTCAGGTACTTACTTGACTCCGTTATACTTAGTGCAAAACTTGTTGACTGACCCATGACAATTTGATACACGACCGTATCAATTTCCAGCCAGTTTTTATTCCACAGGGCATCACAGAATTTTTAACCAATAGTCTGTCTAATGATATATAGCATTCCCGTCTCATCATCATCGACTGCCATCTCCGCATCGAAGGTTTGCTACCATGGAACGCCATTCTGCTCTGTCTCTTGCTTTGATGGTGCAGGTTTACACAGGCTGGTTTATCAATCTTTTGATGTTACTCGTCCATGTTAGTCTTGGTCGGCCTCTGCCTCTTTTACCTTGTATTTTCCCCTCCAGGATTACTTTTAGTAGGCTGTTGTGTCTTTTAACAAATGGCCCAAAATCGCATTTGTCTTGTTTGAAATGTGTTTTGTAGTTCTCTTTTCAATTTTAGTTGTTTTAAGACTTCATCGTTTGTTTTCTTTCCCTTCCATCCAATTCTACCTGTCTGCTTGAACTATTACTCAGTAAAGTGTCAAACTGCTTGACCTACCATCATACGTAGCGTTGATATCGGTGTGCCCCATTTGAGCGAAAGCTACATAATCGGTTCTGCTTCTAATAAAACTCTTTGAACCTAGTTGTTCGTATCGTGGCTTGTTTTTACTTCATATAAAGTCGTTGAACATAGGTGTTAGCTCTATACTCGGGTTGGTGCACAACTTTCTTGACAGCAGATGTCCTGCAGTAGTAACTGAATCTTGTCCAATCTAAAGGTGACGTAATATTGGTTCTTATGCGTCGCTGGCTCTTAACTTTATTTTAAAGTAGGGAGTGCCATTAATTGACAATTGAGCTGTAAACATCCGCTTCCCATCATTACAATAGCAAGAAATATGGTCCCCCTATCATTTATAAATGTCAGTTAAAATGAAAATGTTGAAAACATGTGTAGTAAAATTACCTTTAAAACGAGATATATTTAATAATAATATCCGAGAACACTCGCCCCATAATCCCGAAGACGTTTGCGACCTTCTAGAGGGCACCACTCACAGTTATAGCAGGGGTTCTATACCTTCAGACTCCATCACGTGACCTCACTAGCACTCGGGAGGAGCTAATACAAAAACTTAGTCACATTTGATGTCCGAATGTTTCGCTTCTTAGGCAAAAGAGTGGACAGTCTAAGAAACTAACATTTCTTTAGCTTATTGGTAAATCGTAACTCATTTTTTAAAAATGAAGAAAATACATAGACAAGTAAGAGTTATGATCACACAACTTTGATTGATTGAACAATGATATGAAAGTGCTACTATTATTGTTATATAAAATTAGCCTAAGTAGGGTTGGGGTATTGTCTCGTCAGGTAGCGTTCAACTTGAGCACTCGAGCACTGTTGAGTCACAAGTAGGTCCTGCTGGCTCCGTGGTGTCTATATGAACGGAAGGACACTTCATGCGGATCTTCAACACAAAGTGCTCACTTCATCACTCATCTGCGCTCGAATACGTACAGGTGGGTGTGGTGAGGAAGATTAAAAAAATGACATAGTTAAAGATAGCGGCAGACAGAATATATCTGTGAGAGAGAGAGAGAGAAAGTACGAGGAAGTAAAACTATTATACATAAAAAGTGAGGTAGTATAATTAATGAATAAAGAAAAATAGAGCAAAAGAAGACAAAGGGGGAAGGACATATCGACATTTAAAAAACATATCTTTGAATGTAGAAAGAGAAGAGCAAATATAATGAAATAGAAAGAGATAGAGAGAGAGAGAGAGAGAGAGAGAGAGAGAGAAAGGTGGAGAAGTGAAATAGGTAGAGGAAAATGAAGAGAGAAGAGAGAGAGAGAGAGAGAGAGGCGGAGAGATAAAAATTAATCTATCTACAAATATTATAAATAATATTTTACTTACAAAGCTCAGGATTTTCAAATCAAATGTATTATCCACCCTTACTTATGCACGCGAGATCTGTAAAATAATCTAAACCACAAAAAAAAAAAAAAAAAAAAAAAAAAAAAAAAATAAACTGGATGCATTTGAAAACAATAACTTCGGAAAAATACTTCGTATAACCATGCAATGTATTTAAGACTAGTGCAGAAATAAGAGAAATGACAAAACGTAAAAAAAACAAACATCATGTATAAATAACCAAGAGAAGAATGTTGGCATATGTTGGCTATGTAGAAGAATCAGTGTCTGAAGAAATATTGGCTCTAGAAGAGAAATAAAAAGAATTTCGAAGCCAGCCCTCAAATGGGAACCAGAGGGTACAAGAAAAATAGGTAGACCTAGAGAAACACTAAAAATAGCTCATAGACGAAATGTAACAACAGGAAGCTTCAACTCTCCAAGTTTGAACAACACGCCCAAAACAGAGTCGTGTGGAGAGATACATGTTGATCCTGTGTAAGGTTTGATGATTCATAACAAATATTGTCGAACACCGAGTCTAGAATATCTGCCCTCTGCACAGGTCTTCAGCTCGAAAGGACAATATAAAGATATAATATTTTACTTAGGAAATATAGAAGACTCTACACAGTCCTTCGAGTGTAAAATGTTAGTTTGAAATTGACAATTTTGGTCTCCTAGATGTAAAATGTTCGTTTGTGAGTGAAAGCTTGGAAATTTCGGGTGTAATATAAGTAATATAACTTTTCTACGTTTAAAAAATTAGTATGGAAATGGGAAAGTGGCATTATCGATCTTTCAAAGGTAAAATATATAGTAGCATCATAATATAAAAATGTCGACATCTCAAAAATGTAAAATTAGGTCTCTTGGTCATGTAAAAAAACAAACAAACAAAAAATTAATTTTGTATTTTCTGGAAGGTTAGAGTTTGTTTTATAAATGTTAAAACCTAGGAACCTGTGAAAGTCTGAACAAACTTTAATATAAAATAAAAGTCATCGAACGTGAAAGTCAGACTTAGTGACAGCCATTCAAATGGTATCAAGAATGTAGCAGATTGACAGCGAGTTTTTAACAATGACAACGATTTAGGGAGAACAGAAAGTACAGGTCACATATACTCGTATTCTAGATGAACCTCAGTGCATGGATCTCTACAGCTCTTCTATTTTGAGACAGAAAAACAACAACATAAGTCTTGTAATAATAGTTTCTGTCGTGTTTCTTATTTCATCCTTGACATTTGAACTTCGGTCAATATAGCGGATAGGCGATAGGAACCGTTGAGGTTCTGTTTGAAAAGTATTCCTTGTTACAGTTTCCTGTTATTCAAGTCCGGCTTGCTCCCCTAGCTACTCTGTGCACACCGTGACTTGTGTATTTCATCCAGATCGTGTTTCGATATTCCGATTGTTTACGATGAATGATGATATCGTATGACGGACAGTTTGGCTGCGTTCACTTTCAGTGCGGTTACGCCTTATGTCTTTTGGCGTGTGTTGTAGCTGCTATGATGTGGACTACCGCTGCTAAACTTTGTTTTGATTCTTCAATGGGGGTGAGATATTAATTCGGATTATTCCACTGGCACGGGCAGTTGAGCAATTATGGATTTAATTCGTTTGCAGTGATACCGGGCCTTCGACTAACTACAACTACCTTGACAATTCTGTATAACTTATTCCCGCATATATTTGTTTTAACACATTACTTATATTTCTTTTGAAATTTTTGTTATTTAATTATTTTCTTATTGTTTAATATTTATATTTGTACTATTTGTTTTTCTTCTTTTTCTTTTTTACTTTCATATTCTTTTCTACATTTTAAAACTTATTATGCTGTTAGTTATAAATCAGCATACGATTTCTTCCATTAGATGAAACATGTCGATGTTTTAAAAATGTTTTACTTCAGACAAGATGGCAAAAAAATTGGCATATTTCTTTCGCTTTGCATATCACGTGACATTTTGAGCTGCTACAACAACATCAACTAGCGTAAGTGCTCTCCTATAGTTTTTGTGTGTCTGTCTCTCGCTTCTGTCTGTGCAGGGTGAAGTCTAGACCCATACATTTCTGAATGTGGTCATGTTAGTTCTGTCGTTCTTGTTATCCTTTGGTCGTACCCTCCTAGCTCCCATAATGGCAGCTATTCCCAGACATACAGAGCGTGTTATATGACTGTACCGTCTAAGGTTTGTTTCTTCACATTGCTGGTAATGCGTTGTGTCCAATTCATTTCATACTCTTGAACTGTACCCGTTTACTTCTTTCATCTCATCTACATAAAGAGAGTAGGTATTTAACAAACATTTTCTAGAACATTTGTTTAGTATCATGTTATTTAAGATATCAACATGTCCACCCTCCCTACCCCCCTTTTCCCTTTTATCTTGTATTACCACCTCTCTTGTCTTCCCATTTTCATGCAAAAATAATAAAGTGCGTCAGGAGTGAGACAACGTTTTAAGCCGTATTCTGTGGATTGCGTTAGACGTCTCTTGGACATAGGTGTTATCTTGAATGACAAAATTGCATTGTTTCCTTCATTGGACTTGCCCATGTTTGTGGAAGTGACTTAATGGCTTAATCTTTTAGAGTATAGGGCAGCCGCTCCGTGCCAAACGCTCCTTAGACGTCTCCTTCAGCATGTCTGGCACGGTAAACACCAGCCACTATTGTTTTTATTCCCCTGCCGGATTCCGAAATGTTTTTGATTCTTAAACACATATGCGTACGTAATTGTGCTAGTTCACATATGTCTAAAGCCAAGTATTTATCATGAAAGCAGTTTAATGCAGTTAAAAATAGTTAACATCGGCTCATAGTTGAGAGCTGGTGTCAGGATTCATAAATTGATCAATACCCTTCTCCGTATCTTAACGACGAGACTGGGACAAACAGAGATTTGGCTAAACAAGGAAGGATCAAAAAGGTAAGGGAAAAAGATACCCACAATTACAGTTTTTAAGTCGATGTATTAAGTCGGAAGGCGCAGATATCACCTTTTTTTTAACAACGTAAATTTGTAAACCTCAGACGGAAGATGTACAACAGAGGTGAGATGCAGAATGGCTCAGGCAAAAGCAGCTTTTCAAAAAATGAGGAAGATACTATGCAATCCATTTTTGACAATAGAAACAAGAAAAAGAGTTCTTAAATGTTATGTAGAGCCAGTCTTAACATATGGATGCGAATCATGGACAACAGACAAGAAAATTACTAGAGTCTGTAGAAATGTGTTTTTACAGAAGAATGTTGAGAGTACCACGGACAGCTAAAAAGAGTAATGAAGATGTTCTGAGAGAGGTAAAAGCAAAAGGAGAGCTGATTTCCAATACTAGGAAGAAACAATCATCATTTTTTGGCCATGTAATGAGAAGAGAACAACTGGAATATATTGTAACAACTGGAAAAATTGAGGGACGAAGAGATAGAGGGAAGTAAAGAGAAAAAAATAACAGACAGCTTAAGAGAATGGCTTGACAGAAGGTCAACAACAGAAATGATAAATAGCTGCCGAGATCGAAAGTTGTGGAGAGACATGATCACCTACGCCAGCAGGCCCGGTACTTGATGATGATGATGAAATTACGCCCACTTAGTGGCGGACGATGAAGAGGTGCGATCTTGCAGCGTAGACAGAACAATATAACATGAATGTGTCGGAACTTACGAGCATTCTATGTGTGGTTTCCAAATAGTGAATTGTACGTGAGACAAGACACTCAACATTAAAACATAAAACAAAGAAAACGCACTAGGATATACGCGTTATATTTAGCAGTGAGCTCAACAAAATTCTCATAGTTTATTTTCTATCTAGGTCAATGTACAGTTAGCAATGATTCTCGAGTTGTGACGACTATTTTATCAGAAATAATGAAAAAGCATTTTGAAGATTATTAAATATGTTTTTACATTTTAAACAAATAGAATTAATGCTGAATCCGAGAATAATAAAACGATTATTATTTTTGGCTCAATATTTTTGTTTTCTTATTACTTTTGTTTTCTCATTATTTTTGTTTTCTCATTATTTTTGTTTTCTCATTATTTTGTTTTCTCATTACTTTTGTTTTCTCATTATTTTGTTTTTCTCAAAATTACTGTACAAAGGAAGAACATTAATATAAAATTAATTAACATAAACAATTGAAGCCATAGAAATGTGATTTCAGGAAGAGTGGTAATCATTGGATGGATGGAAAAGAAAGTAAATAATTTGTTTTGAAACGACTAAAATTCAGAAAACAATTCTCAAACAATCAGAGAAAAAGAAACCAAATATTACAAACATATAAAGATACACACAGTAAACATACTGAGAATATTGTTTTAGAAAAAAAGAACAATTGCAGGGTGACGACATAAAAGCAGCCAAGGACTAATAAGAAGCATTCTATTCACGGAATCAGTTTCATTGCAGTCCGGACATCCCCATGACCCCTCTACCACCCGACCCAGCATTTCTGTAGGAGAATACAGACTGACTGTCACTGTAAGGTGTTGATTGTAGATCATAATCAAGTACCGGGCCTGCTGGCGTAGGTGATCATGTCTCTCCACAACAATCACGACAGTTATTTAGCATTTCTGTTGTTGACCTTCTGCCAAGCCATTCTCTTAAGCTATCTGGTATCTTCTTTCTTTGCTTCCCTCTATCTCTTCGTTCCTCAATTTTCCCAGTTGTTATACAGCACAAGATTGTAGATACACTTGCTACAAAAAACTGATAATATCAAGAAGGACATCAATGAGAGTGTACGTCTATCGCAGTAACAGAGTGAATTCATGTAAAATGGCTCTACAGTAAATACTTTTCAATGTGAAATTAGTATAGAGGAGGCAATTTTTGTTTTCTGCATAAGTTGCCCTTCAGTTTAGAGAAAAAAAATATTGTAGTGCTCGTGTCGATGTAATTAAACATGTTCTTTACCTGTGCCTACATGATTTCTGTTGTTTCAGACATCTATTCTCTGCTAGGTCTAGCTTTCCTCTGTTCTGCTAGGACTACGTTTCCTCTGCTCTGCTAAGACTACCTTTCCTCTGCTCTGCTAGGACTACGTTTCCTCTGTTCTGCTAGGACTACATTTTCTGTCTGCTAGGACTACCTTTCCTCTGCTCTGCTAGGACTATGTTTTCCTCTGCTAGGACTACATTTCCTCCGCTCAGATAGGACTACGTTTCCACTGTTCTGCTAGGACTAGCTTTCCTTTATTTTGCTAGGACTACCTTTCCTCTGTTCTGCTAGGACTTCCTTTCCGCTGCTATGCTAGGACTATTTTTTCTTTTTTTCTGCTAGGACTACCCTTCCTCTGACCTGCTACGACTACCTTTCCTCTGCTCTGCTAGGACTTTATTTACTCTGTTCTGCTCGGACTACCTTTCCTCTGCTCGGCAGGACTACCTTTCCTCTGCTGTGCTAGGACTAGCTTTCTTCTGTTCTGCTAGGACTACCTTTTGTCTACTCTGCTAGGACTACCCTTCAACTGTTCTGCTAGGACTACCTTTCCTCTGCTCTGCTAGGACTACCTTTCCTATGTTCTGCTAGGACTACGTTTCCTCTGTTCTGCTAGGACTACCTTTCCTATGTTCTGCTAGGGCTACCTTTCCTCTGCTCTGCAGGACTACCTTTCCTCTGTGGTTCTAGGACTACCTTCTTCTGTTCTGCTAGAACTACCTTTGTCTACGCTGCTAGGACTACCCTTCAACTGTTCTGCTAGGACTACCTTTCCTCTGCTCTGCTAGGACTACCCTTCCTCTGTTCTGCGAGGACTACCTTTCCTATGCTATGCTAGGATTACCTTTCCTCTGCTCTGCTAGGACTACGTTTTCTCTATTCTGCCAGGACTATCTTTCCTCTGTTCTGCTAGGACTACGTTTCCTCTGCTCTGCTAGGACTACCTTTCCATGTTCTGCTAGGACTACCTTTCCTCTGTTCTGCTAGGACTACGTTTCTCTGCTCTGCTAGGACTACCTTTCCTCTGTTCTGCTTGGACTACCTTTTCTCTGTTCTGCTAGGACTACCTTTCCTCTGTTCTGCTAGGACCACTTTCCTCTGTTGTGCTAGGACTACGTTCCTCTGCTGTGCTAGGACTACGTTTCCTCTGTTCTGCTAGGACTACCTTTCCTCTGTTCTGCTAGGACTACCTTTCCTCTATTCTGCTAGGACTACGTTTCCTCTGTTTTGCTAGGACTACCTTTCCTTTGCTCTGCTAGGACTACGTTTCCTCTGTTCTGCTAGGACTACGTTTCCTCTGTTCTGCTAGGACTACCTTTCCTCTGTTCTGCTAGGACTACGTTTCCTCTGTTTTGCTAGGACTACGTTTTCTCTGTTCTGCTAAGACTACGTTTTCTCTGTTCTGCTAGGACTACCTTTCCTCTGTTCTGCTAAGACTACGTTTTCTCTGTTCTGCTAAGACTATATTTTCTCTGTTCTGCTAGGACTACGTTTCCTCTGCTCTGCAAGGACTACGTTTCCTCTGTTCTGCTAACACTACGTTTCCTCTGTTCTGCTAGGACTACGTTTCTCTGCTCTGCTAGACTACGTTTCTCTGTTCTGCTAGGACTACCTTTCCTCTGTTCTGCTAGGACTACGTTTCCTCTGCTCTGCTAGGACTACGTTTCATCTGCTCTGCTAGGACTACGTTTCCTCTGCTCTGTTAGGAATACCTTTCCTCTGCTCTGTTAGGAATACCTTTCCTCTGCTCTGTTAGGAATACGTTCCTCTGTCCTTAGTGCATTTGAGCGACAAAGGTTTCTTGTGCTGCTGTGTGTGAGGAGTGAATATTTTGTTGAACCATCTTATTTGTTTGTTATTGTCAACCAACACTGGTGTTAGCAGAAAAACTTTTCCTTGTGTTCTCATTTTTATCTCTCCTCTGCTGTCACATTCTAGTCTCACCATTCTTCTTGTCACATCACTTCCGTTACGATATTTTTCTCTTGCTTTGCTCATGTCAAAGTTTGACATTGGTTTTAGTGCGTAGGCAGGTAAAGATTCTATTATGTTGTACTCACTTTGTGTTTGACGTTTCGTATCTAACGGCATCATTGTACAAAATAACTTAAGTATTCGCGAAATTAGGGAGCCGGGATAGCTCAGTGTTAGTGAAATGGACTACAAAGGACAATGGGTAGGGTTCGATCCCAACCGACGGCTTCCGGGTTCACCCAGCCTTAAATGGATACCGGATTTTTTTCTGGGAAAGCAAGTGGCACGGGCGTAATACCGACCACCTTACCCCAAAAATCATGTGCTGAAGGTTTATAAAAGTTATGGTCACTAACACCATATTCCCTATAGGCCACTTGGCAGGACGGGGCTTTTTACTTATTCCGTAAATTGTGATTTCAACACCGGAAACGATAGAGGATATTAGCAATATGGTTATTTTAGAATGTGTCGAGTTAATCCCTAGGAAGGGACGGCTTTTTCTGTTTACTCTGATTCCGTGAAACGAAAATTCTTCTCTGTACATCTAGAGTAAATTAAATTTTCGTGTAAAATAACTAGCTGGTATGCTTTATAAATCATAATCTTTGTGTACTTATGTCCTGCTTTGATTGATCACTACTATATATATATATATATATATATATATATATATATACATGTATATAAATGCTCCCGTGTGTTACCGGGGCTCATTATGAGGGAAGTAAAGAATAGTGACACTGTGACCTTCCAGGCATGTCGTAAGAGGCGACTAAGGAGGTTGATCGATGGCTTGACAAGCTGTCATTGTAAAAAGTATTGTTATGGAAACAGAACCATAGATTTTAGAAGCAGTGATCTCTGCAATATGTGCCATTTGGCACGCAAGGTTTCTGTTTTTGAGATTGTAGTTCTGCCCTATGTGTCGTCTTTGGCTCGAAAGGACAATAGATAGATAGATATATATAATACAATCACATACATAAATGCATACATGTGTATATGTATATGTATAAATATACAAATATGTGGCAAAAATGTTATACACAATGTAATAGATATAGTTTTAAAAGTTTTATTGGTATCAATGTGTAGTGAGATGTTCTTTAAAAGTGTTTGTTGTTACTCAAGCCGGCATCTTTATACGCGTTGGGCTTTCTTTTCTGGCAGTATGTATATATTTTCCAACTCCAATATATATATATATATAATACACAAACATAATGAATCTAATGTGGCCCTAACGAACCAAGGTTTTGGAGATCGCTGTATTGGGATCACCGACACAATTAACTCTGCAGATGTTGTTTGTGTAGATGATGACAGAGATAGTAGACAAAGCCGCCACTGTAGTCCGCAAACAGCAAGGTGAGAGTAGTTAGGATGATCCTGTTCTGGCACTGACAGTTGCACGAATCCTTTTTTTTGTTATTTTATTAAGGTTTCTTGTAAGTTGAAATTGCTTGTTCCCCCTTATTTATCAGGCTAGAGAGTACGAAGGAATTGATGGAACACTTAGTTGGAGATTTGAAACTAGGGAAAACAGAATAATTGTTGGAGGAGGTGATAACTATAGAGAAAGTAGAAAAAAAAGAAGTTACAACGGCAGAAATGTTTATCTTTAGGGAGGAGAATATTACCGGCAGGTGTGTTTTTACCCGGCGTTGGATTTCTGGTGTTTAGTTAATTCTTTGTTTCGTTCATTCCTACTTCAGGGTAACAAGGAGCTCCCCACATGCGTCGTAAAGTTGAAATATTCCAGCAGTAGAAAAAAAACAGAGCAAATATTTATTTAAATGTGCTTTATCACACACAAGACCTGTTTCCAGTGAGCTGTGCAGTGCACATTGGTGCACATTTTATATCAGTGTCGTAATCACTGCTCTGGTGAAATCAAAGAATTCCTATATTCACCGAGTGAATGATTTCAAGTATTGATATAGTATAATCGATCGAACAATCAGAGACTGTACTGTAATAGAGAATAGATACCGCACATGAAATCAAGGCATTGGCTAATTAACGGCAATATTTTTAAAAATCATGTGATAATATAAGATCAACATGCGACACGCATTACGGGCGTAGTATCGACCACATTACCCCAAAAATCAAGTGCCGAAGGTCTGTAAAATTTATGGTCACTAACACCATATTCCCTATACGCCACTTGGCGTGACGTGGGTAAAAGAAGAAGAAGAATACAACACGCATTATTTCTTTCTGCCAAGATTGTTATCAAGGCCAAAAACAAAGACATTTAACAGATAAATCAAAAGAGCGACCATATCAACTAGAATAAAACGCGTCGATTAAAGGTAATAATCAAAAGATAAAACAAGAACACAGATAGAAGACAATAGTTAGTGGAGTAAGAACATTTCCAAGTTATATCCGGTGAAAAATAAAATGAAAGGCTCACTGGGCACAAGAAAGCCAGAGATTACTGGACTGAATACAAGAAATCATATATGACAGTTTACTCGAAGACCAGTGAGCCGCAGGAAATGCAAGAGCTTACTCCTCGGGGATGAGCCTGGAAATGCCTGGCCTGGCCTGGAGGGGTCGATCAAGGAAGCATACAAGAACCAACAAGCATCATGTTGTACTGCGCTTATGTCGCAGCAATATCATGCATCTACGTCTATTTAACGTCTTCAAAAGACGTCGGGCGACTGTAGCAGAAGAAGAGGAAGTAGAATGGTTTACCTTTATAACGCTGCAGTCAGTAAACGACATCCTACTACATCCATTAACAACATGATGTAGCAACACGAGAGGAACACATATACCTGCAGAAAGCCTGATTTTAATGTGCCAAACGCTAAAAAAAATTACAATGCATGAAGAAAACCAAACATAATCTCCTCACAGTGAAAAACCATCAGAGAATAGACTCAGCGTATGTCTACGAATATGTTATCTCGAGCTTGAATGATAGCAATAATTGTTCATTTACTGGAAAGTTGTCAATACACGAACAAGATAAATAAGCAAAAATAAACAAGGCAGACGAAAACTATTTTAATTGCTTTGTGTTTCTTCTTCAACATCAGGAACAAATATTTTTTACAAAAATAGAGGCAGACGGAGTGAGAGAGAGATGGAGAGAGAGAGAGGTGAATAAAGAAAGAGAGAGTCGATCATTGCAACTGATTTTCGTTCTTATGTTACAGTTTCAGTTCATTCTCTTTCATAGCTTGTCTAATACATTTGTTCGTCTGTGTGTGAATATAAATATGGGGTTGTTCTCCATTTTCTATATTCATAACTTTGAGTGTACATTTTATTTCTATTTTATCTAAACTCTCTCAAATCATTTGTGTGGGTGTGTCTGCATGGGTTAACTTCACTACAGTAACGTTGCCATGTTTAGTTTCTTCTTTGTAGGTATGGTGACCTTCTACAAGTAGCTTCCCACATATGACACTGACTGTTAGGATTTTTGTCAGTGTCTGACTGTTTGATGTCATAGTCTCTTGATTATGATCTGACTGTTTGTTGATAATACTTGAGTGGTATGAGCTGTTTGTTGTCAATGTCACATGTTTTCTAAGTGTTTTCTGTGCTGTCGAAAAATAATTTGTCAGAAAAAAAAACAAAGAGTCATCTCGCGTCCCTTGGTGACATCACGGGAAGATGGTATAAGTGACAATATATTTTATAAACCTTCGGCACATTACTTTTTTCGATGAAATGGTCGGTATTACGTCCATGCCGTCCTTCTTTCTCAGAAAAATCCAGTTCCCGTTAAAAATGCGGTGAGCCCGGAAGCCGTCAATCAGAATCGAACCCGACCTCTTCTGCTTACTAGTCCAGTTCACTAACTGCACGGTTAGAGCATCTCTCCATCTGCAGAAATAATGAAATAAATTACCAGCCGTTGACAATTGTTCTTCACTGATTCCATATATAGATCTGGGATAGTTGGTACCTGGGTCTAACTTCTCCACTTGGAATAGGTTAGTTCTCTTCTTTTCTTGGAAGGCGCAATCTATCTTTCTCAGTGTGTGCACTTCTTCCCTCCGACTGACTATACTTCTATCATTGCACCTATCAATGTGTCATGTTCAGTGTGTGCACTTCTTCCCTCCGAATGACTATACTTCTATCGTTGCACCTTGCAATCTGTCTTCCTCAGTGTGTGCACTTCTTCCCTCCGACTGACTATACTTCTAACATTGCACCTATCAATCTGTCTTCCTCAGTGTGTGCACTTCTTCCAACCGACTGACTATACTTCTAACATTGCACCTATCAATGTGTCTTCTCAGTGTGTGCACTTCTTCCCTCTGACTGACTATACTTCTATCATTGCACCTGACAATCTGTCTTGATCAGTAGATGTACGTCTTGGTACTGACTCTGACTATACTTCCATCATTGCACCTTTCAATCTATTTTGCTCAGTGTGTACACTTCTTCCCTCTGACTGACTATACTTCTATCATTGCACCTGACAATCTGTCTTGCTCTGTGGGTGCATTTCTTCCTACTGACTGACTATACTTCTATCATTGCACCTGGCAATCTGTCTTGCTCTGTGGGTGCACGTCTTGGTTCTGACTCTGACTATACTTCTATCATTGCATCTGGCAATCTGTCTTGATTAGTAGCTGTACGTCTTGGTACTGACACTTGATTATACTTCTATCATTGCACCTGGCAATCTGTCTTGCTCAGTGTGTGCACTTTTGCTACTGACTGGCTATACTTCTATCATTACAACTGGCAATCTGTCTTGCTCAGTGTGTGCACATCTTCCTACTGACTAGCTATACTTCTCTCATTGCACCTGCCAATCTGTCTTGCTCAGTGTGTGCACATCTTCCTACTGACTAGCTATACTTCTCTCATTGCACCTGGCAATCTGTCTTGCTCAGTGTGTGCACATCTTCCTACTGACTGGCTATACTTCTCTCATTACAACTCGCAATCTGTCTTGCTCAGTGTGTGCACATCTTCCTACTGACTGGCTATACTTCTCTCATTACAACTGGCAATCTGTCTTGCTCAGTGTGTGCACATCTTCCTACTGACTGGCTATACTTCTCTCATTACAACTGGCAATCTGTCTTGCTCAGTGTATGCACTTTTTGCTACTGACTGGCTATACTTCTCTCATTGCACCTGGCAATCTGTCTTGCTCAGTGTATGCACTTCTTCCTACTGACTGGCTATACTTCTCTCATTGCACCTGGCAATCTGTCTTGCTCAGTGTATGCACTTTTTGCTACTGAATTCTGAATTTTACAAGTGCAGGTAAGAGCACCTGACGCAAGCTCTTTATACAGCGAGATACTGACGCAATTCAAGCTTTATAGTTTGTAATGTTGACTCATTACGAGGTGTTGATGATCATCACGATAGAAATTCACTTGAATAAATGACAGTTTCCTACGCCGAGACGAATATATCGAGCCCAAAGGGACAGGTATCGCATCTTGTCGTAAACTAGCGACACAACCAATCCAATTGCATGTAACAGACGAACACCAGAAAAGAAGAAGGTACTATCTTTACTCGTTGTGCATGCATATCCATGTTTTGCAGATACATAAGAACATTGATAGTATCAGTGAGAGTCTCTTAAAATAACTTCCCTATAAACGGTTTGAGTAATGAAGAGTGATTGAGAAACAACTTCAATAATTATCTTCTACTACTTGTTCTTCTACTTTTTCTTCTACCTCTTCATTTTCTTTCATTCTATAACTCCACGAGTCGTTGGTGACGTTTAACGTCAATGCCATAAGCAGCAGATGTTTGACTTAATCGTTGCATCGAGTCAGTTCTTCAATAACTATCATTACGGTCTTTATTATATTATGTTTCTAGTAAATGCATGTAGGACATGAAAGTCCGGAGAATAAAGGCCCTGTTCACTGCAGTCGAGACCCGCTTTTTGGGAGTAAGTGAGAGCGATTGAGAGAGAGAAAAAGAGAGAAATACTGGCCTAACTGTGATTCGAACCCGCGTCTACCCTATATAGAAAAACACAGGTCTTTACTCCATTCGGCCACCCGCTGTACAAGCTTTTAATATTGAGAAGTACTGGTTGAAGATAATTGTGCTTCATTCTGGTTTCTGGGCACTCTATTCTTGGTTGTCACATAACATGCCCTAGTCTCGATGCTCTGTTATAGGTGAGTTGGTTCCTTTGTTAAAAGTAACGTTAATATTTATGTTGTCACACGGCAGCGCTGGCATTTATAACACAAAAATCGGCATTTGGGAGAGGAAGAAGTACAACGAAATACAAAAAACAGGATGTTTCAGTCGTACGGATAAGACAAGACTAAACAGTAAACCACATTTTCAACTCTAAAATGTTTTCAAATGGAACAAACACAGACAAAAAAGAAACCACAACTAAAAAGACAGCGAAGAAATAGAAGGAATCTAAATAGTAGCTAGGAGAGGGGTAGGTGTAGGAGAAATGTTTAGTTTGACTATTTTTGTTGTGTCTAAACTCACAGCAATTATATTGCAAAAATCACATTTCATTAAAAAATCTCTGCCATTGTAATATCATTACTGTTTATCATAAACGCTGACATTTGTTTTCCCTCATTAGCTGTAAACTATGACATTTCTTTTCCCTCATTAACTGTAAACTCTTTTAATTGTTTTCCCACATTCGCTAAAAACGATTCTTCTTGAGCTCGAGCATTTCTGAACATTTTGTGAGAACAGACACCACCGTAGTTGTTTTCAGTGCACACATACTTCTGCAGCTCCTGTGAGAACAGACACCACCGTAGTGGTGTTCAGTGCACAAATACTCCTGCAGCTCATGTGAGAACAGACATCGTCGTTGTTGTGTTCAGTGCACAAATACTTCTGCAGCTCCTGTGAGAACAGACATCACCGTAGTGGTGTTCAGTGCACACATACTCCTGCAGCTCCTGTGAGAACAGACACCATCGTAGTGGTGTTCAGTGCACAAATACTCCTGCAGCTCATGTGAGAACAGACATCACCGTAGTGGTGTTCAGTTCACAAGTACTCCTACAGCTCCTGTGAGAACAGACATCACCGTAGTGGTGTTCAGTTCACAAGTACTCCTACAGCTCCTGTGAGAACAGACATCACCGTAGTGGTGTTCAGTTCACAAGTACTCCTGCAGCTCATGTGTGAACAGACATCACCGTAGTGGTGTTCAGTTCACAAGTACTCCTGCAGCTCATGTGTTAACAGACATCGCCGTAGTTGTGTTCAGTGCACAAGTACTCCTGCAGCTCATGTGTAAAGAGACATCGCCGTAGTTGTGTTCAGTGCACAAGTACTCCTGCAGCTCATGTGTAAAGAGACATCGCCGTAGTTGTGTTCAGTGCACAAGTACTCCTGCAGCTCATGTGTGAACAGGCATCGCCGTAGTTGTGTTCAGTTCACAAGTACTCCTGTAGCTCATGTGTGAACAGGCATCGCCGTAGTTGTGTTCAGTGCACAAGTACTCCTGCAGCTCATGTGTAAAGAGACATCACCGTAGTTGTGTTCAGTGCACAAGTACTCCTGTAGCTCATGTGTGAACAGGCATCGCCGTAGTTGTGTTCAGTTCACAAGTACTCCTGCGACTCATTTTTATATGTCCGGATCATTACAATCTTGTCTCATTAATGATTTTTAAAAATTACCTTACTGACATAGAAGAAACCAATAGGTGGTAATACAATGTATTCATGTTCATAGTCTATTCATTTTTGGCTGTAACAATTTTGAGTTGTATAATTCAATAGTATTTTGTTTTTAAATGTTCTATTTCTGATCTTTGTGTTTATTTGGAGGTAATGTATTCCTTCAAGTTAGTGTTTCACCTCCCCTTCACCCCAGCAGCCTCCCATCTACTCCTACTGTGGTAAACAAGAGATAATTTTCCTGATTGATGTTTGGTAACTTTAGAGAATTGTTTGACATATAGAACCTTATAAAAGACTATGAACTACCACAACTCACCAATTATAGACCGCGTCATCACCTGATGAGAGGACAGTGCTACTTCCTGCTGCTCTTACTTTCTTAAGTTTAGCTACTCAGTTTCCGATTTTTTTCTCCAGCTAGACCAATATTAGATTTTTAGACTAACATTGAAGAAAACCTGTATCACCAAGCCTAACCATTTCGCTACTGGACGCTTCCAATTAAGAATAAGTCAGTTTGCGCACTATTGAATAATCACATACTCATTGCACAACATGGATGATCTTATTTTTGTTTTCTTGTTTTCCCCATCATCATAAAAGTAAGGGGGACTGGTTGGTCTCGAGGCAAGACGCCGGCCTCGAGACAGAGAGGTTGTGGGTTCAAATCCCGGCTACACCGGTTGTGAATTTTATTTATGATTTCTCTCTGCGGCTACCAACCTTGGTCTGAGCAGCGAGGTCCGGCTTGAAACGTCAATTACACATCGACGGAAAAATGTGTACCTCCGAAGACGGAGTTATCTGCCGGTGCGGCGAGGGACCCCTGGTCACACGGCTGACGGGGAAAAAAATGGGTTAACACGAAAAATTCACTTCCTAGTCTCTAGGGACGTCGTCAGAGGTAAAAGCTGGCGAGCGAAAAAAAAAAATCATAAGAGTAGCATGCCGGCTGGCGTAGGTGGTCAAGTCACTCCGCAAATTTCGATGTCTACAGCTGTTTATCATTTCTATTGTTAGTTACCAAACCATTCTCTTAAGCTGTCATGTATCTCTCTCTCTCTCTCTCTCTCTCTCTCTCTCTCTCTCTCTCTCTCTCTCTCTCTTTCTGACTCCGTCGCTTCTTCCCTCAACTTTTCTAGTTGTCACAATAAAATGTCACATGTTCTCTACCCATTATATGGCCAAACATGATGACTGTATTTGTATTCTCTTTAAGAAAGGAGATTTCAAAGGTTTCTTTGGTAAATTTATATTTCCTGAAGTGAGCATAAACTGGTTCATTCAGTTTAAAAGAATGGTGATGAACTTCCAGTTTGAAGATGGTAAAATGAATTTATGTTCCATCGACCGCTGCAGGATTTGTGTTTGGAAACTGATTAATTTCAGCTCTCTAATGCAGATTTCTGCGTTTAAGTCAACGGATGTTCCACTTAACGGATTGACGTCGGTGCTACTGAGTGTCCGTGCACCTGGCATCGGTCCTCTATGGAAAATGAGGTATTGTGAATGCGACCTTCCCAGGTAGTGAATTCGTTATGCAGTTTCATCACATTAAGAACTGTTTCGGTGTCAATTACGTACAAATTACATCACCTTAATCAGTGATTATTCTGCAAAGTCAACTGAAGATTACACTTATGGATTCTGCACGATCCTGACGGTGTCTCGTGCTTTTAGGGGTGTATTCTTTGAAGTGGATCGTTGTGAGCGCATCCATTGTTGTATGTGTTACGTCAACATGAACCCGAACCGTACACTCGTAATGAAGGACGAAACGATGGCCAATTTGTTCGTGAATTTTGCAGCCCTGGTTGAACTCCCGATATTTTCATCTAGAAATGGAGAGCTGTTGTCTAGATTCAGGAAAACTACCAATCGGGGGGTAGACTTGTGAACTAGTTTATCATCATTTGACACTGCAGGTCTTGCTGGAGAAGATATCTGAGCGATTATAGGCCGTTGTTCGACGTTAGATGAAGATAATCCGACGACTAATAGAGTGGTTACACAATAAGCTAACAACAAAATTGATTTAAAAAAACTGCAGAGATAGTAATTTATGAACAGTCATGATCATCTTGCTAATAGCGCTTGATGAAGGTTACAGGGATAACTGATGTTCATTTATCACGTTGACTTTCTTCAGTATTGATTACATGGGCGGCATACATTCATGTTGTTTGGTGAATAAGTTAATGAATTATTATTTCTGTCGTACGATAGGATTGACACTTAGGATAAGTTTATGAAACTAATGACAAGGTGTGTTATGGAAGTTAGTAACAGTACTGAAGATGGGCTGATGAAAATGAGTAGCATTTATGTAATGAAGATGGGCTTATGGAAGTAACAGTAATAAAATATCGGCTTAAGGAAGAAGGCGGTGATGATGAGTTTATATAAACATGAGAGTATTCTCCGGTGATTGTATGAACCCACGAGGTGCTAAGGGATGTGATAGTTAAAGTACCAGCATGACAAGGCTTGTTTTGGTTTTAAGTCAATATTGTATTTTATTTTCATTTGAAAGTCAATGATTGAATGCAAGCAGATACAGTACTGTCTTAACACAAACTTCATTTAGCCAGATTTCGTTACATTCTCTACCAATGTTTCCAGCAGTTGTTACAAACGTATTCTATGACCTCACACATTACATTTTTTAGATGATATTAAATTATACGAGGATTTTCTCCCTTGCTCAGTTAACAGGGTATGTTAATTTATCTCCTTTTTCTTTATGTATCTGTCAGTTCGCTCTTTTTTCTCTTGGCGCCTTTGTGATATTATCTTACTTTTATCGCCCACTTGACAACATTTGCCTGCGTAAAGAATAACATGTTGAAGGATGTTGTTTAATTAAGAAGGGGGAGAGGGTGGTGGGATAGGCTGAGATATGGAGAGTAGATCTGGACTCTTCACATTCTAGAAAATATTGATATAATAAATGGCTACATCAACCACTTTATATGTGCTTATATGTGTGTGCTATTGTTACGTATGTGTGAATTGGTGCTTTTGTATATTTGCTTGTTTTATGTGTCTGAGTGTGTATGTTCGCCTGGCTGGGTAAATATAAACAGGCAGAGTTCATAAATTGTGATCTATGATATGTAGTAAATTATTCTAACATACAGTTAGCGGGGAAGTAACAGCTTAGACCATGCTGATATAGACAGATACAAATATGTAGCAAATTTAGTGCAAAACTGAAGTGGCGGTAGCGAGATGGTTAATACCCTGCTTACTATTCAAACAGATCCGGGTTCATTTATCAAATGTACCGAACCCATAAGTGGTTCAGCCTTACCAAGCCTCTTCTGTTATGTAAATGTTAAAGGTTGTCCCATAGCAATTATCATCTGGTAAGGAATGAAGTGTACCTTCATTAATGGACGCTTGCGCAGAATAAACGGATGGAAATGACAAAATGAAATCACTAACGTAGAATTATTGGAAAGTACCAGTTAAATTCCAGTGAACAAAGACATAATACGAAGACGATGGCGTTGGATAGGACAAATACTACGGTACCGGAATGAGAGTATTACACGACAATTCGTTTTCTGGAATCCTCAATATAGGATACAAAGAGGAAGACGAAAATATTTTTGTTGAAAACAGGTGGAAGCTGAGGTGAAGATGATGGGAAATAGATGGGACGCTCATATAAGAATGGCAAGAAACAGAACGGCGTGGAAAGTGTTTGTTGAAGACCTATACTCCACAGGGAACTGAAAGTGTTTGTTGAAGACCTATACTCCACAGGGAACTGAAAGTGTTTGTTGAAGACCTATACTCCACAGGGAACTGAAAGTATTTGTTGAAGACCTATACTCCACAGGGAACTGAAAGTGTTTGTTGAAGACCAATACTCCACAGGGAACTGAAAGTGTTTGTTGAAGACCTATACTCCACAGGGAACTGAAAGTATTTGTTGAAGACCTATACTCCACAGGGAACTGAAAGTTTTGTTGAAGACCTATACTCCACAGGGAACTGAAAGTGTTTGTTGAAGACTATACTCCACAGGGAACTGAAAGGTAAAAAGAAGAAAGGATGAAGTGTTAGTGATCAAGCATTGTACTAAGTCTCACCTTCATGAGGTGGGGTGTCCATTTCTTTTCCTTACCGACCTTCCTTCCCAAAGAATATCCTGTTAGGCAGAAAAAAATGTTAGTCTCATCTGGCATTTGAACCTTGAACCTTCACGTCGGGAGGTGAGTGCACTAACCACACAGTTACATGTTCTCCATAAGATTGGTACCATGGATATTTTATGGGAGCGTAGGGATAACTGTCGAGAAACTAACCTGTTTCCCATTGTTTATAACAATGATGGATACTATCATATTGTAACATGTAATGATATATAATAATACACGGGAACGAACGCGCAGACAAATTAGCTAAAAGGGAGGGAGATTACCACAAGAGAGAACCATCCGCTCAGTTATGATAAAGCCAAATCCATCCTCAAAGGTCAGTTCCATGAAAAATGGAAGCGAGAACACCCAAAGCAAACGAGAGTGACGGATACCACCAACTATCAAGGAGGGATCAAGTCATCATACTTCGCCTACGCACTGGCCACAATAGAATGAGAAATCACATGTTCACCAAATTCAAAATAGGTACAACCAACCTATGCCACTGCACACTGGACAATATGACTACAAAACATGTTCTACAGGATTGCCCCCAGTACACAGACCTGAGAAGAGCAATGTGGTCCACGCCCACCTCACTGGAAGAGAAAACTATGGGGGCAATCGAATCACTTAAACAGACAGCTGACTTCATGAGAGAGTCTGGAATCCTACTCTGATTGAGTCCTGATCGCAGAGAGAGCGCATTGAATTTCGTTAATTTTTTTTTTCAAGATTTATAGTGTGAGTGGTCTAAGCTATTAGAGTGTTTGGTCTTTTTAAATTATGGACAGTTGAGCTATTAGAGTGTTTTGTCTGTCTAAATTATGGACAGTTGAGCTATTAGAGTGTTTTGTCTAAATTATGGACAGTTGAGCTATTAGAGAGTCAATTATAAGAAACAGACAACTTGAGATAAACAACGTTATTAATAGACATGAACAAACATAACGTAGATGTGTAGACAAACTGTTAAAAAACAAAGACATGTTTTTTCAAGCACATTTTTCAGCAAACTGTCTTGTGTCCAGTTTAGAACAGACAATAACAAACAAAATCTTAGCAAATTAGGACAGATTACGATAAATTTATAAGTAAATATTTCGTAGTTGTAGAGCCAATTTAGAATAGACAAATAAGCAGGCATGTATTAATAGGCAACATGACATTTGAACAGAGACACCCGCAAATTAGGAGACATTCTGAAATGCTAACGTAGACACAGATAAACTAGTTAACAGACAACATGATATTCTAGCTTGTTAGCTTTGAGCACGTGACCAGTTATTCCAATCTTCTTCTAAGATATTCTAATCTTCTTTTGGAGTGACGACCCATTTTATAAGAGCCAAGACTTCCGCAACAACCTCACAATCTCTCTCTCCCAAACACACACATACACACACATTCCTAATAAGGACCTTATTCATACCCATCATCATCATCATCATTGAGTGTCGTCTCCGCAACGAAGATTGGCTACCATACAGCGCCATTCCGCCCTGTCTCTTACTTTTTCCATCTTTTGATGTCACTCGTCCGTGTTAGTCTTGGTCTGCCTCTTTTACCTTGTATATTTCCCTTCCAAGATTACTTAGGAGGCTGCTGTGTCCTTGAAAGGATGTGCCCCAAAAGTCTCATTTGAAATCTAATTTGATGTACCTGACTATTTTTACACTTTAAATAGAAATATAATAATACGCTTCTTGAAGAGAAGCTGAAGGTGTCTTACTATAAAAAGCATGTTGGGGAATCAAGCAATGAATTCCCTTTGCTAGTGGAGAAAGTTCTTTCATTATTGACCTTCTCCAATCATACTTTTATTTTTGTTGCCTTGAAATTCCCAATGCAGCAAAAGTTGGTCTTGCGCTGCTGCTGTGCTCTGTTTCATTGAATGTAGGATCACGTTTCTGCTGACATCTGAAAGCAATTTTATTGCGTCAGAAAAACGTCACGCCAGAATGTAACTCCTCTATACCATAGCTGATCAAAGTAATGAAGAAAGTTTTTAGAGTTTCTCTGAATATTTACATTTTGTTGTCACGCCATGGGCACAGGATCATGTAGGAATAAATGCAAGTTAACATTTTCCTCCTACAAAAGTGCACGTTTAGGATTGTGATTAGTTATTCGATTTTAACAGGTTTTGTCAGTTGTTATTGTATGTCAGTGTACAAGTTTAATCAGTTGTTATTGTATGTGTCAGTGTACAAGTTGTATCAGTTGTTATTGTATGTGTCAGTGTACAAGTTTTATCAGTTGTTATTATATGTCAGTGCAAACTCACATCATAGCTGTAAATATGTGAGAAAGAAAAAACACATTTTATGAGATCTCTTATGTGGGACATTTCACATGAATCATCATCTAGTTAAGTGTCCATTGTCGAACCTTGCCCACATCACAGCTCGTCTGAAAATAATCACTGTCTCTATACCTTGAAGCCACCTTCTTCTTGATCTACCCTTGTACTTCTACTTCTTTGTGTATTTTCTCCTTCTTGTCTGTGTGAATTATTTATCTATTCCATTCACACACATACCAACACAAGATGTTCTCTGATCGGCCGCCTTTAATTTCCCTTGTCGGTTGTTGCATTTTCACACATCTTGACAATTACGACTTACATAAATTATAGTCAATGAACATATCATCTGTGCAGTTTTACTGAAATATCTCACAGGAACCATACATCTTGACATGACAATTGTAGTTCATCTATCCATTCTCCTCATCTATCACTCTCTATTATATTATATCCTATTCTAATCTTCTTAAGTGCGCTCGGCATTATTTTATGTTGGACCGTTCCCCATTGAACGGCCCTCCCTACTCTATCTATTGCTGTTGCCGGTTCGTTACTGCTATTAGTCCATTTTCCTAATTGTCGGTTGCTGTTGTCGACTATTTTATGCTCATCGGCTGGTTGGACCTCTCTTCTGGCACCGATCTCCAACTGAATTATATTATGCTTCTAACCATCCAGCCGCTCTCTGCTTGTTTCACCTTTTAACGCAAGCTATCTCCTTGGGCTTCCATCTCTACTGCTCTCTGCTCATAGTCTTCAACTGTCGCTAGTGCTTTCCATGGCTCTCAACTGTCCAACTGCTCTCTGCGGCCGCCGATCTCCAACTGAATTATATTCTTCTAACCGTCCAGCCAACTACGTCATCCTCTTTTCCACGTCACTTTCTTTTTCTGCGTACTGTACTGCACCAATTCTGCTTCTACATCTTTTAGTGCGCAATTCTCTTCTACACCCTTGTCTCGTCTTCGTGGAACATTATTGTTCTTGTCTCCCATTATTATTCTTTTGAATCTACTTTGTCCTTTGATTCTGGCATATTATTTTAGTTTCTTCTGTAATATGTTGTGTAGAAAAAAATATGTTAAACTGAAACTCTCAAAACACAAAGCAAGAATTGTGGTAGTGCAAAATGGTACCAAAGTATGGTACGTAAATAAAGACATACTTCTCGTAACCTTTAATAGACTTGACTAAGATGAAAACCAAATGAACAAAGCTAAGTAGAATGTTCAAGTAAAACATTATGTTTTGTATCTATTTTATAACCTGATTATAGGAGACAGAACTTTCACTATTAAAGTGTTTAGTGTTTGCGGCTGCCACTTGATGCATTAATTAAATTTTAAGAAATACATTTTCCAATATAATAATAGCAAGACAATAACTATAGAACAAAATTACTTCATCATTCATATAGTATTCTGTCAAGAGTTGATCAGTCGAGCAGTAGAGAATAATGATTAGAAAGTAATGACATTCGTCAGATGCTTCGAAATTTAAGTCTCTAGAAGTGGCTGGTTTCAATAATAATATAATAATTGTAATATAATAATAATAATAATAATAATAATAATAATAATAATGTAATAAAGTAAAGGATTGTCGAAGGAAATAATTTTAAACTGTAAAGTCTTCTGGTGAAGTATTGCACTTTAACCTTATTATGAATAAATAAGTTTCGAAAACCTTCGTAACGAAGTTTCGTATAAATGTAATTGAAATTTAAAATGCCTCGACGACCCCACGAAAGTAAGCTGCATCGAATCTCATATGTTTGCCATCCCAAGGTTGGGAACCACAGTAGAGAAAAAAACCATTCCAATATTTTAGTAGTCACTCAAACAAACTTGTAGACAGACAACAATTAGTCACTCTGGAATGTAAACAAGCAACCAAGCACGCTAATAGAATTATGACATTACAGAAGATACACACACAAGAATGTAGGCAGACAGTTACTATACATTCTGACTACTTTCTAACAGGTAATCCTGCTTGATAACCAACTTAATCTAGATCTATGGCTAACAGACGCTGCCATAAATTTGAATGTGACAAAGAAGCAGAATAGGCAAGGAAATACTCAATTACACATCTATATTTAGTTTAGAATTTGTTGCCCAAAATCGACATACATTTTCTCAGAAACTCTTTGGTGTATTCTTGTGAAATTTTGCATGCATTCATTGCTTTTCCCCGACCTGAATACAATATTTTCATCTATTATAAAACAATCTGTTGTAAGACTTTACTTTTACAGATTATGTTAAAAAAAAACAGGGTTTTAGGACAGATATTTAAACATTTTAGAGTCAATGCCCTCCGTCATTTAATAAAGTGCACTTTCAACTATTAAGTTAAAAAAAAAAAAAAAACAAGCATAGAAAACTTCAAAGTGAACTGAGCATTCCTGTTGAAATTGGCAAGTGAATTTAGGAGCACCGATTCATCAATAGTGTGTACTATGTATGATGTTGTTAATACACATAGTAAAGGCGTGTCAGAAAACATAGTTTATATTTCTAAAGTGCTAAAATAGTGAGTTATCTCAATGTTTTAAATCATAATTGAAAGTGTAAATTGATCAGTCTACAAAAAAAAATAACTTTAATTTTGTACAGATAATTCTGCAAGGAAGATAAGAAATGTCGATTATACCACAACATCCAAGAACCAGAGATGAGAATACAACGCGTAGTAAATAGAACATCGTTTATCCGGTGTTTGAGAAAATACTTTGAATTAAAAAAAAAAAAAAAGCTACCCTCAATTAAGGGGAAAAAAATGGGGGGGGGGGGTGATTTTGACAATGATGCTTTTAGACGTGAAGGAAGTTTTGAAAATGTTTCAGGTAAATCAGCTTGTTCTCAACTGTGACTTCCGGTCAATACTGCGGATAGGCGGCACGAACCATTCAGGCTCAGTCTGAAAAGTGCTCCTTGTTGCAGTTTATCATATTCCAAGTCCAGCTTGCTGCTGGAGCTATTGAGTTAGTGCTCTGTGCACACCGTCAGCTGTATTTTTCATCCAGATTGTGTTTCGATTCCTTACGATGAATGATGATATCGTGTCACGAAGGACAGTTCAGCTACGTTTACTTTCGGTTCCCCTTGGCCTTATGTCTTTTGGCGTGTGCTGTAGCTGCTATAATGGGGACTGCAGCTGCCTTTCTTTGCTTGGAGCCTTCAGTGGGATGAGTTTTAATTCGGATGATTTCACTGGCACGGGTGGTTGAGCAAATATAAATTTTAAATTGTTTGCAGTGATACCGGGGCTTCGACTAACCATAACCAACTTGTTCCACTTTGTAAACTTAAAATTAAATTACAATCGGAATACAATATTAAAACTTTCAATAGCTTTTCTTTGGAAAGTTTTAAGAAGTCTTGTTTTACTTTTCCCAAATCTGTAGACGGCAGGAATATTGCTTGTGAAGAGCCACGATTGATTACTTCTCGCAGCAAATACTTGAGGTAGGTCCAAGTGAAAGGGATAGAAGACTGAGTCATCGTATGTTTGAATGAGTCGCGGGTTAATGTTCATCAATCTTTTTAAAATAGAAAAATGGAGATCATTTGAAAAGAAAAATACCAAGCAGCAAAGTACAGTGTATTATAAAAGAACATGCTGGCAGCAGATAAAATGGATTTGTCAATGAACCAGAGCTTCTTTTCAAGCAATGTCTACACGTGGTAGGGACAACCTCTCTGAAAGGGATGGATACATTTTAATGGATTGGACAACACTACCCACCCTGGGCAGACCGTCATTATTGGTAGTAGATAACGCATCCTATCATACTGTTGTAGATCAGCAAAGCAAAGTTCCAACTTCATCAAGCACAAAAGATGAAATCAAGACGTGGCTTGCAACTGAAAAATGTCCCCTTCTACGACAAGCAGTTGAAATCAGAGTTGTTGCAACTTGTGAAACAAAGTAAGAAGCTAAAGACGTTTTTGACTGACCAAATAATTTATTGAGCATTATATCACATTTCGCTTCGACTCTCGCCCTGCCATTCGCACCTTAATCATCTAGAGCTTGTGTGGACCAAAGTCAAAGGGCAAGTGGCGGCACAGAACGTCACGTTTAAAATATGTGATGTTAGAACTTAGCACATATTGCCCTCATACAGATAGACATTTTGGAAGCAATATGAAGAGCATGTGCTTCGGGAAGAAGAAGAGCACTGGTAACGCGATGGTTTGTATTTTCTCCAGTCAACAATAAAGTAGGTCACCTGGTATCTTTTTGATGACACTCCACCCATTGTATTATGTCGCTTTCACAAATTTGTGCGGAAAAAACCTGGCATTTTAAATGTAAGTACAGAATGAACAATTACTCTGTTCTGATGAAGAAAAGTTCTGTGAGAAACAGAAATGACGTCCTTCTCTGTGCATTGTGGATGTGCCTTCGAGTCACCATAACATTATGATGTTGTGTTATACTGTAAAAACGAATGTTTCTTGTACACGATTATATACGAATGTGGTTGTACACGTTTATATAAGAAATATTCATTTATGCGAAATCCACTTCCCCTTTGGACTTAGTGTTGATACATTCTTAAAGTGGAGACAAATCTAAGTCTTCATGCACAAATTCATTCATACACTAAACATGTTCAAAATTGATGTGAGTTTGGGCACTATTGTGAGCGGGAGATATCAAAGGATTTCTTTGTGCTGATATCGTATGGCATATCACATAGGAAACTTAGGCATTATCCTTAACAACGTGCAGGACTGAATTCACACGTCACTTTTGCCCGGAGCCGCACTAGGCAAAATGCCAGGATCGTTTTGTAAAAACTGCTATGACGGCGAGAGGCAGGGTCCATTAATTGCTTTATTGATAACCTGGCTTCTCGATTTCATCTCGAGTAACGTCAGATAACAATAAACCAGGGTTGGACTGCACGCCTGCACATTCTCATCAATGCTTTTTGAGGTTTTTCCACACACCAACACACCCTCATTTTTATATATTATTTCATTCCTCCCATGATATATTAGTGCGTTCTATTTCCACAGATCACTTCATTGTTGATTGCCTACTTTCAGACACCTTTGCATTCTACTCTTCATATATAAAGTGTCTTATACCCACCGCTCTATACACATACGCACATACATGCAAATAAAAATACATACACACCTATAGGTGCCTTCTACTCCTCATACTCCGTGCTTTCTACTCCTCATACCCGTGCCTTCTACCTCATACTCCGTGCCTTCTACTCCTCATACTCCGTGCCTTCTACTCCTCATACTCCGTGCCTCTACTCCTCATACTCCGTGCCTTCTACTCCCATACTCCGTGCCTTCTACTCCTCATACTCCGTGCCTTCTACTCCTCATACTCCGTGCCTTCTACTCTCCATACTCCGTGCCTTCTACTCCTCATACTCCGTGCCTTCTACTCCTCATACTCCGTGCCTTCTACTCTCATACTCCGTGCCTTCTACTCCACATACTCCGTGCCTTCTACTCTTCATACTCCGTGCCTTCTACTCCTCATACTCCGAGCCTTCTCTTCATACTCGTGCCTTCTACTCTTCATACTCCGTGCCTTCTACTCCTCATACTCCGAGCCTTCTACTCTTCATACTAGCTTCTACTCTTATACTCCGTGCCTTCTACTCCTCATACTCCGAGCCTTCTACTCTTCATACTCCGTGCCTTCTACTCTTCATACTCCGTGCCTTCTACTCCTCATACTCCGAGCCTTCTACTCTTCATACTCCGTGCCTTCTACTCTTCAAACTCCGTGCCTTCTACTCTTCATACTTCGTGCCTTCTACTCCTCATACTCCGTGCCTTCTACTCTTCATACTTCGTGCCTTCGACTCCTCATACTCCGTGCCTTCTACTCTTCATACTCCGTGCCTTCTACTCTTCATACTTCGTGCCTTCTACTCCTCATACTCCGTGCCTTCTACTCTTCATACTTCGTGCCTTCTACTCCTCATACTCCGTGCCTTCTACTCTTCATACTCCGTGCCTTCTACTCTTCATACTTCGTGCCTTCTACTCCTCATACTCCGTGCCATCTACTCTTCATACTCCGTGCATTCTACTCCTCATACTCCGTGCCTTCTACTCTTCATACTTCGTGCCTTCTACTCTTCATACTTCGTGCCTTCTACTCTTCATACTCTATGCCTTCTTACTCCTCATACTCCGTGCCTTCTACTCTTCATACTTCGTGCCTTCTACTCTTCATACTTCGTGCCTTCTATTCTTCATACTCCATGCCTTCTACTCCTCATACTTCGTGCCTTCTACTCTTCATACTTCGTGCCTTCTACTCTTCATGCTTCTTGCCTTCTACTCTTCATACTTCGTGTCTTCTACTCTTCATACTTCGTGCCTTCTACTCTTCATACTCCGTGCCTTCTACTCCTCATACTTCGTGCCTTCTACTCCTCATACTCCGTGCCTTCTACACTTCATACTCCGTGCCTTTACTCCTCATACTCCATGCCTTCTACTCCTCATACTCCGTGCCTTCTACTCTTCATATGTCAATTTAAGCTAATCTTCAGACACCAGAGCTTTGAGCCCTCTGTGCTAGTGCATTATACTTTTCATACTAAAGGCCGTTTATTTCTTCATATTCCAGTGCATCTCTTTCTTAGCATGCGAGTGAAAATCTTTACATATAAAGTGACAACTTATCTTCATGTAACTGTTTTGTATTTCCCAATATATGTGGAGGTACACATCTCTTCACCTCTATGTGCGTGCTCTTCCTCATAAATGAGTGGAGGCCTTCGCCACATAAACCAGCGTTACCATTCTCTCATATTTTCAAGAATAGTCTCCTTCTATAATAAAACGTATCCCTCTACATGTACACGTTTTACATCTCTTCATTTACCAGAGTGTAACACGTAAGCTTATACAATTGTATTTAGTATTTTATTACGTCATAGATCGACACTGTCTGTCTCTGTTAACTCTTTCCATACGGAAGCTTTTTATAAATGCAACGTAAGTGATTTCGAAGACAACATATTCCATGGTTTTAAAAATCAATCGACATATTTATATTTATCTAACATATAACATATTATTTATGGAGTTTTAGATAATTGAAGAAGGTATTAGATCTCACCAATACCAAGATGATACAAGACATATAAAAAGAATATATTTTGATGACAGTTCACACTAATCAATTTGAGAGTGACGCACTGTGCGGCGAAACGTACACGGTCGAAACAGACATGGCGCAAAGTGCGTCGAAACGTAGGGAAAGATTTAAAAGACCTCTATTGTTCATTTTCAAACACACTTGTCTATCCAGCATTATAAATATATAACATTTCAGTTTATTATCAAATCATTGCTGCAACACTAGATATGTCTGTTCTGTTCTGTTCATGGAACAGTTTCACTGCAGCCGGGATTCCCAATATCCGCTCCACTCATGTCACAGCTCACGCTAAAGCGCGTTGGAAAATTCTCTTCACAAGATCGACCACCACCCTAAGCGGCGGCAATATGGCCTCCATCGAATAAAGAATGCATAGTCACTTCCTCACGCCAGTTTCTTCAAAAACATACATTTAACACAAAGCAACCGAAACTGTTTAACACTTTCCGCACGTTTCGCCGCACAGTGCTGCACTCCTAATTTGATTAGTGTGAACCGCCATCTAACCATATTCTTTTTTTTTTAGATATCTTGTATCATTTTAGTATTGGTGAAGTCTAATCATCATCATCATCACCATCATCATGTGCCAGGCCTGCTGGCGTAGGTGATCATGTCTCTCCACAACTTTCGATCTCGACAGTTATTTATCATTTCTGTTGTTGACCTTCTGCCAAGCCATTCTCTTAAGCTGTGGTATCTTTTCTCTTTGCTTCCCTCTATCTCTTCGTCCCTCAATTGTCCCAGTTGTCACAATATATTCCAGCTGTTCTCTTCTCATTACATGGCAAAAAAATGATTATTGTTTCTTCCTAATATTGGAAATTAGCTAAATTAAATTATAAGTCTAACACGGTGTTCAATTATCTAACAATTCACATATTATATATAATGTGTATGTAAATATTAACATGTAGACTGATTCTTAAAACCATGAAAGATTTTGTCTCTGAAATCTCGTCCATTGCATTGATAAAAAGCTTCCGTACGGAAAGAGTTAAGCTACTACGTTAGTATCTACAAAAACAGGGCGACATGCCGCCATTTTGCATTGCCGGTTATGATGTTAGCAGGGTCGAACTCCAGTGTGAGCCAAGTCGGATGTGTGGGCGACAATTTCAAACAGCATCACTGAAAAGAGAGTGCAAACTATCTTTCCACCCCAATTCACTCAAATAAATCGGAAAAAAGCATCAATGTGAGTACACCACTGTTATACATTTCCTTTCTTCTACCAGCGATTTTCATGTTAATATGATACTTGCGTTTATACTTATCATATTATTTGCAAGGACAATGAAGCGTGAACAGAATGAGGAAATGTTCATTTGCTGCATATCTCTCCAGTCCCAGATCCAGTCATTGCCATGGTGACCATTGATAATCGTGCTCATGAGCTATTGCATGTTGAAAAAAAAAGACATTGTAATAAAAAGAAAGTGAATTTCACTTTTGGATGGCAGATGCCCTCTACTATAACATGGAAGACTTGGTATGTGGTTGAACTGATCATGCCTCGCCAAGAAGTCAGCAAAACCATCAAGACAACGACAAAACTAATGCATCAGACAATGTTGGAGCAGGCTCTATTGTATTGTATGTAGTTCTTCATTGGGATCAAAAAATCTGTATGACAGACTTATTCGAAAGTTATATTGAAGTCTATAAAGTCTCACTGTATTTTAGCAAACACGAACTGGCAAAGAGAACTGCTTAACATGGGCGATAAACAGGAAATGCCCACAGTGACAACAAGTAGACGGTGGGGCTGAAATGTCCACTAATGAAGTGAAATTCTGAAATAGCCACAGGAACTGTCAGGCAGTGGGAAAGAAGAAAGAGGCACAGACTAAAGCAAATATGTCAGAGAAAAGAAGAGGTAGAGTGTGAAGTAAATCTGGGG
>JAVIAB010000125.1:57514985-57554985 GCA_032433765.1 Megaustenia siamemsis | reverse complement strand
ATAACTGTAGCATCAACGCTTCAAGCCTGTGTTGGCATGTTTGGAAGATAAGAACAGTTTTAAATTAAAAAAATAATGAAAAGTTGCATTATATAACACTCTCGTACTACTAAAAGAAAAAAAAGAAAAAGTGTCATTTTTCAATGGCATAGCGTCTGAAGAAAAGAAGTAAGAATGAAGGAATTAAAAGGAAAAAAATGGAAAAGGATGGGGTGATGGAAAAAGAGGAAGAAAGAACGAATGAAAGAAAGGACCAGGCTTTTAGTTTTGAAGCAAGTGTGTGTGTGTGTGTGTGTGTGTGTGTGCGTGAGAGAGAGAGAGAGAGCGACAGTCTCAGCAAATGGGACTTCACCTTCATTATTCACCTGCTAATTGGACTTGGATGCGTTGGGTCGCTAATTTACGACAAGCTGTGGTGTCTGCACCTTTCGAAAGGTTAGATGTTTAATTATTGAATCATTTTTCCCGCTGGGCAGCAGCCATTTTGTATACTTTTATACAAATTTAAATCTAGACAGTACATTAACGTGCGCAGAGTGCACACGCAATCTCCTGTTTTTCGCTGTTAGACGGCTAGACAGAAGGAGGTTACAGCCTCACTACTCGACGACAGAAGGAGGTTACAGCCTCACTACTCGACGACAGAAGGAGGTCACAGCCTCACTACTCGACGACAGAAGGAGGTTACAGCCTCACTACTCGACGACAGAAGGAGGTTACAGCCTCACTACTCGACGACAGAAGGAGGTTACAGCCTCACTACTCGACGACAGAAGGAGGTTACAGCCTCACTACTCGACGACAGAAGGAGGTTACAGCCTCACTACTCGACGACAGAAGGAGGTTACAGCCTCACTACTCGACGACAGAAGGAGGTTACAGCCTCACTACTCGACGACAGAAGGAGGTTACAGCCTCACTACTCGACGGCAGAAGGAGGTTACAGCCTCACTACTCGACGACAGAAGGAGGTTACAGCCTCACTACTCGACGACAGAAGGAGGTTACAGCCTCACTACTCGACGACAGAAGGAGGTTACAGCCTCACTACTCGACGACAGAAGGAGGTTACAGCCTCACTACTCGACGACAGAAGGAGGTTACAGCCTCACTACTCGACGACAGAAGGAGGTTACAGCCTCACTACTCGACGACAGAAGGAGGTTACAGCCTCACTACTCGACGACAGAAGGAGGTTACAGCCTCACTACTCGACGACAGAAGGAGGTTACAGCCACGAAGTAAGCGCGAAGAGAAAAATTTCCACCGCCTGAGGCGAAATTCGAATCAGAGACCTTCTTGTCCACAGGCCGATGTTTTACTACTAGACCGCCCAGCCCTTCCTTTCCCGGAACTAGAACCAATGCCAGACAGTAAAAGAATGAATCTGTGTCGAAGATTTTCGCAAAAAATTCTTCAATCTTGTAGCCTGTATGTAATCATATGTGAGAGATATACGTCAACAGAAACACCTCACATTGATATGCTCAGTGCCTCTAGAAAATCTGGAGACCACATATTAGTCTATTCTCAATATGAGTAGAAAATTAAGCTTTGGTTTAATAATATCTACAATTCTGCGAATGACAATTAATGTGTTAAAATGTAGAACCATGGGCTATATTTAGCAGTCATTGTTGTATTAAATTCTTCTTGTTTCTTCTACTTTCATTTCTTCATCTTGTTTCTTCTTCTTCTTCTCCTTTGAACTCAAATGTGGAACACAGGCTTTCCACAAATATTTTCCACGTCATCCTAATTAGTTTTGTTCTCCAGATCACTCCATGTCATTCCCTTCTTAGTCATCTCTGTGCCCACTTTTCTTCTTCAAATATACAATAGACCGCTCGTTTGTCTTTCGAATTTATGGAGTTTTGCACTTAAACAGTATCACCAGTATGTAAGAGACAACCCCATGCCCAACATTCTTAGTCACCTCTTGGGTCAACTCTGGTAGGACAACGCCAGTATGGTCCTCTTTCCGTGGCAATGATAACTGACGATATATATTTTATAAACTAACTGTCGTTTTTTTTCTTTCATCATCATCGTCATCGTCATCAAGTACTGGGCCTGCTGACGTAGGTGATCATGTCTTTCCAAAACTTTCGATCTCGACAGTTATTTATCATTTCTGTTGTTGACCGTCTACCAAGCCATTCTCTCAAGCTGTCTGGTATTTTTTTTTCTCTTTGTTTCCCTCTATCTCTTCGTCCCTCAATTTTCCCAGTTGTTACAATATATTCCAGTTGTTTCTTTTATAATAAAATAAAATAATATTCTGTCGTTGTATTCTTAACCATTCATATTTAATCATTGGGTCCGTTCTTTACAAGTGATAATTTGAGATTCTTGAACATTTGCCTTCTCCACTTCGAAGATTAACAGCAAGGTTTGTGTCCCCTGACTTACCAAACACTGTGACATGTTATTTGTCTGTCGCCTGTTTGTATTCATCAGCCCATGGAAATCTTCCCATTAAAAGTATCTTATTTATAGTGTTTGTCCCCGTTGTATGTCCAAGATAATTAAATAAACAACCATGTCATTTTTAATAAATCTTATATATATGTATATATAAGAAGAATCTTATATACATATATATATAAGATATATAGTATATATATATATTTATATATATATATATATATATATATATGGGAGCGCGGTAGCTCAGTTGTTAGTGAACTGGACTACAAGGGACAAGAGGTAGGGTTCGATCCCAACCGACGGCTTCCGGTTCACCCAGCCCTTAATGGGTACCGGATTTTTTTCTGGGAAAGTAAAGCGGCATGGGCGTAATACCGACCACATTACCCCAAAAATCATGGGCCGAAGGTCTGTAAAATCTATGGTCACTAACACCATATTCCCTATACGCCACTTGGCGTGACGGGTTACTTTACTGATATATATATATATATAGACATTTTTATTTGTATAATCTGATTTTGTTCAATTCTCCTTTTGATATGCTAATTTGTGATGCTTCAGACCTTGTTCTTTCATGCAGTCCTTAACCATTTTTCTAATTCTTGTCTTTTTATAGGTTTAATTTTGGCAACTGCCAGAAGCGGCGGGCGAAAAGTGTCAAGGCTTCAGGATCATTGTAGATTTATTATTTCAACAGATACGACCAGAGCAACAGCTCGTGAGGTGGGACTGCATTTATCAACAGCCATTGTTGACGGAGTGGGAACATTCTCCTTTTTTCTATCTGCTGTCATGGAATATGTCAAAGGCGTATCTAAAACGAACTCACTAAGATTCAGAAAACACCATTTAGTGCATAACATATTAAGTATCTACAACGGAGACTGCAGCTATTTTTATAAATATTTAGATAAAACATATTCTCAATTTTAACAATAATCTTCATGAACATATACTTCAAGTAACATTATTAGATTGCTTTCCAACTAAATAGTGTTGATATTATATATTTATATACCTCTCGACAGAGTCGCCACAAAAGCTCTTCGCTAAAGTCTCGTACAGACAGTATCTCGCTAAAGATCTCAGGAGAATATATCATCGTTAAAGTCGCCACTTTAAAATGACATCTCGGTAAAGATTCACCACTTTAAGATGTCATCTTATTAAAGAGTCACCATTTTAAGATATCACATCCCCAAAGAGTTTCCAATTTAAGATCTCACTTCGCTAAAGGTTACTAAGGTACATTCTCTCTAAAAGAGCACCATCTGCAGCATCCCCTCGTTAACGAGTCACTATCTTATTTTACCTCTTCGTCTGAGAGTCATTTTTAAGGTTAATTTCTCGTCAAACAGTCACAATCTTAAAATACATCATCAGCTAAGAATCAGCATATGAAAATAGCATACAAACAAACAAGTTAATAATTACAATAACAAAGCTGGTGATTTATGTTTATATTGTTTCCATAGCATATATTCTAATTATGTGCAACCTCAAAATATTAATAAATGCTGAATAATATAACATTTCCGCAGGATGTGGCTAATATTATCATGCATCAAAATGTGTAAGTGGAGCGTATTTCAGACTATGAGAATATAACATCGTCAGAATTTAACTATGCTCAGAGTTACAGCGCGGTAATCTGGGACGTGCAGAGCCAACATTCTGACAGAAACGAAATTTACACAGGAAAGTTATCACGGCGATGTCAAATTAATATATATTTTTAAAAAGTAATAAATTGCGCATATTTACATGAACTAGGGGAGTTAATTAAAGCCCACAGCTTAGTGTATTTGCAAGCGTGAACAGTTCTCAGAGATTGAAAACGTTACAGGACAGGCTAAACGCGGCTCATCTCGTTTACTGAAAATTTTTGTTTCATTTTCAGTCAGCGAACGTCCTGTTGTGTGTAGCTAATTCATACGTGCTTGTTTTCTACGTGTGGATTATTACAAGTCTCTGTGACAGAACTATAATTCAAACACTTTTCGGATTAATGCTGAAGGTGTACCAACACTTTGAACATAATTTGATTATTCTGTTTGTTTCTGGAAGCTTTATTTACATTATGCGTGGTGCATTGACGTCAAGAAAGTAAACTAGTGAAATAAGATAATACCTTGTTTATTTTCACGAAATGTTTCTGTGATGCAAAGATAAGCTCATTATCAAATTGCCGAGAACTTTCTGCAATTTCACAAGAATCAAGTGGCTACTTTAAGAAGCAAACAACTCTAGAAATTGGAACATTCAATACTGTGTATGATCCGACTCCTTAAATAATGGGAGAAATAGGAAAAATTGCCTTATGGGCTTTTGTATATATTTCTATTTGGACAGTGTGTACAGCCAGATTTCGTGTCACATATTTCAACGAAGTTCAAAAGAACGGATATCGAAATGGATTTCATTCATCAGACGAAATAACTCGATGGATGGTCCATCCAAGGACACACACATCGAAAAGTTCAGCGGAAACATCTCAGGCACTTGTTATCGATCCATCCAAAGAAATCTATGGCGCAAAGTCTATTCTGATAACAAACGCTGACAGCAACAAGAACTATCCTCCAGCACCGATCAATTCTGACACTGCTATGTCAGGTAGTTCTGCAAATATACAACATATAGAGAAGCCACTTTATGATTTGAGCAAAAAAGAAATCATTTTATAAACTCGAAAGATGTCAGAGCAATGTCTAAACCAGAGGACGGAATCGATCTATTTTTAGCTACCTCGAACACTGAGAAAGTAGTTCCTGAACACCATACATTGAATGTTTTACCTCCAGGGGCAGATAAGACAACGCATCAGAATAAGAATCAAGCATAACTCAGTCTAAAACTCTTGGAGATCATATATCAGGTAATAAGATTGTAGCGCGTTCACTTAATGAGTTAATATCAAGGAATGTAACCATTCCTGCAGTTGTTCCTTTATTGGAGGCTGAACATTTTAAAGAAATTGAAAGGAAGGGCTGAAAGTGTATAACAAATTTGACCTCGTGGAAGAGAAAACAGTGTGGGGAAAACAACTGAAGTATTTGAAAACTGGCATTGTTAATGAAAGAAATAGAAGGAATGTCCAAGATGAACATCTGTCTATAGCTGAAAAGGAAAAGATAAATGAGAATACTCAAGAAGAAAATGTGCCTGCGGCAGAAAGAGAAAAAGCAAACAAAAATAACCAAGATGAATATTCGTTTGTGAAAACAAACGAAAAAGTAACAGAAAATGAAATCGTTACGGAGCACAGTTTGGATCATCTCGTCACTGACAATGAAGTTGCTGATGCACATATTACCGATGAACACAAAATGGAGTCTTCTGTCAACACTAACAGTAAAACTTCTGATGTTACAGATCACATTACTGATACAAAAAATGATGAAGGTAGCAAAGTAAACGATGATAACCTGGCTGACTCTAACGTAGATGAGAGCATTCTAGAAAATAAAGATACTAATGACCACACACAAGCCACACACTCAAGTTTATCATTGCACCTGGAGAACAGACACACAACGGAAGCGGAAACTGTTAGCACAACATCGAATATAAGTCAAGGGACGCAACTCAACCAACCATTTTCACAAATAGTTTGGATACAAACACCAGATTTCTAAACACTATTGATGACGCGGGGCATGTTTCTTCCGATGTTCCGTCTTTAGTGGAGAGTACCGCACAAACCACTATCCCAGTTTCGCTGAGTATAGACAATACCCAGAGTGTTTTTACCAACAGTGTTAGCCATGGTTCTTTATCTTCAGTAATGGTGTCTGTGGATTCTCAATATCAGGAAAACACGAACTTTCTGAAATAACAACTGCAAGTTTTGATAAGCGTGATCTGTACTCAGAGAATCTTGATTCAGAAACTAGCACTTTGACTGTTCAATCAGGATCCATTTCCAGTGACCCAGCCCACATTAATCTGAACGCAGATGCCATCACATCTACACCTATCATCACAGTGACAACAGATGCACACACAACAGAAGATAATAGTCCGGATGATCATATAACAAATGTGGATACGAAAGATACAACAGATTTCGATATAGCAAATGTTCATACACACAATGTCTATACAACGGAGGTACCTATAAATGATCTCAATGGAACACTTATCGATTCAGCTGATGTGGATGCAAAAGATACTCATATATCCGATCAGAAAATAACATATGCCTATATAAATGATATTCAAACAACACGTGCTCATATAATAGGTGTCGATGACAGGCATATCTATACAACAGATACCGATGCAACAAATATTCACACAACAGTATCTCAAACAACAGATACCGATGCAACAAATATTCACACAATAGTATCTCAAACAACAGATACCGATGTAACAAATATTCACACAACAGTATCTCAAACAACAGATACCGATGTAACAAATATTCACACACTAGTATATCAAACAACAGATCTCGATACCACAGATGTTCACACAACTACTACCAATACACAAATGGAACATGAGTCTACTTCATCAGAGTTAAGTTCAGGATCAAACCACATCTCTACTAGCATTGATCTCTTGGACACTACCGCCTTGACTACGCCTTCTGTGAATGCCAGCGCTAGCCAGCGAATCCCTGATCTCGATCAGAAAACTGATCCTTTTGCCACAAAACTCCCAGAATCAGACATTGATCCTGACAATGGCAGTGTTTCTGTAACAAGCTCAGAGGAAGATAAATTTCCTCTCTCTGTGCCAAAATTGGAATGGGGGATGAATAACGAGACGTGGCATTATGCTTTGGAGATTCATATCTACGCGTTTGGAAGTCTGTTCGGACTGCTAGGGCTTTACTCAGTGATGAGCTTTATTAGGCTGTCATGGATCCATTGTTTGTTCCCCAAAGGGTATTTCCTATCAGTACACGCCCTCCTGGTACTTGTGTGCAGCACTAGATCCTTCTATCTGTTGTATGACGGATATGGCGCCAGTGATACCTTACATGCAAGCTTAGGTCATTTTTTGTATAGTGTTTCCTTCCCTTGTATGACTTCAGCGTTTAGTCTTCTCTTCTACTCGATTCTGAGGACTACACACGTGCAGTTGGTCTCACCGTCGATTCAGAAGATACAAGTAAGTGATAACTCACACAGCTCATGATAATAAATGTAACATTTATTTATTTTGCTTTCCACTTAAATGTATTTCTTTGTAAGTAAATGTAATATTACAATTATTAATTAGTTTAAGGGGAATGGTGCAGTTGAATGCATGATTTTTTAACAATAAGCCTAATGATCCATGTTACAAAAATCTTTCTAAAAGGTATACAAAGAAGGATTCAGAATAAAATCAATACTGAATTAGATGAGCAACAATTTGGATTTAGGAAAAATAGTAGGACAAAAGAAGCCATATTCTGCATGAGAACATTAATCGAAAAGTACATAGAAGTAAAGAAACCAATAAATGCCTGCTCCATAGACTACACCAAAGCTTTTGATAGAATACACCACAAACAACTTATAGAATGCCTAAAAGAGATGCATCTAGATAACATGGACATATGACTAATATGTAATATATACTGGGAGCAAACAGCAGTAATAAAATATAACAAATAGAACGCTACATCCATTGATATAAAAAGAGGAGTAAGACAGGGATGCAACCTATCACCAAGCTTGTTTAATCTATACACTGAGCAAATCTTTAAAAACATCACAGAGATGCCAGGCCTACAAATTAATGGAAAGATAATCATAACCTAAGATATGCTGATGATACTGTACTACTAGCAAAAAATCCTAAAGATCTACAACAATTATGTAATGAGATAAACATGACAAGCAAAAAATATGGACTAGATATGAATATCAAAAAGACTAAAACTATGATCATAAACAAAGAAAATACTCAAACCCCACAAGTGGATATCAAAATTGAAGGATAGACCTGGAGACAGTTCGGAACTACAACTACATTGGACATACTATAACTCTCTCTCTCTCTCTCTCTCTCTCTCTCTCTCTCTGCGATCAGGACCCAATCAGAGTAGGATTCCAGCTCCTCACATGAACTCAGCTGTCAGGTTAGGTGTGTTACAAATAGAACATCACAATTAGAGTCTGCCAGATCCACTCTGATTGAACACCCATTAAAAACGTTGCACTGTGTTCTGCGCCAGTGGCCCAGTGCATCCGATTTCAGCCAGCATTTTATTCAGGTTTGCTTTCCCTAGCCTTTGATTGTCCCCAATCTTCCTGCAAGGCAGCAGGTGATCTTTCTGTAGGGGGATTCTGCCCTTAGATGGTCGGCCCCCCAGGTTTACGAGCACCATCTGCCCGAGTCACTAGAGGTGACTAACACAGACATGCACACACAAAGATATGAGATGTGACAAACACAGACATGCACATAGCGATACGAGGCATGACTAACACTGATTTACATCAAGATATATGACACATGACTAACATAAACATACACATAAAGATATGAGATATGACTGACATAGACATGCACCCACAAAGAAATTACACATGTCTAACATGGGCATACACACAAAGATATGAGATATGACCAACATAGATAGACACACACAATGATATGAGATGTGATTAGCATAGCCGTGCAAACACAAGGATATGAGATGTGACATACACAGGCATGCACACACAAAGATATGAGATATGTCTAACATAAACATACACACAGAGATATCACTAGCCCAAACACAAAGATATGACACATGACTAACACAGATTCACACTAAGATATGAGATATGACTAAACACATACACACACACTAAGATATGAGATATGACTAAACACATACACACACACTAAGATATGAGATATGACTAAACACATACACACTTAAAGATATGAGACATGATTAACACGGACACTCCAAGATATGAGATATGACTAACATGACACACGCCAAGATATGAGCCATGGCCAGCACACACACACACACACAAGCCAAGATATGAGCCAGTACTATAACCAGTGATGGAGAATGTAAGACTGAAATAAATAAAAGAATAGGAATGGCAAAAAAATAATTTTCATGCCATGAAGAACATACTAACATCAAAACAAATAACACCAGGGCTAAAACTAAGAATATCAAAATGTTATATCTTCTCAACATTCTTATATGGTGCAGACACATGGACATTAGACAAGAAAACAGAACAGAGCATTGAAGCCTTTAAAGTGTGGATATATAGAAGAATAGGTAGAATTGGATGGAAGGAAAAGAAAACAAAAGATGAAGTTTTAAAACAAATAAAAATGAAAAACTACTAAACACAATTCAAACAAGACAAATACGATTTTTGGCCATGTTAAAAGACACAACAGCCTACTAAAAGTAATATTGGAAGGGAAAATACAAAGTAAAGAGGAAGAAGCAGACCAATACTAACATGGACGAGTAACATCAAAAGATGGTTAAATCAGCCTATGACAACCTGCACCATCAAAGCAAGAGACAGAGCAGAATAGCACTCCATGGTAGCCAACCTTCGGGCGGAGATGGCACTCGATGATGATGATGAATGAATTAGTTTTACAATAATAACTCACATCGATAATTACCTGATAATAATGATCGCCTGAACAATTGTTTACTTATATATCAACAGGTAGCACGGGATTAAAATGCATACATAGACAAGTCAATGTTTTTTTTTCTATGGGGGCTGGGGGGGGTGAGTTAAAAACTATCGGGGACAGCACGGTGAGGGGGCAAAAGAATAGAGTCCCTGCTACCTGCCATGCATGTGTAAGAGGTCACTAAGGTGATGTGAAATAGTCGCCTGTGAGTCGAGTAGGACGTGCACTGAGCGACCCTGTCAACGGAAGTTCTCGATGCATTCCGGAATATGCTGCGATAAGTGGTGGAGCGGATATGGGAAATTCCTGACTGCAATGAAACTGATTCCATGGATAGAATAGAATTAAAAACTGAGACGGACCACCTCGTGGCGATTGCACTGCGTCCTTTATTCTACGATTCTATAAGCCGCCCCCCCCCCTTGTAAAACAACAAATGGGAAAATGCCCAAGGGATATTTTTTTGTTTCTTGGACACAAGGATTGATCAAAGTCGCATGCACTGACATATATAATAATTGAGAGAATTATTTCAGGGGAAGAGGTATGTTTACAACACTCGGAAAATAGTCACAAACAATCAACAACAGGAAAAAACCAAAGAAGAATTGATGGTCCGAAGCAGGATCGAACCCGTACTCCTCAGAACAGCGCCTTGTCACGGGAAATCGAACGCTAGAGCACACAGCCAATTCAGCTATCTAATATAATAGTAATAATTATATAATAATTGATACATGGCTAACACTATAGCAACGATAGCTTGCAAATATAATAATAAACACACGCATCTGTATCTCTCACGCATAATGATAACTTGCATATGCTATTCACGCATGTAATGTTTGTCTACACAGTGGTAATTTATATCACCATCATCATCAAGTACCATGCCTGCTGGTGTAGGTGATCATTTCCCTCCACAACTTTTGATCTCGACAGTTATTTGTCATTTTTGTTGTTGATCTTCTATCAAGCCATTCTCTTAAGCTGTCTGGTAATTTATATATGTGATGATAACTCAAGTCTGCAGAAAAATATAACTTATTATCTACGTTATAGTGTATGTATAGGTAAGTGCAGTTCTGTTTGTACGTGTATATAGACGTGTATACATGCATCTGTGTGTGTGTGTGTGTATACATATATTTGTGGGCCCTTAGATACTTTTAGACATTGTTAGTGTCTTTGCAGTTGAGGTAACCAAGACAGCTTCCCCCCCCCCCCCCGCCCGCGTATTTATAGCTCCCTTCACCTGACCAGAGGGTATAATTACAGCTACACCCGTGTGACTATCTCTTTCCCATTTTTACCACGGTCCTCTACACAGGGAAGTCATTTTTCTTTAACCAGTTTCGATTATTTTGTGTTGGATGTTTCGTGACTAGTTAGCTATGTAGGGTTAATTTTATTTACTTACATATCTGTGTGTGCGTGTTGTTTGTTTGTTCCTGCAGAAGACCTATTGAGCCGAAACGTCGTTCAAATCTGTGTTGTCTACTAATCACGTAAAGCTTTTACCATACCATTTTTTCTATTTTTTTTTCAATTCTCCCTCACATTTAGCTTTACTGCATCGCAGTTTTACAGCTTCGCATTTGTATGCATTCATTTGCATTTTTTTGCCTTAACCCCTATCTACGTTATTTTATGCTAGGATCATTATCACTGAGCTCCAGACATATCCATATGTGTTCTTCTCTTCTCAAAATACTGTGACCTACAAGGAGACCTCTAACCCATGCGCGCGAACTCCTTGGCCTAGAATATCACCAGTGACAATACAATTGATAACTAGAGACAACTAGTGATAACACAATTGATAACCAGAGACAACCAGTGACAACACAATTGATAACCAGAGATAACCAGTGACAACACAATTGATAACCAGAGACAACCAGTGACAACACAATTGATAACCAGAAATAACCAGTGACAACACAATTGATAACCAGAGACAACCAGTGACAACACAACTGATAACCAGTGACAATACAATTGATAACCAGTGACAACACAACTGATAACCAGAGACAACCAGTGACAACACAACTGATAACCAGAGACAACCAGTGACAACACAACTGATAACCAGAGATAACCAGAGACAACTAGTGATAACACCATTGATAACCAGAGACAACCACTGACAACACAACTGATAACCAGAGACAACCAGTGACAACACAATTGATAACCAGAGACAACCAGTGACTACACAACTGATAACCAGAGACAACCAGTGACAACCAGTGACAACACAACCAATAACCAGTAACAACACAACCGATAACCAGTGACAACACACCCGATAACCAGTGACAACACAACCGATAACCAGAGACAACCATTAATAACACAACCGATAACCAGAGACAACCAGTGATAACACAACCGATAACCAGAGACAACCACTGACAATACAACCGATAACCAGAGACAACATGTGATAACACAACCGATATCAAAGACAGAAGGATCAAGTGTGATATGTCACGGATGGAAAGCCAAAAAATACGATCGGAAAGATCGCACATTTTTCAAACGATATTCAAAATGAAAAAAAAAACGTGGGTCATTCCCCCAAAAGATGGAGAAACTATGCAATGGTTTTGGTTATTGGTTATTGGTTATTGGTTATTGGTTATGGAAGGCCTCGGTATCACAGCAAACGAATTAAAATCCATAATTGCTCAACCGCCCGTGCCAGTGGAATCATCCGAATTACTAACTCATCTCCCAAACAATGAAAGGTAACTGTAGTCCCCATCGTAGCAGTCTCAGCACACGCCAAAAGACATAAGGCGAAACCGCGCAGAAAGTGAACACAGCCAACTGTTCCCTGTCATACGATATCATAATTCATCGTAAAAAAGCGGGATATCGTATGCCCGTGCCGCTTCACTTTCCCATAAAAAAATCCGGTACCCCTTTAAGGCTGTGTGAACCCGGAAGCCGTCGGTTGGGATCGAACCTTACCCCTTGTCCTTTGTAGTCCAGTTCACTAGCCACTGAGCTATCGCGGCTCCAGCGGCTTAACGTACATGACTGAAATCAGCATGGCGCATGGTGCGTCGAAACGTACGGAAAATGTTAAGGCATTACAATTAGTAAGAACTAGGACAATTGTCGTGACGGACTTTCAATGTTTCTGAAGAAACGGAATCAATGTCTCCACGATGAATGGCTACTATATATAGAAGCCTGAAACATGAACAACATTAAAAATAAGAATAGCATGAATGTGCTATTTTGGTCAGTGGAAGGTTCCTGGCATATACGCTAGCCTCGGGTACGGCCATGTTGAGCATGTTAGATACACACACACACAGCAGTTTGAAGGTGTCAACAATTATACGTTAGAAGTAACTCAGCTCTTAGTTATTATCTTTACTTTGGGCTGCAATATATTTGGAACAATAAGATTGTTTAGTAAAAATGACAAACTGCAAGGAATAAATAGATGTATGCATAACTAGCGAGGTAATGGAACCATCAGTCTGCATACACTTGTCACCTGATGAAGACAAATGAGCACGTTAGGGATAGCCAGGAATGCTGTAATGTCACCTCTGACAACAATTTACAATAAATGAGAGTGTTGAGTCAATTTCTTGAACCTTGATTCTTGACCCTTCCAGTGCCGTTAAACGACACATAGAGCCCGTAAAGACTCCCTCCAGTTGTCTCTATTCTTGATCCTTCCAGTACCGTTAAACGCCAGATAGAGCTCGTAAAGTCTCCCTCCAGTTGTCCCTATTCTTGATCTTTCCAGTGCCGTTAAACGACACATAGAGCTTGTAAAGTCTCCCTCCAATTGTCTATATTCTTGATCTTTCCAGTACCGTTAAACGACACATAGAGCTTGTAAAGTCTCCCTCCAATTGTCTATATTCTTGATCTTTCCAGTACCGTTAAACGACACATAGAGCTTGTAAAGTCTCCCTCCAGTTGTCTCTATTTTTGATCCTTCCAGTGCCGTTAAACGACACAGAAAGCTCGTAACGTCTCCCTCAAGTTGTCTCTATTCTTGGTGAGCTGTTCCATTGTAGGAGTGAACCTATGCCTGCTAAACTTGCTTCTTTTATTATAGATCTTTTCAGTGTTTCTCAAAGGTCGTTCTCTTTTTCTCTGACCTGATATTTTCCCATTTGGGAGCTTGCTTAGTAATTCTCTAGTCGTTTCTGCTCCATACGTGCCCGACAAATGTCCATCTTCTTTTCTTAATAGTACATAAGATAATGAAATAAAAATCCGGAGTCGCAACGTCGTGGCGACTGCTTAACCAAGCGGCCTTTATCCCTCTGGTTCTATCGTTGCCCCCCCCCCTCCCCCGACATGCTCCAGCAATGGAACTATGTGTTGTAAAGATAGTTTTTTTTTTTTTTACATAAGATAAACGGTTGCATGGCTATTTTTCTTTATTTTTCAGCATTAGTTTTGAATTCATTCCATTTAATGCAAAGTATTTTTCTTACGCATTTATGTAATAATATGAGTTAAGTTTTTTTCTTCTGAATCTCATTTGTCGTTTTCCAGCTTTCACATATATAAGTGGGGGTGGATAATGCATTTTAGTTGAAAATTCTAAGATGTGTTTTCGTGCTGAATATCTTTGATTGCCATATTTTTTCAAGGATTTTAAAACTTAAAGCCGCCTTTGCTATTCTTATCTTTATTCTAGTTTCTTCCTCTTGATCTATACTATAACCAAGGTATATAAAGTAATCCACTTCCTACACCTTCTTCCCATCCAGGTAAATATTGCCTTTTGATACAGCCTTGGGTGTCATTATTTTGGTCTTCTCTCTGTTAATTTCACGACCTATTCTGCCAGCCAATGATGATAGAGAATCGGTGGTGACCTGTATCTAAGTCAATTTATCAGTTTAATATTCTCAGTTTTAGTCGTGACGTAATTTGCTAAGACGTGTATACTAACTTTGTTGTTTATATTTTGTTGGGTCATTCCTACCCTTTTATTTATCTCCTCTCTCGCCTTTTCCATTATTAAATATTCATATAAAAGATTGCAATATCCTTGATTTCTCACTAATTCTTTCCCTTTTAGCTTGATATTGACTAGTTGGTTGTGTATGGCATCTAAGTTTATTACCATTTTTCGTCTTATTAATATTATTATTTTTGTGACAAAATCCTTATAGGATCTCTGTCAGTTCGTTCCACACAACTAACAAAATAGTAAAATTGTAATATACCAGGCCTGTGCAGCGCTGATGTACTTGTATCTGTCCAATGGATATTTATCAAATTATATATATTTAAATATAAAATTATATTATAGTTAAGAAACGTTAATTAAAAACATGCCGTGAGTTGTGACGTTCAGCAATCTTTAAAGTTCTAAACATTTACAAGACCATGGTTCGGACACTTCCGGCTGAATAACCCCCCCGGTTACAACCAGTCCATACTCCCTTCTTTTTGTTTGCTACTTTCTTTAACTAATTGACATAGTTTTTCTAGACTTTCTGCCACTATCAATATGGTATATTTGAAGTTGATAATTATGTTTCCATTCTGTTGAACCATAAAATTTCTATGATGTCCAAAGATAATATCCGAGTTCACAATCATCATATCTAACATAATCAAATTATACAATATCAGAGCAAAGGAAAGTAGCAAATTACACCAGCCAGATGCAAGTACAACTTATGAGGGGTCAAAGAGATTTGTAAGGAACAGATACACGAACAAACGGAATACAGAACATCAGGTCTACCAGAAAATAATTTACCTACTACCAGCTGAACAGAAAAGAACAAGTAACAATTATAAGACTCTGTAAAGGCCATCAGAGATTAAGCGCCATATTTTCAAAACCCTAAGGTAGCAGCCCCTGGTGAAAGTTAACTGTAAAAGTAAGTAAAGTTCCCCCGTCACGCCAAGTGACGGAGTATAAGGAATATGGTGTTAGTGGCCATCATTTGTACAGATCTGCAGAACATTATTTTTGGTGTAATGTGGTCAGAATGTTAACTGTTGTAGGAGTAATATGGTTGTTGAACATCTGCTACAATCATGCCCAACAAATGATGAACAGAAATGGGCCCTGTGCCATCGCCGGTACCAAATCGGGACAAGCTATATGGTAATGTCATGACCCTTGAGAAGCCCTCGAACGCTTTCTTCGAACTTAATAATGTTGCCGTCTAGAGGTGTACGCAGTAGAAGATGAATCAACATTCAATATCAGAACAAATAATTATTTGCATCATCATGTTCCGGAATTACGTTAATTCAAGCTTCAGAAATACTGCGCCTTGCAAGAAACCAAAGATTAATAAAAAAAAATTTTTTTAATAGGAGGAGGGCTAAAAAAAAATTGAGAATGTTGAACATGTTATCAGTTTCCCAGGAGATAAATCTATTTATCGTTGAAGAGATAAACCGCATTAAGCACGTTAGCTGTATTTTTACATCAAGAATGTCGGACATGGGTAGGATATTATGTACATAAGCAAACCTTGATAAAGAAAAAACTTCCCAAATTATGACATCAAGTTTATGTGACCCCCGTCTGTAAATATTATTAAAATAAGTGAAGGTAGTAACTATATAACTTTTAATATAAAGTGCCACGTGAAAATACATATATCAACGGTATTGCTAAAAGTGGAAACAATAAACTACAAAAAATAAACTGCAAAACATAAATAAAGTGGCATGTGAAACTACATATATTAACGGTATTGCTAGAAGTGGAAACAATAAACTACAAAAAATAAACTACGAGACATAATATAAGGAGTCACGTGAAACTACATATATCAACAGTATTGCTGTATAAACAATTAACTAAACAAAAATAAACTACAAAACATAATATAAGGTGACAAGTGAAACTATATAAACGTTAATGCTAAATGTGGAAACAATCAGCCATAAAGTATAAAAGAAATTGCCACGTCGCAGAGCAAATTTAGTCATTATATGCGAAGCAGTGTCTGAGAAGCCGCAGTAGCTCAGTGGTTAGTGAACTGGACTACAAAGGACAAGAGGTAGGGTTCGATCCCAACCGACGGCTTCCGGTTCACCCAGCCTTTAATGGGTACCATAATTTTCTGGGAAAGTAAAGTGGCACGGGCGTTATACCGACCACATTATCCCTAAGATCATGTGCCGAAAGTCTGTACAATTTATGGTCACTAACACCATATTCCCTATATGCCATTTGCCATGACGGGGGTACTTTACTTTTTTTTATTAAGCAGTGTCTGAGTCTTCAAGCTCAATGCAGCAGGAAGCCGGTGTCCTTCATGAGAGATGCAAGAAGTTTAAGGGTCGAAACACTTGCTTGACGGGTCTCCTTATGATAATCATATTGCCTCATCGAAGCTCTGTATAACGCATTTCCTGTCATCACTTCTTATTGTTAAAAGTTGTTGTTCTTCTTCTTTACTTCTTCACTTGTCTTTCAGAGACGAGGGGAGATAATGTGTGGTCTTTTGATCTCATGAGTGTTGTCTCACCTATATTTTGCTTCCTAGTGTTTCTAGTATTCCATCAATCCAACTGTTTCGTGGTTGACCCTGGAGTCTCGTGTTCCCACAACGTTTATTAAAAACTCTCTGTGCTGTGTTTTGGTTTTTTTGTCTTATCACGTGGCCAAACAATTGTACGTGTTGTTTCTTTATTTATTCTATAGTGGAAATTACTTCCAGTTTTTTTCTCAGTTCTTCATTTATGATCTTATCTCTCAGGCTGTTTCATATCATTCATCTAACATATTTCATCTCGGTAGTGGTTATTTTCTTTGTCGTTCTTGAGTCTAGAGTGCAGTTCCGACATTGGTAGCACAACACTGGGATGAAGATTGTGTTATAGAGTGCCCGTTTTGCCCAGTGTGTTATTTCCTTAATGGACAATAGTATTGATAGTTGTCAGATGATCTGACAAACTTTGTTGCATCTGGAATCTATTTCTGCTGTTTGTGAATTTTCGTTTGCCACTAGACTTCCTAGATATTTAAATTCTTCCACCTGTTTTAGTGGTCTGATGTCTATTGTTATGTTGATGTTCTGTTTCTCTTTTGCGATATTAATGACTTCTGTTTTGTTGATGTTGAGTGTCATATTATAGTGGTTGCCTGTGCTAAGTCTATTTAAAAGTTCTTGTTAATCTTCTATTTTTTTCACGCATTAGTGTCTGATCGTCTGCAAATGGAAGCTCATTAATCTCCTTTGTCTCCGAGGGTTTGACTAACTTACATATGTAGTCCGGAGCCGCGATAGCTCAGTGGTTAGTGAACTGGACTACAAAGGACAAGAGGTAGGATTCCATCCCAACCGACGTCTTCCGGGTTCACCCAGCCTTAAATGGATACCGGATTTTTATGGGAAAGTAAAGCGGCACGGGCGTAATACCTACCACATTACCCCAAAAATCATGTGCTGAAGGTCTGTAAAATTTATGGTCATTAACACCATATTCTCTATACGCTACTAGGCGTGACGGGGCTCTTTACTTGTTACTTACATATGTAGTCCATGTAGGTAATAAACAAAAGGTGAGATAGCATGTAGCCCTCTCTTACTCCTGTTCTTATTTCGAAGTGGCCGTCCACTGTTCTTTCTGCAGCTGCTGTTCATGTAGAGACTACATAGGTTGGTTAGGTGTTAGCTTTGTCCGTATATGTTGTTGGTATCCTTCATAGTTGTTCTCTATTTACCCAGTCGAATGCATTTCTTTTGTCAGTGAAAGATGTGTACAAATTTTGAATTTGTTCTGTCGTCTTTCTGCTAGTTGTTTTAGGATGAATAGTGCGTCAGTACATCCTCTATTGTTTTTCGTAAACGCCGTTTGAGCGGCGAAGTTCTATCTGAAGTTCTATAATTGGCCTGAGCCTTTTTCCCCATAATTTTGGCGTATAACTTTCCTACATTTACACGAATTTTTGGCCCAAAAACAAGTGCGCTCTCAACCATCCACCATATTCCCCTTATTTGTCTCCTCGTGATTATTTTCTATTCCCCAAATGAAAGTTACCAATGAAAGGACACTTCTTGAACGATACTGATGTAATCCAAGAGCCGTAACCTCGACTTTAAGGGTCATACTAACAGAAGAACTACAGAGGTCGTTAAAGTGTTAATTAAATCGTGCTACTCTCAGTATCAATGCAAAGGGGGCTTACATTGAATAAAATACAGGCTGCATTTTCAACTGTTGTTTATTTTATTTCTTTTATAGATTTCGTCTCATTACTTAATTGTCGGACATTGTAAAGCAAACATTGTTATTCAGTTTAGTTGATTTATCCTCAAAACACATTGACCAAGTCTGTAAGTGCTCAGATTACTTTCAAAATATACCCCTCAACGTGTAGCAACTAACGACACTGGTGTTGTGTTGGTTGACAAGTCTGTTTTGGATTCCTGGGCAGCGCTCCCTGCCGGTATCTCCCACCTTGACATGATATCCATGAAGTCTATTCATGGTTTCTGATTCAGGATCACTTTTTGAGTTGGTTTATCTTTCGTTTAGTGTCCCTTTAGTCATTTAGATTGTCAGCAGAGATCATTGCCCTTCCGCACCCAACATCAGCCAAACTGGCAAATGTGTCAGCATCTTACACACTCGTGCCTGACACGAAAATATAATAGACCCTTATTAGAGTAGACCTCCCCAGAGACTCTAACCAGGCAGCTTTAATCTACGCATTAATTTACTGATGAAACGCTCATGTGTATAAGTGGAAACATTAAGTTATAGCTTCTTTTTTTTAACACACACACACATCATCATCATTAAGTGCCGTCTCCGCATCGAAGTTTGGTTTCCATGGAAAGCCATTCCGCTCTGTCTCTGCTTTGATGGTGCAGGCTGTCATAGGCAGACTTGTCCATTGATGTTACTCGTCCATGTTAGAATTGATCTGCCCCTGCCTCTCTTACCTTGTATTTTCCCTTTGAAGATTACTTTTAGTAGGCTGCTATGTCTTTTAGCATGCCCCAAAAATCGCATTTGTCTTGTTTGAATTGTGTTTAGCAGTTCTATTTTCATTTTTAACTGTTTTAAAACTTCAAATTTTGTTTTCTTTTCTTTCCATCCAATTCTTCCTATTCTTTTATAAATCCACATTTCAAAGACTTGAATTTTTTATTCTGTTTTCTTGTCTTATGCCCATGTTACTGCACCATACAGGAATCTCGAGAAGATATAACATATATATATATACATACCCACACAGCAGTGATCTCTGCAATATGTGCCATTTTGGCACGCAAGGTTTCTGTATTTGAGATTGTGGTTCTGCCGTATGTGCCGTCTTGGGCTCGAAAGGACGATAGATAGATAGTTAGATAGATAGATACCCACACGCATATCTTATTAAAAGTGGAAACAATAATCATATAATCATGTGTCGTTAGGCGGTACGCGGACACAATGAAACTGTCTATACATTTTTATCACAAGTGGAAGTAATAAACAATAATATAACTGATAAACAATAATATAACTAATAAACAATAATATAACTGATAAACAATAATATAACTGATAAACAATAATATAACTGATAAACAATAATATAACTAATAAACAATAATATAACTAATAAACAATAATATAACTAATAAACAATAATATATCTTATAAACAATAATACAACTTATAAACAATAATATAACTAATAAACAATGATATAACTAATAATATAACTAATAAACAATAATATAACTAATAAACAATAATATAACTAATAAACAATAATATAACTAATAAACAATAATATAACTAATAAACAATAATATAACTAATAAACAATAATATAACTAATAAACAATAATATAACTAATAAACAATAATATAACTAATAAACAATGATATAACTGATTAAAAAATAACAATGTAACTAATGAACAATAGCTATACTAGTCATAGGCAACTCTTATACAGGACTTCACAGCAAGAGCTAATCTGATCATTATGTGAGGACCCGTCGAGCAAGTTTATCGGCCGTTTAGCTTCCTGACACTCAAGGGGAAGTGTCATGACTCCAAGGCGTTGGTCTCCTGCTGCATTGACTCTGAGGGCTCACATACTAATTAAACGTATTCTTCGCAACACTTCTGATCGACTCTACAGTCCATACCTGGTCGCGCTGTCTTTGCTTTAATCTGGCAGATTGATATCCTCCTCGTAGTGGCGGCTGTTTAAAATGGATTGCTCTCTGCGTGACTGTCTTATATACTCATAGGGAGAAGTCCCTCCTGCTAATAAACAACAATATAACTAATAAGTGATCGATGTGATGATACAATGTGCATGCATGAAACCACAAGTTAAAGAAAAAAGGTAAATGTATGCCTTAGCAGTAAAGTATTACTGCCATAACATATCCCGTAGCAGTAAAGTATTACTGACATAGCATATCCCGTAGCAGTAAAGTATTACTACCATAACGAATCCTGCAGCAGTAAAGTATTACTGCCATAACGAATCCCGTATCAGTAAAGTATTACTCCAATAACGAATCCCGTATCAGTAAAGTATTACTCCAATAACGAATCCCGTATCAGTAAAGTATTACTCCAATAACGAATCCCGTAGCAGTAAAGTATTACTCCAATAACGAATCCCGTATCAGTAAAGTATTACTGCCATAACGAATCCCGTAGCAGTAAAGTATTACTCCCATAACGAATCCCGTATCAGTAAAGTATTACCCCCATAACTAATCCCGTATCAGTAAAGTATTACTCCCATAACGAATCCCGTATCAGTAAAGTATTACTGCCATAACGAATCCCGTATCAGTAAAGTATTACTGCCATAACGAATCCCGTAGCAATAAAGTATTACTGCCATAACGAATCCCGTATCAGTAAAGTATTACTGCCATAACGAATCCCGTATCAGTAAAATATTACTCCCATAACGAATCCCGTATCAGTAAAGTATTACTCCAATAACGAATCCCGTATCAGTAAAGTATTACTCCAATAACGAATCCCGTATCAGTAAAGTATTACTCCAATAACGAATCCCGTATCATAAAGTATTACTCCAATAACGAATCCCGTATCAGTAAAGTATTACTCCAATAACGAATCCCGTATCAATAAAGTATTACTCCAATAACGAATCCGTATCAGTAAAGTATTACTGCCATAACGAATCCCGTAGCAGTAAAGTATTACTCCATAACGAATCCCGTATCAGTAAAGTATTACCCCCATAACTAATCCCGTATCAGTAAAGTATTACTCCCATAACGAATCCCGTATCAGTAAAGTATTACTGCCATAACGAATCCCGTATCAGTAAAGTATTACTGCCATAACGAATCCCGTAGCAATAAAGTATTACTGCCATAACGAATCCCGTATCAGTAAAGTATTACTGCCATAACGAATCCCGTATCAGTAAAATATTACTCCCATAACGAATCCCGTATCAGTAAAGTATTACTCCAATAACGAATCCCGTATCAGTAAAGTATTACTCCAATAACGAATCCCGTATCAGTAAAGTATTACTGCCATAACGAATCCCGTATCAGTAAAGTATTACTGCCATAACGAATCCCGTAGCAGTAAAGTATTACTCCCATAACGAATCCCGTATCAGTAAAGTATTACTCCCATAACGAATCCCGCAGCAGTAAAGTATTACTGCCATATCCTTTCCCGCAGCAGTAAAGTATTACTCCTATAACGAATCCTGTAGCAGTAAAGTATTACTCCAATAACGAATCCCGCAGCAGTAAAGTATTACTCCTATAACGAATCCTGTAGCAGTAAAGAATTACTCCCATAACGAATCCCGCAGCAGTAAAAGTATTACTGCCATATCCTTTCCCGCAGCAGTAAAGTATTACTCCTATAACGAATCCCGCAGCAGTAAAGTATTACTCCAATAACGAATCCCGTATCAGTAAAGTATTACTCCAATAACGAATCCCGTAGCAGTAAAGTATTACTCCAATAACGAATCCCGTATCAGTAAAGTATTACTCCAATAACGAATCCCGTAGCAGTAAAGTATTACTCCAATAACGAATCCCGCAGCAGTAAAGTATTACTCCTATAACGAATCCCGCAGCAGTAAAGTATTACTCCAATAACGAATCCCGTATCAGTAAAGTATTACTCCAATAACGAATCCCGCAGCAGTAAAGTATTACTGTCATAACGAATCCCGTATCAGTAAAGTATTACTCCCATAACGAATCCCGCAGCAGTAAAGTATTACTACCATATCCTTTCCCGCAGCAGTAAAGTATTACTCCTATAACGAATCCTGTAGCAGTAAAGTATTACTCCCATAACGAATCCTGTAGCAGTAAAGTATTACTGTCATAACGAATCCCGTATCAGTAAAGTATTACTCCAATAACGAATCCCGCAGCAGTAAAGTATTACTGGATATCCTTTCCCGCAGCAGTAAAGTATTACTCCTATAACGAATCCTGTAGCAGTAAAGTATTACTCCTATAACGAATCCTGTAGCAGTAAAGTATTACTGCCATTAGGGTAGTGTAGTGCGAGCCTCCACTTATCATGGGAACTTTTTGTCGGAGAATGTTGTGACCAGTGTTCTCTCCTTGATGCCTGACCTGCCCTGATCAACGCCAGGGTACCTACTTCTTTCTCAGCTTTTTTTACTGACGGACTCTACGTCCAAGCTAATAAGTCCCCCAATAAATATAAACTACATATATATATATTTCCATATATAGCCATATATTTTTGCTAAATGTGAAAGCGGCATTATCATGTGTCATACGGTTGGCGTAGGCAATCAAGTCCTTCAACAATTTTATTTCCATAGTGCATCGTATCATTTATGTTGTTAATTGTTTTCTGCGTCATGGCACATAGCTAACTAGTATTTGCTCTATTTGTTTTCCACGATCTCTCTTTCCCTGTATTTCCAGTTGTAAACAAGTTTTACAAATAGCCCTTCTCATAATGTGCCCGGACATTGTTGATTGTTTTTTTTTTCTGGTATTTTTAGGAGATCTCTTTTTGCTTTGTCTTTTTAAGGAATTGCTGGCTGGTCTTGTGTCCAAGGAACTCTTTAAAAGTGCAAATAATGCAATATAAAGCGTTACTGTTATAAACAAAAAGATTTCTTAGTGGACTATTTGTTTAGTTTCAACTATCCAACAAACTGCCTGTTTGGCTCCTGCTTGACGTTTCAACAAACCTTGATATGCGTTATGTGATTCACACAAACCTCAATTGTGTTGTTAAGCTATGATGACATAATGGTAAACAAGCTTGTCAGGTTGAATGTCTCGGAATTTCCCGCTGATGTTTAGTAATAGTTTGTTCAGTTCCCAGTCCTCGTGTTTCGGCCTACAGCGCCGACAAAATATCGGACATTTTAGAACAAAGCTATGGGGCTTGCTTATACACGTAATTTATGCGATGTTTGACATAATGTAATTCATGAAGGAGGTGGGGAAGGGGGGGGGGGTGTCTTATTCTTTTTCTTTTTTAGTTACATTCAGTTAATGCTTGCAATTAGGGACTCAATACTGATATGGTGGTCGCTTTTCCAGATAATTTCATTTGTTATTCCTTGATCCAAATTAAGAAACTGTTATGATGTATATGTACATTTATTGTATATATATCATTATTATTTGCAGTGTGTTTGTGTACATATTTATGATGCATTTATGTATACATTGTTATGGTTTATGTGTATACATTTACGATATGAGCATTTGTATGTTTTGTATGTGATAGTAATTGTAAACAAATATATAAGTAGAAAATTATACAAACTGATGTGAAATGTAAGATTGTTTGGTCTTAATGTATTATTATATACGAAATTGTGTTTACTGTAGCACATGGAACGACATATATAACATAACATATTGTTATCTTTCAGGTGCTGGTGTTCCTTGTCGTTGTCCACTTCATGATCTCGGTGGCAGCTGACGTTCTCGTGGGCTTGTACGCTGACATGCAAGTCATCCAGTTTGTAGGCCACGTTTACTTCATAACATGGGGCTTGTTTCTTTCATTGGCTATCTTTGGTGTTTCCGCAAACTTCGCTGTCACGCTATGAAACATCAAAATGGCGGGATTTACACTTCTCCTTGCTCAAACAATGGTAAAATGAAAAGTAGCCAAACATTAAACGCTGCTGTCAAAGCCATGTTCTGTGCTGCTCTGTGTGGGGTCGTTGTAATGATCATGGAGGTGTATGCCATAATTCGAATTTATAAGACATTCACCGGTGGGAAACCTCAACCATGGACCTGGTGGCTTTATAACACACTTTTAAGAACCATTGAGCTTTTTGTTTATTTAATATTAAGTTACGTAGTCTCTCTGCCTGTGAGATACCGCAGGTCGAAGGACGAAGGTTCATGCGGTGTTCTGTGTGCTCCGTGCTCCGAGATTTGCTGTTGCGGTTATAATTTGAACAATCCAAACATCCTTGCAAACTTTGATGATGGTGAACAAATGCACAATTCCACGTACAACGAGAACGGGGATAACTTAACCGAGAGCAGCTCGAAGAAAACTCTTGTACAATCATCCCATTCCTACATTTGATATTCAGCCCACATTCGCAATGAGGCCAAACTCATTACTTATAGTGGAAGATGGATATGTTAGATTTCAGACAGACTGTGACATCAACAGGATCGTAGATTCCTGCAATGACCTTTCACAGAGGCCCACAGATGTTAATAATGTTTCTACATTTCTTCTTAGGGATGGCTGCGTCAACACAGGATATTCCATACATTCGCGCGAAGAAACGAGTAATAACAACAACAACAACCTTGAAAGGGAAATTACAGACAAATCAAGAAACAGTAGCGTAACGAATAGCGACTTTTTAGGGTGCCTAGCTCTGTTAGCCTTGCTGATAGTATGGAGAACGAGATTAGTAAGGCTTTTGAAAGCTTTATGATGAACGAAAACAATAAGGACCACAAGAGCAGCGGAACAAGTCATCTTGCTGAGACGTCTAACTTCCAACACTCTCAGGAGACTGATCACGTATCAGTTGCTTCCAACCCGAGTCGGGACTAAATCAAATATAGCTGCACTCAATCAATCAAAGAAAAATTACGAATCAGACGACGCTCTATGTATTAGTGATTCTAGTCGTCAACTTGTCACTTTACCAAGAACAACCAAATCTCCAGATGTCAACAGAGCTCTAAAAGGTCGCGACTTTTTATCAGATTTAAACATGCAACAGAAGCATCGTCCTTGTTTCAAAGATGATAATAGGACGTTCAACGTCGCCAAAGATTCGCCCAGCTCTAAGTACTTTTGTCTTTCGGATAATGACATAAATGAAACCCAAAAACTAAACTCAGAAGATGGTGACCTTGAATGTGATGCTGAATTTCATGTTCCGGTTCGAAGGCCAAGTGAAGGTCAAGGTAGCCAAGCCGTGGTGTTGACATCTCTGTTGAAGTCATGGGACTCAACTTCTAATGAGAACATTGATGTCTAGCGATGATTTATATTTATTATTATAATTACCACAGTCATCATCATCACCCAGGAGGATTACTCTTTCATTGTTACTATCATTGACATAATAATCATCGCAGTTATATTGTCAGCTGATAAAACTGATCATTTGTTTATGTATGGGCCTTTTCTAGTCCTTAACCAGAGACTGACGCAACAGAAAATGACAAAATCACGACACAAACCATTCTCTATCTACTTTCTCTGTTTCAATCCACCACAGAATGCCACAAGTCTTGTCCGTAAAGTGCATCTCATCACCAGTAAACAATGGTTACTATCATATGTACAGCTCTCATTCTTCCATTATTATAATACTTAGATCTATGCAATATTTCCTCTAATTTGCTCATTGTTGATTTTCATATAGATTTTGAAAGTTTTCAATAATCTTCTCTAATAATATGCTTATCAAAACATTCCCAAAATCAAGAAATATCTTTCTAGTCTATGTAATCAACATATGTCGTTTATGTATTTGAATTTCTTCACTTTTCTTCTCTTTAGCCTTCTACTGTTACAAAAAAATATAACTATTTTGGATTAAATGAATGTGATTTATAGAATTTACTTATAATAAAGTTAATTATATTTAATTTTAACGGTCTTACATTCAACAATTTGAGAGCTGAGAGTTCTCTTCTTCTTTCAACTCCCTGTGGAGCATAGGTCTTTAAGGAGTCCCAAGCCTTTCTGTTTCTTGCCATTCTTTTAAGATCATTCCATGTTTTCCCCATCATCTTCATCTCTGCTTCCATTTGTCTTTTCCAAGAATATTTTGATCTTCCTCTTTGTCGTTTTCCTTGGGGATTCTAAACAGGGCCTGTCGTGTAATACTCACAGTTTGCTTCCGCAGTGTGTGTGTGTGTGTCCTATCCAGCGCCATCTTCTTCGCTGTATCTCTTTATCCACTGGTATTTGACTTGTACTTTTCCATAATTCTATGTTAGTGATTTGCCTGCCATTTCTATTCTTTTATTTTTGCGCAAGCATCCATTGATGAAGGCCTATATATTTATGATCTTCGTGAGAACCCTTTTGCCTACTTTAAATTCTTTCTTTCTTTCTTCTTATCGGTCACCCAGTGACTATCACAAGAATTAATAGTCCTCTTTGTCATCCGCTCTAAAAGGAACGTTAATTGGACGTAGACATGCGTTGTGTTGTGGTTAAGAGAAACAAAAAAAGTAAAGGGCCCCCGTCACGCCAAGTGGAGTATAGGGAATATGGTGTAAATGACCATAATTTTTACAGACCTTCGGCACATGATTTTTGGGGTAATGTGGTCGGTATTACGCCGGTGCCGCTTTACTTTACCAGAATAATAAACCAGTACCAATTTAAGGCTGGGTGAACTCAGAAGCCGTCGATCAGGATCGAAACCGACCTCCTGTCTTTGTAGTCCAGTTCACTAACCACTGAGTTATCGCGGCTCCCGGTTAACAGTAGAGATGTGATAATTAAGCCTTTTGACCCAACACATCCGACTTCAGCATGGAATTTTTGGGTACTGGGTTATCATCCCTTTCAAACCCTACTTGCTAGTTCAGAAATAGGGCCTTCATCAGTTTTGTTGTTCGCCAATACTAACGCACGCAGTCACCTACAGGTCGCTGAGCGCTCTCCGCTGACATTCTGGGGAATGAGATGAATGTGTTAAAAAACAACGTGTAATGGAGTGCACATGTGCTGCTGTAGTACAAGCACCACTGTGTTTCGCTTCACTCATATAATGCAGAAATTGTATAAGCCCCCAGTTCTTAAACTTTTGTTCGCAAACCCCGGAGTGATGGGGGGGGTGGGCGATTTTCTCACACAGGTCCACGAAGTCTTGGAAATATATTAATACTTTTCAATTTTAATAGACAGAGAGAATGAATGAATGAATGAATGAAAACAAGCAAGAAAAGCAAACGAGAACGATATTGTAATTTCATTCTCTTGAGTAAAACATGGCCTTTCTACCCTACATCTTCCATTAAAAAAAAAAAATAAAAGTTTTTAAAATTGATTATTAATATAACTATAGTCCGTTCAGATTCGTTTGCCGAGATGTTATGATTTATAATTCAAAAGTTCTTGATGATTTCACATGATTTTTGGCATACGGTGTTAAAATGTCCATGTCACGAGAACATATGTGTTACTCGATGTCTAGCTATAACGGTTTTCTTAAAGCGGCGAATTCCTTTGATCTTTGCCCATGTAACTATTATTTTGACCCTAATCAAAATGTTTTACAGTAATCTAGTGCAACGATGACCCATAGGCGTGTCCATAAAATTTTACTTGGTGGCAAGTATACAAATTTTAAATTATATATAGAACTTTTGTTCGTAGAGTCAATTTGATATAGTTCCATGCTCTTGGTGTGAGTTTCCCAAATGTTGTCGCTGCCTTTCAAATACGTACATTTAGTTCCTCATCTAAGGAAAGTGTGGCTGTAATAGTGGATCCAAGATAGCTGAACTTCTGTACTGACTCAAGCAGGCTTCCATTCAAAGTAATGGTTGTTGGTTTGCTTATAACATATTTTTGATTGCTTGGGTGGTCTTGAACAATAAACTGTTTAACAAATCAACTAGGAAATTTTGCAAATCAAACTATTTATCTGTAGACTTAATCAGAGTAATGATCATTCAGAATCAGACGAGTCAAATAGGTCGATTACTGCTTTCGGCTGAACAAACAACAAACCATCCTTTTTCCAATATTCCTCTTCTTGTCGTAACACATGATCCTCACATTTTACCCAGTAGTCTTTATTTATATTTGATAGAGCCTGATTTGTAAGTGTCTCAACATCGCATAATTTGAAAGTTTATTTGTATATGCTACGTGTCCTTTAACTTTTGCCCAAACTAGTTCTATAGGATTTAAGTGTGCATGATATGGAGGTAGTCTCAAACATCTATGGCCATGTTCTTGAATTAACTTGTCTATTTTAAATATCTTTGTACGTTGTGTCTGTTTTACAAGGCTAAGCAATTCGGGTTTCAAGTAGCTGTCGTTAACTTGTATGTGTTCTTTTATGAGCCACGTTTTGATTGCATCTTTTGTACTTGATGATGTTGGGATTCTATCTTCTACGTTAACTACGTTATGGTATGAAGCATTGTCCATTATCAGACAAGAAGGTCGATCTAATATTGGAAGGATACTTTTCTCGATCCAGTCTTTAAATATGTGCCCATTCATTTCGAGTGGTAGTCTCTATTGTCTATGGATTTTGAAATGAAAACGAGATGAGCATTCTGCAACAACCCATTATGTCTGCTACCTGCATGTGCAACTATCAAACGTTGCCCTTTACTGCTTGGTACTGATCTTTTAATACTTCCATCTGCTAACTGCCATTCCTTTTCATTTGTATGATGAGCGTTGATCCAAGTTTCATCTAAATAAACAATATCATAATCATTTTCGCGCATTTCCTTCACTTCACGTAAATACTTGCTTCTAAGAGCTACTAGATGTGGCTTCTCACAAATAATGTTTTTTCCACCAGCATACTTTCTAAAGGTGAAGCCTGCACTTCTTAATATTTTCCATAATAAGTTTTTGATATTTCAATGTCGTTGTTAGTTTTCAGCCAAAGCTTCAACTTTCTAAGTGTCACTTCTTCGTTTATATCAAACATTCGACAGATTTCTCTTTTTACTAGGTCCTTATCAAAACTGTCTAACGTTTCTTTCCTTCCTTGCTTTCTTGCATTTGTTGGCAATAAATATCCGCTTCCTTTAACTATTCGATCAAATGAACGTTTACACAAACCTAAAATATGCATTGTTCTCTTCTCAGGGTTTGATAAAGAACAATAAAGATGTCCCTTTTTACGCTCTCTGCAGAAGTATTGATAAATCTTTATAGCAATGTTATGCTCAGTAAAATATTTTGCCTTTATATTCATTCTCACATAGACTTGCAGAAGATAATATGGATAGTGCCGCCTCCTTTCTGTAAATATTGAGATTTGCCTCTGAATTATGACTCGAACTCGAGTCTACGGCCGTGATTTTGACGTCACATAATTTCCGGTTTCGGCTAAAATGTCATTTTGTGCTAAACGGGAAATTTCATATGTAACATTTCTTTATAAAAATTTATAGTGGAAACATAACTATTTTAGGACGGTGCGCATTCAGCCGTGAAGGTCATGCCTATATGTTAAAGAATCAGCTGTGAGATGTAAGCATCTACATAATCCCGCCGGTGTTTATAATATCGATTAACTTTTTTTAATATAGGTTAAATAAGGCATCTTTGAAACTGGATCACATTTCTTTGATAAAAAAATATTTTTATAGCGACATTAGTATTCTAAACCTAACTTCAAAAGATCAATGCAAATGAACAATAAGTTTTTGAAAAAAATAAATTAATGTCTAGGCAAACGAATCTGAACGGACTATAATAACTGTTTGATACAAGTACATATAAGATACAAGCGAAAGGTCGCGAATGGCTGAGACACGTGACATAGCTTGCGACTGACAGTCAGAAGTCAGAAGCCGTGGGTCTAAGTTTCAGTTTGAATGAGAATTCAGAAAGATTTAGTAATCGTATATATAAGTCAGATTAATTGACCTCAATATAACTGGTGAATTTAGTATCAAATCATTTTTGTTCAGCCTCAGGATGGATCGTTGATTGAATTCGAAATGTAAAAGAGCTGTTGATGATGATGGTTATTGAGTTATTGAGTTATTTGCGGGTCATCATCATTGCACTCCGAACATGTCCATAGGTGCTCAGATCCCCTCCTCAGCAATTCCCTCAGTGTCCAGCGACTGACGACTCCAGTTCTATGTTGGTTGATAAGTCTTCTTACACGGCCACCAAGTTTCTCATTTCTGGCGCGTGCCCATCTCAACTCCCATTTCCATCATCCGAAGAAGCGACGTTGATCTATGTTTGTCGAAGTCCTGTGCTCTTCCCACATCTCGGAGTGCATTGATGACGTCCGCCCGATCCATCGGTTGCCCGTCCTCAACGACAGCGCAGCTAGCCAACCTGTCCGCTCTCTCATTTCCCGTACTCCCGCATGCCAGGGACATAGACAAAGGTGACCTTACGTATTTTGGATTTCTGCAACGACTCTACACATTGCATGCGTACAAAGCCCGCCTCCACTTTTTTTATCATGCTCATCGAATCACTCAGTATACATGCGTGGATGTAGTCTTGTGACTCTAACCATTGAATGCCTTGGTCACTGCCATCACCTCCATTGTCATGCTACTCGTGGTCATGGCGTATGCACCACTGTCTTCCTTGGCTATTCTGCCTGCCGAACGTGCTGTAAATGCCCATGCACTTTTTCGTGTCGTCTTACAGATCCGTCTGTATAGATGACTGCATCTTTCTCATCGGTGTTATCGCAGATAAGACCGTTGACCTCAGCATTAACCACGACTGGGTTCTGTTCCCTACTTTTCCTGTCGAGTGTGACAATACATGAGAAAGTATCCTTGAATGACGTAGGCACCGGTATCCACTCCTCACCAACGCTGAGATTGGTAAGCCCACATACCTGTTTGATGACATCTTCTGCTCGGCCCACCCATGATTTGCCTCTTTTTAGCCTGGTACCTTTCTCTGTGTTGAGCACGTGGTGCAATGGATGCTCTGTATCTGTACTAATCTTCAGGTATGCTCGTGCTCTCCAGATCTTGATTCTGTCATCCATGGTTGGAAAGTCAAGAAGATACCTCATTGTCACACAGGGAGTGTCCCTCGTACATCCCAGGATAATGCGCATGGCTTCATTTTGTATTTTCTCCAGCCTATCAATTTGAGTCGTACTGACAGTAAGAATGGCCAGGCATACTCGATTGGTGCGAGGACTAATCCCTGGAACAGAAGAGTAAGTAGCCTCTGCTCGATGTTGGCAGCTGCCATGACCTTCAAGGCTGCTAATCCTTGCGGATTTTGTTATCACATGGTCAACGTGGTCCCGAAAACACAGGCTGCGATCAAACTTAACTCCGAGGTATGTCATCAACTTGTCCCTGGTCACCTCATCAGCTCCCATTCGTACTACCGGTGTGGTCGTGATGATGATGGTGCATCTGATACTGTGCAAATGAAAATGAAGCTACTTCCAGAAATTTTTAAAAACTTTAGGCTGTAAAGTAAAGAATACCAACTGAATGGCTTTACGTGTCTAGGTCCATAGACAAGCAAACACCACGGTTTGGTTTTGTCATGATGATTGTTCAACGAGAACATGAGACCGTCAGGACATGAAGAAAAATCAGCACTGAACAAAAAAAAAACAATCCATAAAAAGCATAGATTTTTTATAAGAGTAAGGAGCATGAATTTCAGGAAAATAAGAAAATGTTAAAAAAGACCAGAACTGACTGAAACAGTGAAATACGGGACTTGAACGCGGGTTATGGAAACCACACCGTCGGTGACATGGCACTAGTGCTACGTTCAAAAAAGGCTCTGGTTGTTAAGAAATGCCAGAAAAATTACAACAGCCCTCTTAAATCAGTCGAAATTATCCATTTTTTTCTTTAAAGGAAAATAAATGAACTCCAAATTTTCTTATAAGCTCTGCAAAGATTTGGGTGTTGAATGCTGTCGACGTTTACTACACTGTGAAGTCCATTGGTTATCACAAGGTAAGGTTTATCTTGTTACGGGAAATGAAATACGAGAAAAGATTATTTCTCACGGAGAAACAATTTCACCTGCTCGATTATTTTACGTTTTCCTGGTCAGTAAATTAGCATATATGTCAGATTCTTTATATAACACCAAAGAATGGACAAACCTTGGCTCTGCAGAGCCCAAGGAATGACTGAGAATGGAGACCGATAGAAATGTTGATATCTGTTATAGTGCTCCAGCGAACTGCAGTATTATGGTATGAAGATGAAGAAGCCAGATTTATGGTATGAAGATAAAGAAGCCAGATTTATGGTATGAAGATAAAGAAGCCAGATTTATGATATGAAGACGAAGAAACCAGAATTATGGGATGAAGATGAAGAAGCCAGATTTATGGTATGAAGATGAGAAGCCAGATTATGGTATGAAGATGAAGAAACCAGATTAATGGTATGAAGATGAAGAAGCCAGATTAATGGTATGAAGATGAAGAATCCAGATTTATGTATCAAGATGAATAAGCCAGATTTATGGTATGAAGATAAAGAAGCCAGATTATGGTATGAAGATAAAGAAGCCAGATTTATGATATGAAGATGAATAAGCCAGATTTATGGTATGAAGATGATAAGCCAGATTTATGGTATGAAGATAAAGAAGCCAGATTTATGATATGAAGACGAAGAACCAGAATTATGGAATGAAGATGAAGAAGCAGATTTATGGTATGAAGATGAAGAAGCCAGATTTATGGTATGAAGATGAAGAAACCAGATTTATGGTATGAAGATGAATAAGCCAAGATTTATGGTATGAAGATAAAGAAGCCAGATTTATGATATGAAGATGAATAAGCCAGATTTATGGTATGAAGATGAATAAGCCAGATTTATGGTATGAGATAAAGAAGCCAGATTTATGATATGAAGACGAAGAAACCAGAATTATGGGATGAGATGAAGAAGCCAGATTTATGGTATGAAGATGAAGAAGCCAAATATCCTCACCCATTTCAATAAGTTCAATTTAATCTTCAAGGAAAAAAGTGTAAAACTGTACTCTTCTACCATTGAATGCTGCGGAACATTCTTTAACTTTAGCACTAGAAGAAACATATAGATGTGAATAAATGAGTTACCTAGAAGAAACATATAGATGTGAATAAATGAGTTACCTAGAAGAAACATATAGATGCGAATAAATGAGTTACCTAGAAGAAACATATAGATGCGAATATAGAGTTACCTAGAAGAAACGTATAGATGTGAATAAATGAGTTACCTAGAAGAAACATATAGATGTGAATATTGAGTTACCTAGAAGAAACGTATAGATGCGAATAAATTAGTTACCTAGAAGAAACATATAGATGTGAATATTGAGTTACCTAGAAGAAACATATAGATGTGGAAAAATGAGTTACCTAGAAGAAACATATAGATGTGAATAAATGAGTTACCTAGAAGAAACATATAGATGTGAATAAATGAGCTACCTAGAAGAAACATATAGATGTGAATAAATGAGTTACCTAGAAGAAACATATAGATGCGAATAAATGAGTTACCTAGAAGAAACATATAGATGTGAATATTGAGTTACCTAGAAGAAACATATAGATGTGAATAAATGAGTTACCTAGAAGAAACATATAGATGTGAATATTGAGTTACCTAGAAGAAACATATAAATGTGAATATTGAGTTACTTAGAAGAAACATATAGATGCGAATAAATGAGTTACCTAGAAGAAACATATAGATGTGAATATTGAGTTACCTAGAAGAAAGATAGAGATGTGAATAAATGAGTTACTAGAAGAAACATATAGATGTGAATATTGAGTTATCTAGAAGAAACATATAAATGTGAATATTGAGTTACTTAGAAGAAACATATAGATGTGAATATGAGTTACCTAGAAGAAACATGTAGATGTGAATAATGAGTTACCTAGAAGAACATATAGATGTGAATAAATGAGTTACCTAGAGGAAACATATAGATGTGAATATTGAGTACCTAGAAGAAACATATAGATGTGAATATTGAGTTACCTAGAGAACATATAGATGTGAATATTGAGTTACTTAGAAGAAACATATAGATGTGAATATTGAGTTACCTAGAGGAAACATATAGATGTGAATAAATGAGTTACCTAGAAAAATATAGATGTGAATAAATGAATTCTCTAGAAGAAAGATATATATGCGAATATTGAATTACCTAGAAAACATATAGATGCGAATATTGAGTTACCTAGAAGAAACATATAGATGTGAATAAATGAGTTACCTAGAAGAAACACATAGATGCGAATATTGAATTACCTAGAAGAAACATATAGATGCGAATATTGAGTTACCTAGAAGAAACATATTTAGCTATCTATTGACCTTTCGAGCCGTAGTCTCGAAATAATTAAAGTAATTTCAGTGTCTCTGTGGGTCGGCCTCTTTTCCTCTTACCTGTTGTTTCCACATGAGGGCATGTTTGTTATTCGTTATTATCTCTCCTCATCATATGACAAACATATGACCATCGTCTTTTCTTTATTACTGAAGATATTAGTGGTTGATTGGCGATTTCTCTAATGTCTTTGTTTGTTTGAATTAGTTCCCGCTACACCAAGTATTTTCCTTTGACATTTATTTTCGATTGCGTTCAACTTTGTTTCTAAATCTCTTGTTGTTTTCCAGCTCTCACATGTATGCGTAAGGGTAGATAGTACGTTTGATTTGAATAGTCTAAGTTTTGTGTTTGTACTAATGAGTTTTGATTTCCACAATTTTTCAAGCTTCTAAAACTCATTGCTGCTTTATCTATTCTGATTCTAATTTCTGTACTGGTATCCCCTTCTCGATCAATGTAACTTCCAAGATAAGATAAAGTGATCGATCTCTTCCACTGGTTTATTTCCATGTATATTCTGTCATCTGTTGGAATTAAGCTTGAAGAAACGTATAGATGTGAATAAATGAGTTACCCAGAAGAAACGTATAGATGTGAATAAATGAGTTACCTAGAAATAACATGTGAATAGATGAGTTACCTAGACGATCAAATAACGAATAGCAAAGAACTCACAAGTTAGAACCGAAAACTCCAGAAGTCACGTGATTAAATAACAGACGATGACACTGTACAGGCTATACACGATGAAAAGCTTTATAAAAAATGCAAGTGATATATTTATGGAAAAAAATGAAAAGACAGCAAATGAAAATCAATAGCCAATGAAAATAGTGTCAGAATCATACAAGTAAAAAGTAGAACATGAGCAGGAGTGAAAATATTATCTCTATGTAGGTTGACGAGACACTGACAAACTGAACAAACAGGTTGTGGAACTCCTATGATTCATAAAGAGTATACATGTCGAAGATGATAAATACTTTAATAAAAGACGAAACATCTAGACTAATTGAGTATGAATAATAGAACAACAAAAGAAGAACTGATATTACTAAGTGATCTTTCCCAGTCGCAGAAATACTACAATCGTTGACAAAGAACCCTATTATTATTGCAGTATCTCTTGGGTGCACATCCTATCTGTTTATCAGAACTTGAGAATTGAGGAAGGCCAATGCAACGACTTCATCAACTTGCAGGATATAAGATCAATAACTCGTGTCGACCGCATGACATTCAATCACGTCATGATGACTTTCTTTCTGCTGTGGAAAACTACAGGTTGATCGTGAGGTCATGAATGAATAGAGCAACTGGTCATTATTTTAACTTAGTTATCTTGTTATATGCTGATCATCGTTGCACTTGAGTCGTTCCAAATAGCACTTTGACTATTCGCTGAACACACAGAACATTATCTTTAATACAATGCTAGATTTCCGTAGCGATTACAAAGTTTCCTGAATTACTTTCAGGATAATTGTTAAAGTAATTATTATTTTTGTAATGAAAGTAATACACATTTAAAAAGATCGTTACCATGGTAACGACATATTATCTGCACTTTCAAGTCTCAACTATCAAGGGCTTCTTTCGTCCTCAGCTTGAATACATTATATTTGTAATCACTGACTTTTAAATCACTGACTTTTAATCACTGACTTTTATTAGACTGGAGCGAAACTATAATAAAATATACAGACAAAATCATGCCATTTTCAATGTTTTATTCTTCCTTCAAAGAGACAGGCAGTAGGCACAGCAACAGAATCTCATGTACAGCAATCTTGTAATTGTTTCTTAAACTACATCTAAACAAGACTTCAGATTATATTATTTGTTTAAATTTTACCAGTGTATAACTAAACTCAATAATAAAAACATTGCTTACTTCGTATGTTTGTTTTCTTGTTTGCGTCCGTCTGTGTTTTTGCAATCTTCAAACAAATGGCATTTACTGTTTTCTGTTTTGTATTATTGCTATTTGGGCTAACAAATTTCACACCAAAAATGTAAGTTTAAGCCTTTCCAAACGCTGCAAGTCTCTATCACTAGAAGTAACGGAGATAGGCACTGGTCGTATGAGGCTTCATGGCACGTACAAAAATATGTATACAATTGTTTGTGACAACTTTACTAAAGGAATACAGCACAAAATAACTAAACGTTTCGGACACAGGTTTTTATCAGTATGCAAGGATATACTCATTACTACTACAACGCAACTATGTGGATTGACCCTAAATGTCTACTTTGCTCAAGGTCTTTGTGCTCAAGTCGCCATTAAATCCAAACAGGAAGTTCCCGCGTATATGTTATGTTTTTTTCCCCCAGTCTATGAATAACCATCAAAAATCTAAATATTATCAAAGACATGTATGATGGTTACACATGTGTAGTTCGAACAGAGAAGGACTGAGCGAATGTTTTCCCAATAGAAACTGGGGTTAAACAAGAATGCATTTTATCGCCCTTGTTATTTGGAATTGTTATGGACTTCATCATATGAAGAAATGCTGCACTGGTAGTAAAGGCATCGAATGGATACAGGGAGACCATTTGGAGGACCTCGACTTTGCTGATGACAGTCCTCATCAGCAGTCAGATAAAAACGATGCAAGAAACCACAAATGAACTATCATCAATAGCCAGCAAAATTGGGCTTGAGATCAATCATGAAAAGACTAAAGTCATGAAAAGCTTAATTCCAACAGACGACAAAATATACATGGAAAACAAAACCAGTTGAAGAGATCGATCACTTTATCTATCTTGGAAGTCACATTGATCGAGAAGGGGATACAAGCAAAGAAATTAGAATCAGAATAGCTAAAGAGCAATGTCTTTCAGAAGCCTTGACAAGTTGTGGAAATCAAACTCATCAGCACAAACACAAAACTTAGACTATTCAAATCAAACGTACAATCAACCCTTACGTATGCGTCTGAAAGCTGGAAAACAACAAGAGATATAGAAAAAAGTTGAACGCATTCGAAAATAAATGTCTAAGGAAAATACTTGGTATAGCGTGGAACGAGTTCAAAACAAACGAGGAAATTAGAGAAATCGCCAATCAACCATTAATATCTTCAGTAATAAAGAAAAGAGACGATGGTCATATGTTGGACATGTGATGAGAAGAGATAATAACCAAATAGCAAAGCAAGCCCTCATGTGGGAAACAACAGGTAGGAGAAAAAAGAGGAAGACACAGAGAGACAATGAGAAGAACATTTTGATTAGAGAGGCAAGAGCAGCAGGATTCGGCTCCCTCAGTGAGATAGAGCTGCTTGCACAGAACAGAGACAAATGGCGAGATTTGATAAACTTTACAATGATTGAAAACTGCTAGAATAAAAATTTAGATAATGAAAGAGTATCTGGGTCTATGTCCTATGGCCGCTATGGCTCAAAAGGTCAGTAGATAGATAGTTAGAATGGAAAAATGGAAAATGTAAACGTAAAAAAGAGTTCTTCATAGTTCAGGGCCGGTTCAAGGTACTGCAACTGACAGTTGCCCGTGCGAGACATGTGCTTACGCCATCAAGGATCTTCCAATTAAGAAAAAAGAAAAGAAAGAAAGAAAAAGTGAAAATATTGAATACAATATTTTTTTTAATTCAGTCTGACGTCAGAGAGAGAGAGAGAGAGAAGGAGAGAGAGGAGAGAGAGAGAGAGAGAGAGAGAGAGAGAGATTAGTTTTTTTCCTTCTGAATATAGTATGATTATATTTAATACAGGGCGCCAGCAACCAAAAAGGCCCAGGGCTCTCCTTTTGACATGGATCTTACCCTGTCTTACGGAAGTGAGGTATCGACAATTAATAGACGGGTAGGAAAGTCATTAGAGACAATAACATAGGGTTATATTTTAAAAATGATAATATCATTAGCCAATAAATATATATATATATATATATATATATATATATAATATACGTACACACACATAGAGAGAGAAAGAGAGAGCAGCGGAGACACCTTATAAATGAAACCAGTGCACAAAGAAAACATTAGAAGGATTATGAAGATTGAACTTCCTCCTTAGACGTAGCTTGTGAAGAAGACGATTTGTAACAATTACCAGAGAAAACAAGAAGAGACGTTGGGACAACAGATTACATAAAGGTTATTGAAGATATCAACTGTTGAATTATTAAGAAACTCCAGAGTCAGATGCGCTGAAAATATTATAGCCTCCCCCGTTGATAACAATAAAATAAATAAGATATTTAGTCTTTCCACTACTGATACACATTCACGTATGTTGTATTGCTGCAAGTGCATACGTGTGTAAATTGATGAGTTCGACCGTTACCGACTTTAATATTTGAAGTAAAGTCTGACATTGTTATGCAAAACATGACACTAAGAATACTATATCTTATAGAAACAAATGTGCTGCTTAATAAATAGATA
>JAVIAB010000125.1:57451263-57514885 GCA_032433765.1 Megaustenia siamemsis | reverse complement strand
GGTGTTGGAGGTTGCCTAGTGTGTAATAAGGGGTGTATAGGGGTCGTCTAGTGTGTCGTGATGGGTGTACTAGAGGGCGGCTAGTATGTCGTGATGGGTGTATGGAGGTCGCCTAGTGTGTAATAAGGGCTGTATAGGGGTCGTCTAGTGTGCCGTGATGGTCCAATGGAGGTCGGCTAGTATGTCGTGATGGGTGTACGGAGGTCGTCTAGTGTGTCATATTTGGTGTGTAGAGGGCGTTTTAGTGTGTCATGATGGTTGTATAGGGGTCGTCTAGTGTGTCCATGCTGGTTGTATAGGGGTCGTCTAGTGTGCCATGATGAGTGCATGGAGGTCGGCTAGTATGTCATGATGGGTGTATGGAGGTCGTCTAGTGGGGTATGATGGTTGTATGGAGGTCGGCTAGTATGTCGTGATGGGTATATGGACGGCGTCTAGTGTGTCATGATGGGTGTATGGAGGTCGTCTACTGTGTCGTGAGGGGTGTATGGAGGTCATCTAGTGTGGTATGTGGGGTGTATGGAGGTCATCTAGTGTGATATAAGGCTGTATGCCGGCGTTCTAGTGTGACATGAGGGCTGTATGGCGGTTGTCTGGTATATCATACTTTATCAACAATAAGAAAAATGAAGGAACATTACATTCAACATTACTTATCTTAACTACTTTACATCAATACAGTTGAATAACGTGTTATCGTTAAGTCTTACCATACTTTAAGAGAAAACATTCAAAACTTACAGTATAAAATATAGTCTCAATCATCTACACTGAATATAACCTATTATCGATAACCCTTAACATACTTTAAGAGGAAACAATCCACTTACTGTGCAAAATATAGTCTCCGCTAGAATGAACAGTAACTTTCCTTGAATCAACCAAACTTATAACACCGCTAGTTTAAATATAGCCTGGTAAGAAATGAATAAATTAGCCCATCAGCGGTGACTATGCCAACATCGACTGATATCGGGATTAACCAATCAGAGAAGAGTATTAGTATAGGAGGCGGGGCAAAGAAATGACCGACAGGTGGATTAACCAATCAGAGAAGCGCGTTAGCCGAAGCGTAGGTAGTGGCTGTCGGGTCAGTGGTGGGGGAAAGAAGGTGGGGTGGTGGATTACTTGAACTCATTTTGACCCCTGAGCCAATTCCAGAAGAGTTCTATGACCTCATTTTGACCGCTGAAGGCTTTAATACCAGTGTGCCCACTTCACGAACGACAGATATCATTAAAGGTGATTAATTCAGCTCTTAGACTTGGAGTTCCATATCTTTATAACTCAACGAATGACAGACACAGTAAAGATGATCATTTCAGGTAAGAAAACTTAGTTTCAAACCCTAAAATTTTGGTTCATACTCACAAAGTTGAACTCAAAACCCTAAAATTTAGTCCCAAAGTGATACTAGTTCACCTCAAAAGCCTAAATGTTATATGCAAAGTCCAAAAGTTTGTCAAAAAAACAACCTAAACTCAGAATAGTTAGATGCAAAGCTCAAAAATGTATATGCAAAGTCCAAAGTTACTCCAAAAAGACAACTAATGTAACACTTAACCCCAAAGTTCGTCTCATAACCAAAAAGTTGAACTCAAAATCCTAAAAATTTAGTCCCAAAGTGATACTAGTTCACCACAAAGTCGTAAATGTTATATGCAAATCCAAAATTTTGTCATAAAGACACCCAAACTCAAAATAGTTAGACACGAAAGGTCAAAAAGGTATATGCAAAGTCCAAAATGTTACTCCAAAAGACAAATAATGTAACACCAATTCACATAAATTTCGTCTCATAACCAAAAAGTTGAACGCAAAAGCCTAAAAATTTAGTCCCAAAGTGATACTAGTTCGACACAAAAGTCGTAAATGTTTTATGCAAAGACCAAAAGTTTGTCAAAAAGACAACCCAAACTCAGAATAGTTAGACCAAAGCCAACAATTTATATGCAAAGTCCAAAAAATTACTCCAAAAGACAACTAATGTAACACTTAACCCCAAAATTTCGTCGCATAACCAGTTGAACTCAAAACCCTAAAAAATTTGACCGAAAGTCAAAATAGTTAGACACGAAAGACCATAAGTTATATTCAAAGTCCAAAAGTTTGTCAAAAAGACAACCCAACTCAAAGTTTGTCAAAAAGACAACCCAAACTCAAAATAGTTAGACACAAAGCTCAACATTTATATGCAAAGTCCAAAATGTTACTTCAAAAGACAACTAATATAACAACAAGCCCCAAAACTTCGTCTCATAACCAAAAGTTGAACTCAAAACCCTAAAAAAGTGTCCAAACACGTAGGTTACACGCCGACCATAACCCACTAAGAAAAACAAGATTTTGCTTAAAATACCACATTTATGATTGTTACGCCCCTTGTCCCTTTATGAGGGGACGCCCATGAAACTGTTAGAAATAGTAAATTTAACCTAGTTGCATACCCCAGATGTTATAGACATCCCCATAGCAAAAATTTACTTAAAAGTCACTTTTAATGGTGGTTACGCCCCTTGACCCTTTATGAGGGCGGCCCATGAAACTGTTAGAAATAGTAAATTTACACTCTAGGGTTACGCCAAACTTTACATTAGACATCCCCATAGCAAAAATTCACTTAAAAGGCATTTTTATGATTGTTACCCCTGTCAATTTTTGAGAGCTACGCCCATGAAACTGTTACAAATAGTAAATTTAAACCTAGTGGCATACCCAGATGTTATATTAGACATCCCCATAACAAAATTTACTTAAAAGTCACTTTATGGTGTGGTTACGCCCCTTGACCCTTTATGAGGGGACGCCCATGAAACTGTTTAGAAATAGTAAATTTACACTCTAGGGTTACTCCAAACTTTACATTAGACACCCCCATAGCAAAAATTTGCTTAAAAGTCACTTTTATGGTTGTTACTCCCCTTGAGCCTTTATGAGGGGACGCCCATGAAACTGTTAAAAATAGTAAATTTTAACCTCTAGGCTTACCCCAAACTTTATATTAAGCATCCCCATATCAAGAATTTACATAAAAACAACTTTTGAAATTACTACCCCTGTACCCATTTTTGGCGGTTACGCCCACGAAACTGTTAAAAATAGTCAATTTAACATATAGACATACCCCAAACTTTATATTTAGCATCCCCGTATCAAGAAGTTAATATAAAAACAACTTTTGAAATTACTACCCCTGTACCCATTTTTGGCGGTTACGCCCACGAAACTGTTAAAAATAGTCAATTTAACATCTAGACATACCCCAAACTTTATTTAAGCATCCCCGTATCAAGAATTTACATAAAAACACCTTTTGAAATTACTACCCCTGTACCCATTTTTGGCGGTTACGCCATGAAATCGATAAAAAGTTGAAATTTAACACCTAGACATACCACAAACTTTATATTAAGCATCCCCATATCAAGAATTTACTAAAAAACCACTTTTGAAATTACTAACCCTGTACCCATTTTTGGCGGTTACGCCCATGAAAATGTTAAAAATAGTAAATTTAACATCTAGACATACCCCAAACTTTATATTAAGCATCCCCATGTCAAGAATTTACATAAAAATCACTTTTGAAATTACTACCCCTGTACCCATTTTTGGCGGTTACGCCCATGAAAGCGATAAAAATTGAAATTTAACCTCTAGACATACCCCAAACTTTATATTAAGCATCCCCATATCAAGAATTTACATAAAAACAAAGTTTGAAATTACTACCCCTGTACCCATTTTTGGCGGTTACGCCTATGAAACTGTAAAAATAGTCAATTTAACATCTAGACATACCCCAAACTTTATAATAAGCATCTCCGTATCAGAATTTACATAAAAACAACTTTTGAAATTACTACCCCTGTACCCATTTTTGGCGGTAACGCCCATGAAATCGATAAAAAATTGAAATTTAACCTATTGGTATACCTCAAACATAATATTTGACACGCCCATGTATCAAATTTGCCTGAAAAATCAATCAAAATTAGTAGTATACATCTAGTGAAAGGACCCCCAAAAGTCCTTCCAGCCGCACATAATTCCTTATATAAATAGTCTACCCTAACATAGAAGCACATTTTTGGTGCGGTTTTTCTTTATATGAGTCTTCCCGGTCAATCACTAGATATATACTACTAATTTTTGATTGATTTTTCAGGCAAATTTGATACATGGGCGTGTCAAATATTATGTTTGAGGTATACCAATAGGTTAAATTTCAATTTTTTATCGATTTCATGGGCGTTACCGCCAAAAATGGGTACAGGGGTAGTAATTTCAAAAGTTGTTTTTATGTAAATTCTTGATACGGAGATGCTTATTATAAAGTTTGGGGTATGTCTAGATGTTAAATTGACTATTTTTAACAGTTTCATAAGCGTAACCGCCAAAAATGGGTACAGGGGTAGTAATTTCAAACTTTGTTTTTATGTAAATTCTTGATATGGGGATGCTTAATATAAAGATTGGGGTATGTCTAGATGTTAAATTTACTATTTTTAACATTTTCATGGGCGTAACCGCCAAAATGGGTACAGGGGTTGTAATTTCAAAAGTGATTTTTATGTAATTCTTGACATGGGGATGCTTAATATAAAGTTTGGGGTATGTCTAGATGTTAAATTTACTATTTTTAACATTTTCATGGGCGTAACCGCCAAAAATGGGTACAGGGTTAGTAATTTCAAAAGTGGTTTTTTTAGTAAATTCTTGATATGGGGATGCTTAATATAAAGTTTGTGGTATGTCTAGGTGTTAAATTTCAACTTTTTATCGATTTCATGGGCGTAACCGCCAAAAATGGGTACAGGGGTAGTAATTTCAAAAGTGTTTTTATGTAAATTCTTGATACGGGGATGCTTAATATAAAGTTTGGGGTATGTCTAGATGTTAAATTGACTATTTTTAACAGTTTCGTGGGCGTAACCGCCAAAAATGGGTACAGGGGTAGTAATTTCAAAAGTTGTTTTTATGTAACTTCTTGATACGGGGATGCTAAATATAAAGTTTGGGGTATGTCTATATGTTAAATTGACTATTTTTAACAGTTTCGTGGGCGTAACCGCCAAAAATGGTACAGGGGTAGTAATTTCAAAAGTTGTTTTTATGTAAATTCTTGATATGGGGATGCTTAATATAAAGTTTGGGTAAGCCTAGAGGTTAAATTTACTATTTTTAACAGTTTCATGGGCGTCCCCTCATAAAGGCTCAAGGGGAGTAACAACCATAAAAGTGACTTTTAAGCAAATTTTTGCTATGGGGGTGTCTAATGTAAAGTTTGGAGTAACCCTAGAGTGTAAATTTACTATTTCTAACAGTTTCATGGGCGTCCCCTCATAAAGGGTCAAGGGCGTAACCACCATAAAAGTGACTTTTAAGTAAATTTTTGTTATGGGGATGTCTAATATAACATCTGGGGTATGCCACTAGGTTAAATTTACTATTTGTAACAGTTTCATGGGCGTCCCCTCATAAAGGCTCAAGGGGAGTAACAACCATAAAAGTGACTTTTCAGCAATTTTTGCTATGGGGGTGTCTAATGTAAAGTTTGGAGTAACCCTAGAGTGTAAATTTACTATTTCTAACAGCTTCATGGGCGTCCCCTCATAAAGGGTCAAGGGGCGTAACCACCATAAAAGTGACTTTTAAGTAAATTTTTGTGGGGATGTCTAATATAACATCTGGGGTATGCCACTAGGTTAAATTTACTATTTGTAACAGTTTCATGGGCGTAGCTCTCAAAAAATTGACAAGGGATAACAATCATAAAATTGCCTTTTAAGTGAATTTTGCTATGGGGATGTCTAATGTAAAGTTTGGCGTAACCCTAGAGTGTAAATTTACTATTTCTAACAGTTTCATGGGCGCCCCCTCATAAAGGGTCAAGGGGCGTAACCACCATAAAAGTGACTTTTAAGTAAATCTTTGCTATGGGATGTCTAATATAACATCTGGGGTATGCCACTAGGTTAAATTTACTATTTCTAACAGTTTCATGGCGTCCCCTCATAAAGGGACAAGGGGCGTAACAATCATAAATGTGGTATTTTAAGCAAAATCTTGTTTTTCTTAGTGGGTTATGGTCGGCGTGTAACCTACGTGTTTTGGACACTTTTTTAGGGTTTTGAGTTCAACTTTTTGGTTATGAGACGAAGTTTTGGGCTTGTTGTTATATTAGTTGTCTTTTGAAGTAACATTTTGGACTTTGCATATAAATTGTTGAGCTTTGTGTCTAACTATTTGAGTTTGGGTTGTGTTTTTGACAAACTTTTGAGTTTGGGTTGTCTTTTTGACAAACTTTTGGACTTTGAATATAACTATTTGGTCTTTCGTGTCTAACTATTTTGACTTTCGGTCTAAATTTTGTAGGGTTTTGAGTTCAACTGGTTATGCGACGAAATTTTGGGGTTAAGTGTTACATTAGTTGTCTTTTGGAGTAATTTTTTGGACTTTGCATATAAACTGTTGGGCTTTGTGTCTAACTATTTTGAGTTTGGGTTGTCTTTTTGACAAACTTTTGTCTTTGCATAAAACATTTACGACTTTTGTGTCGAACTAGTATCACTTTGGGACTAAATTTTTAGGCTTTTGCGTTCAACTTTTTGGTTATGAGACGAAATTTATGTGAATTGGTGTTACATTATTTGTCTTTTGGAGTAACATTTTGGACTTTGCATATACCTTTTTGACCTTTCGTGTCTAACTATTTTGAGTTTGGGTTGTCTTTATGACAAAATTTTGGATTTGCATATAACATTTACGACTTTTGTGGTGAACTAGTATCACTTTGGGACTAAATTTTTAGGATTTTGAGTTCAACTTTTGGTTATGAGACGAAATTTTGGGCTTAAGAGTTATATTAGTTGTCTTTTAGATTAACATTTTGGACTTTGCATATACTTTTTTTTTTTACCTTTCGTGTCTAACTATTTTGCGTTTGGTTGTCTTTTTGACAAACTTTTGGATTTGAATATAACATTTACACCTTTTGTGGTGAACTAGTACCACTTTGGGACTAAGTTTTTTAGGGTTTTGAGTTCAACTTTTGGTTATGAGACGAAATTTTGGGATTAAGTGTTATATTAGTTGTCTTTTGGAGTAACTTTTTGACTTTGCCTATAAATTGTTGGGCTTTGTGTCTAACTATTCTGAGTTTAGGTTGTTTTTTGACAAACTTTTGGACTTTGCATATAACATTTACGACTTTCGTGTCTAACAATTACGACTTTGGGACTAAATTTTAGGGTTTTGAGTTCAACTTTTTGGTTATGAGACGAACTTTTGGGGTTAAGTGTTACATTAGTTGTCTTTTGGAGTAACTTTTTGGACTTTGCATATACATTTTTGAGCTTTGCATCTAACTATTCTGAGTTTAGGTTGTCTTTTTGACAAACTTTTGGACTTTGCATATAACATTTAGGCCTTTTGAGGTGAACTAGTATCACTTTGGGACTAAATTTTTAGGGTTTTGAGTTCAACTTTGTGAGTATGAACCAAAATTTTAGGGTTTGAAACTAAGTTTTCTTACCTGAAATGATCATCTTTACTGTTGTCTGTCATTCGTTGAGTTATAAAGATATGGAACTCCAAAGTCTAAGAGCTGAATTAATCACCTTTAATGATATCTGTCGTTCGTTGAAGTGGGCAACACTGGTATTAAAGCCTTCAGCGGTCAAAATGAGGTCATAGAACTCTTCTGGAATTGGCTCAGGGTCAAAATGAGTTCAAGTAATCCACCACCCCACCTTTCTTTCCCCACCACTGACCCGACAGCCACTACCTACGCTTCGGCTAACGCGCTTCTCTGATTGGTTAATCCACCTGTCGGTCATTTCTTTGCCCCGCCTCCTATACTAATACTCTTCTCTGATTGGTTAATCCCGATATCAGTCGATGTTGGCATAGTCACTCGCTGATTGGCTAATTTATTCATTTCTTACCAGGCTATATTTAAACTAGACGGTGTTATAAGTTTGGTTGATTCAAGGAAAGTTACTGTTCATTCTAGCGGAGACTATATTTTGCACAGTAAGTTGGATTGTTTTCTCTTAAAGTATGTTAAGGGTTATCGATAATAGGTTATATTCAGTGTAGATGATTGAGACTATATTTTATACTGTAAGTTTGAATGTTTTCTCTTAAAGTATGGTAAGACTTAACGATAACACGTTATTCAACTGTATTGATGTAAAGTAGTTAAGATAAGTAATGTTGAATGTAATGTTCCTTCATTTTTCTTATTGGTTGATTAAAGTATGATATACCAGACAACCGCCATACAGCCCTCATGTCACACTAGACGCCTGGCATACAGCCTTATATCACACTAGATGACCTCCATACACCCCACATACCACACTAGATGACCTCCATACACCCCTCACGACACAGTAGACGACCTCCATACACCCATCATGACACACTAGACGCGTCCATATACCCATCACGACATACTAGCCGACCTCCATACAACCATCATACCCCACTAGACGACCTCCATACACCCATCATGACATACTAGCCGACCTCCATGCACTCATCATGGCACACTAGACGACCCCTATACAACCAGCATGACACACTAGACGACCCCTATACAACCATCATGACACACTAAACGCCCTCTACACACCCAATATGACACACTAGACGACCTCCGTACACCCATCACGACATACTAGCCGACCTCCATTGACCCATCACGGCACACTAGACGACCCCTATACAGCCCTTATTACACACTAGGCGACCTCCATACACCCATCACGACATACTAGCCGCCCTCTATACACCCATCACGACACACTAGACGACCCCTATACACCCCTATTACACACTAGGCAACCTCCAACACCCATCGCTGCGATGAACATACTAGCAAAACAGACTGTATAAACTGTAAGGGTGTTAAAGCGTACACAAACGAACGCCCGGCTTTTTAAACTAGAGTACGAAGGGACAGCTCTTGTTAGCTTATGTAGTAAGACGTACCATTGTAGTGGGGATTACGATAAAATCAGTTGTAAGGGGTTAAGCAAGCAACACAACAAATTAGATAAAGATATGTTTTTAGAGGTTCTCGCCACGCAAAAGGCCAAGGGTGGGAAAAATGTAGGTTTCAAAGTCTTAAATAATTCCATATTTTCCTACAGTCAAACAAGAAATGCTCTTTCCTATTTCTATATAAAAAGAAAGGTAGCTGATGATAACGTCTCGACTACGCCTTTAGATATTTAACTCTTTACACTACCCGCTTAACCTAACCAGCAATCTCTAACAGTTTCACCCCTTATGATTCATTTATGACACAACGCTAAGCAGACACCCAACTACCTATCTATAAATAAATGTTATCCATGTACTATATATTGACTCAATGTACTGAATATTTTTGTAATGTTATATAATATCAATGTATGTTATACACCTATTGAGATAATAAAAGAATAAAATATATCTTTGTCTTCTGTCTTATATTGATCGTTTTCATTGATGTTGTATAATCTACTAACCTATCACTATCGCTCAAGTACATAAAGAACTCCAAAGTCAGCACACACCAGACATAAACAGCGCACTTCCGGGGTCACCGGGACTAGAGGTCAACATCCCGACACGAAATGTCACGGTTAACTCCCCCCTGCGCCTACAGTACATTAGGCGCGCCGCGCGCCTACTATATATCTTTGTTAATTTACGGGCCAAATGATAATCAGTTGGACCCTTGTATACTACTGGCAAACACAGCTATATAGTGTTTATAAATATTTCTAGTATATGAAGATAATGTCATGAGAAACACACAAAAAAGAACTGTTCAATATAAATACGTTAATAATTTACGCGAGGGAGTGTATGTATATCATATGCTCATTAAAAAAAATAACAGCATACATCGTCAAATAATGGTCACTCGAGAAATATAAATAGTGTTTACATAAAATAATAATGAACAATTAAATTAAACAATCGTATATCTTTCATTCATGATTAAATAGACCCTTTTTTTACTTCTGGTAGAAGCTTCATCATCATGTGGTATACTGGTTGGCGTAGGCGATCATGTCCTTCCAAAAGCATCTATCCATAGTACATCGTATCAGTTCTGTTGACTGTTTTCATTGCCATGACACCAAGTTATTCAGTATTTTCTCTCTTTGTCGTCCTCGATCCCTCTCACCGCGTATTTTTTCCCAGTTGTAACGATGTATTCCCATTTTCCTCTTTTCATGATGTGCCCGTGAAATATTGATTGTCTCTTACTGATGTGTTTTAGGAACTCCCTTTTTGTGTTGGCCTCTATGAGAATGTCCTAATTTGTCTTTTTAGCTTTCTAGGGAACTTTCAACATTCTTCTGAGAAATCCCATCTCTGTGGCCTCTAATCTTTCCAGTTGTGTGTCTACTGTTCGTGATTCGCTTCCATAGGTCATAATTGGCTCTATTTATCACAGATGAACTCTCTTTCTCACTTCTATTGACATAGATTTGTTCCATATGATGTGTGTTATTATCTGAAATGCTATTTTGGCCTGAGCTATTCTGCTTTTTATTTCTGCTGTGCATCTCCATCTGATGTTATTATTGTGCAACTTTGTATTTGACTTTTTAAACAGTATTTGATGCGTGGCACTTGTTAAACATTTGTCCTGTTTATTTTTATGCTGCATGATGGTGATGATTATTTCCTCGATATGCCCATCACTTTTGTTTTCTTACTATTCAGATTGAGACCTTTCTTAGTAGAAGCTTGGGACTTCGCAAACAAAGTGTGATGTTTAAACATGTGAGTTAATTAATTTATTCGTGGATTATGATCAGTGTACTTCGAGCGTGTTCATAGGTGCTCAGATCCCCTCCTCAGCATGTCTAACATCGTCCAGCGATTGACGGCTCAAGCTGTTTTTTTATGATAAGTTCTCTTATGGACCCACGAAACTTCCTGTTTTTTATGTGTCCATCTTTACTTCCATCTCTTTAATTATTTCAACAATGTGACTTACAAATGTAGGCAGTTACAGCGGGAACGCGTTCCGGTAAAAAAAAAAATGTATTATTCTAGCGGTCGCGAGATAAACACTTTATAAGTAATTTTTAAATAGGGTTGTTTTGCTTGTAATTGTGACGACTACTGTAAATATAATTATTCACATTCTATTATTGGCGTCAAATATGTAATAAAGATAAGTTATTGTGTCCAGCAATCCACACTCTCTAGGTGCAGTAAGTAACATTTCCTTTTTTTTAAAGTACATACCATCTACCACACTTCCTCATACCAATACTAAAAGACAACATTAAAACACCTTTTTTTCTCGATTTATAAAAACTGCAAAGAATTGTATCTCACAAATTTCTCATTAACAAGAACGCCAATCCTGGCATGATTAGCTATTTGAAAACAAGAAAATTAAAGTAAAGTACGAGGCTTGAAATCACGTCTTAGCACGTGGGTTTCCACCCATATGTGCTCTGCCGCCTATCCAGAATGTTCGGAGATGTCTGGATAGTGTCGCTTCAAGCATCAGAACCTATGATGCAAGGCGGCATTCCTCACCTTCCGAGAGTAAAATACCCTGGTACCCATTTCTGCTAGCGGCTGGGTCGACCGCAGGGGTAATTTTTTTCAAACCACCAGTACAATTCACACTGCTTCCAGCGGCAATCGAACACGGGTTGTCCGAACATCGGTAGCTCAGTCAGGTGGTTTGCCCAACTAGGCTACCAAGGCCCCATAGCTAGAAAATTAAAAGTGGACCTCTTTATCATTAAGCTTTTTCGAGTACTAGAACATTTCAAATTTAAAGAGCGACTTTAGAGAAGAGGGTATACAATGGATCAATAAACTCGAACTGATCATTTGATATTTTTCTTGACCGATATAAGTCCATTATCAGAGCTTGAGAGTCCTGGTATAGTTCGACTTTCAAACTTTTATGCGACTTGGTTACAAAAGTTCCAGCAAACTTAGATTTTGTCCTAAAAAGACCCTATGTGTTTATATATACTTCCTCTGCGTCGTTAAGTAGGCGTGGATACGTTGTGTCACAATATGTTATAATTATATATGTATACAATTATAAATATTATATATATATTATATATAATGTATAACAAATAATTTAGAATATTATGTACGACAAGATACTATAGCTGAGACATGTTTTTAAGATAAGTAAGTAACTTCTGCTTACTGAAACATTTAAAATGAAATATCGATTATTCATTTTAAAACAAAATTCAAAGAGCGAAACTAAATGATAACTGTTCATAAGTCTTCTAATGGTGAGGCAAAGAGCGAAACTAAATGATAACTGTTCATAAGTCTTCTAATGGTGAGGCAAAGAGCGAAACTAAATGATAACTGTTCATAAGTCTTCTAATGGTGAGGCAAAGAGCGAAACTAAATGATAACTGTTCATAAGTCTTCTAATGGTGAGGCAAAGAGCGAAACTAAATGATAACTGTTCATAAGTCTTCTAATGGTGAGGCAAAGAGCGAAACTAAATTATAACTGTTCATAAGTCTTCTAATGGTGAGGCAAAGAGCGAAACTAAATGATAACTGTTCATAAGTCTTCTAATGGTGAGGCAAAGAGCGAAACTAAATGATAACTGTTCATAAGTCTTCTAATGGTGAGGCAAAGAGCGAAACTAAATGATAACTGTTCATAAGTCTTGTAATGGTGAAGCTGACGCCATGAATAAATAATCTCATCTATAAGTAGGACAAAATAGTCAAACAGCAATACATATTTTAAATAATATATTTTATGGCAGTAGTCCATTCTTGAAGTACATTAGTAGGGAAGTTTACCAGGGGCTTACCCTATAATGTTGTTGTTTTTGGTCTTTTCTTGGTGGTTTCGCTTTCTTTCTGGCGAGGTAGGATTCGTTCAGCCTGAGATAAATTCTGTCATGTTATATTAGACCACAACTGCCTTCCAAAAATGAAAATGAAAATCACTTTTCTCATGCGATTAATCAATATTCACCAACTATCCTGGACCACATAATCTACGGATTAGGTTTCTAATTTCACCCCCCCCCCCCCCAAATCTGCACTCCACATCCCTTTCCTCAAAACCATCACTTTTATAGAAACAAGTTATTGCCATCCGATATCAGACCGACTCTGCCTAGCACAGAACTGGTTTTAACTTGTTCGGGCAACCTAACCTTATCAACAAGAACTGAAAGTATTAAAAACGAACATGAAAAAAGAACAAATGTATTAAAATGTGGTACGCTTTAAGAGTTGAAGCCGTATATTTTGCTATGAAGTTGAAAGTTGTGATATGTTAAAAAAAAAAATGCTTGCATTTCTATTTGCGCAGATTTCGCGGCTCTGATAATTATAGAGCGCATTTATCCGAGCGGAAACAGACTTTCTTCATGTTGAAAACAAAACACAAAACAAAGAGCGCTTTATTCCTTTGAGAAGTTGCCATGGATGCAAACGTAGATGAACTCAAAAATTGGTGAGAAGTGTGAAGAAAGCACAGGAAATAAATAATAAAACAAATAATAAAAGAAATACATCTCTGTGCTCTGAAGATTTTGAATAAAAATTGACCACGGCCTTTGTTGATATGTTGCATATATTTTTATTTTACTCGTAGAAAACTTTTAGATCATATATAATTTTTTTTTTAAAACGATCATATATAATGAAACATATAACGCATGCAATGGTTCGAGTCATTGCAGAAGTCAAAAATACGTAAGGTCACCTTTATCTACGCCGAGGACATGCGGGAGTACGGGGAGATGAAAGAGCGGACAGGTTGGCTAGCTGCGCTATTGTTGAGAACGGTCAAACAATGGGTCGGGCGGACATCATCAATGCCATCCGTGATATTGGAAGAGCACAGGACTTCGACAACTATGAGTGCACGTCACTCCTTCGAATGAATAAGATGGGAGTTAAGATCGGGACAGCCAGAAACGAGAAACTTAGAGGCCGTGTAAGAAGACTAATTAACCAACAAAGAACTGGAGTCGTCAGTCGCTGGGCATTGCGAGACTTGATGAGGATGGGAAGATGAACACCTAAGGACATGTTAGGAATGTAGTGATGACGACCCGCAAATAACAAAATGTACACTTTTTCCAGTTTGTCTGGCGTCACAGGGGGTTGTGGTGTATCGTAGTGCATAAGTCAAAATTCTTAAAAAGCTTTACAATGTTGGTATGGAAGTCGATGCTTGATGTCTTTGCCTCTCTTGTAAATGTTTTTCTTAGTGTCTCACTAAGTTGTTTATTGCAGACAGAATATTTAAAGTAAGAAGATGTAACCTTCAAAGTGTACGCCTCTAGAGATGTCCAACGTGTCGTATCACAATCAATTCTGGAAGTGGTTGCTTCCTTCATGAGTTTACCTGCCCACTGGGCCCCCCATATTTGCGCATGTCTCAGACTGATGACGTCAGTAACTTTAGCTTTGAGATGTTCGAGTGTTCTTGGTTTATTGACACAGAACCGTACCCATCCAAACAACTCATAATAAGGGGTCTAAGGAACTACGAACCGGGGACGTCGTGTCTTATCTATATCAGTGTTCCCGTGGTTGCAACCGACTTTGTTTGTTTATGTCCAGTCTGTCCATGCTGTGGTAACCGATAACTCACGGCCTCCATAGAGTTAAAAAGCCTGATGTATAAAATGGTTATGATAGAATATGCAACTTCATTATATCAAGAAAACTGCGACCCGGAAAAAGACGTGCCAAACCGAGGCCAAGTACAGATATGACAGTCCTGTTGTAAATTGTGGAGCGTAGAACAGTACAGATTAAACCAGGAGGAAACACGTCTAAACAAAGAATTATTATTCAGAGTTTCTTCTAGTCGTTACAACAGTCGCAGTGGTCTCAGTCCACAACGATACAACATGTGTTGTATTTGTCAAAAGTTGGTAGCTAAGTTGTTAGTGCAGCTTTTAAATGTGAGTACCAGAGATGTTTTTGTGAAGTAAACGCGGCCTGGCATGATACTGACAACATCACTATCATCGATCATGGAAAGGTATGGTCACTAACAATCTTCCCCGTCGTACACCAAGCAAGGAGTGAAAGTAAACTTTACTTTACATAAGACGAGGTGCTGGCATCGCACTGATGTTAATTGATGGTAATTAATTATTGAACTATCTGTCTATCTGAAACGAGGCAAAGCTCAAGATCCCAACAATATAACAAACGAAGAGATAAATGCATTAGGAGACCACGAGTACACGTCATAACAAAACTACTCAATGACACATATAACACTGACCACATATTCGAAGATCGACTAAAATCTATCTGTTTTAGACATACCGAAGAAGTGTCAGGCGCCACTGATTGTGAGGACCATCGCACTCTCATGAGCCACATGACGAAAAATATGACTAAGAATCATCATGAGACGTGTGAGGAACAAAATAAAACCAGAAATAAGTGAGGAACAATGTAGATTTGTGGAAGGAAAGGCACCAATAATGCAATATACATCCTAAGAACTTTGATAGAAAGAGCTATAGAGGTAAAGAAAGATCAATATATATATGCTTTATAGACTATACAAAAGCATTTGACAAAGTAAAGCATGTGGAAATAATCAATATGCTGGAGAAATTAAACATTGACGGAAGGATTTGTGAATCATAAAAAAACGTTTACTGTCAACAAACAGCAGCCATAAGAATTAACAGGCAAGCTAGACAGTTCCAATATATAAAACAAGGAGTCAGACCAGGTCGCCGGATAAAATAATCTATTGAGTTATTTGCGGGTCATCATCATTGCGCTCCGAACATAGGTGCTCAGATCCCCTCCTCAGCAATTCCCGCAGTGTCCAGCGACTGACGACTCGAGTTCTGTGTTGGTTGATAAGTCTTCTTACACGGCCACTAAGTTTCTCATTTCAGGCTGTGCCCAACTTAACTTCCATTTCCATCATCCGAAGAAGTGACGTGGATCTGTGTTTGTCGAAGTCATGTGCTCTTCCCACATCTCGGAGGGCATTGATGATGTCCGCCCGATCAATTGGTTGCCCGTCCACAACGACAGCGTAGCTAGCCAACCTACCCGCCCTTTCATTTCCCCGTACTCCCGCATGTCCAGGGATATAGACAAAGGTGGCCTAACGTATTTTGGATTTCTGTAACGACTCTACCCATTGCGTGCGTAGAATAAAATAATCGAATATAAGCCTAATAAAAGTAATATTGGAAGGGAAAATACAAGGTAAAAGAGGCAGAGACAGACCAAGACTAACACAGACGAGTAACTTCGAAAGATGGACAAGTCAACCTATGACAATCTGCATCATCAAAGTAAGAGACCGAGTGGAATGGCGCTCCATGGTAGCCAACCTCCGATGCGGAGACGGCACTCAATGGTGATGATGATGTCAGTAGCCAGTGAAACTAATCTGACTGGCTGTTGTTTATTATGTACTGTCCTGTACGGTCATGATTGCACTAATTATTATTTCGGAAGCATTGATATAATTTTAATTTTCTTAAGTTGGCTAAACACCTATGAGTTTGTCCAGAATGCTGTGATGACAACTGTAACAACAAACAACAAGAATTTTAGAAATTATAGTGCCAAAGTCATGTGTACAGCGAACTTGTATCATTGAAAAAAGAACACTCTTAAAGCGATTTGATTGTTCCATTTGATGTTTGCTAAACCTGAAGCATTTACGGTTGCACTTGTTTGGGACAGTTCAGTTGCGTTCACTGTCGGTGCTACCATGCCTTATGTCTTTTGACGTGTGCTCTGTTTGCTATGATGGGGACTGCAACTTCTTTTTTTGTTTGGATATTCGATGAAATGTTAATTATGATGATTCCACTGGCACGGGCGGTTGAGCCATTATGGATTTTAATTTGTTTGCAGTGATACCGGGGCCTTTGAATAACTATAAATATAACTTTATTTCCCCTTTCAGTCTTGGATTTGAAGACCTTTAGACCGCAGTCAAATTGTGCCCGTTCATTGATATCAATGTTGTAATGTAATATATATATATATATATATATATATATACATATATCTGTTACTATGACAAATTATTTCATAATTCTGTATTATAGTATGTGTATGTGTGTGTGTGTTGTGAAGATGTAAAAATTGATTTTTTAAATTTGACATTTTGTTTCGCTTCTTTGTACTTTGTGTTGAGCTTTTATTTTACTGGCATGTCTTCTTTTACACCTCTGTTGTGTTGCTTACTTTCTTCCATTATGACCTCACCTGTCTCCCATTTCTGATTTTTTTCTCCTTGGTCTTATTCATCTCGCCTTCTATTATTATCTGTTTGTAGCCACAGAAAGAAATAAAATGACACAATTACACGTCAGATTCTGTGTAAATCTCAAGATTTGAAAAAGGTGTGTTGTATTTCGTAACGCTGAATAGAGGGGGCACGAAAATACCAAACAATATTTCGTTTGTACAACCTTTTTAAAACATTGTATCACTTGAAGGAAGATTTTTATTGTATTGTGATTATAAAGATCTCTTTGTTAAACTCTTATTTAATCATCAGTGTGTGTGAGTGTGAATGCAGCCATTAGTAATTGAAACTTGCATAATGTGTTGTAGGCGTAGTCACATTACTTTGTAATATTTTCAACTGTTAATGTTATATATATATATCTATTTTAATCCAACTTATGTGATACTTTTCTTTGAGTATCTTTTGGTTCCTTTGCTCTTCTTGTCTCTATTCTTTACCAGGTGTTTTTTTCTACACACGTTCTTTTTGTTAGTAATTTCAGGAAATAAAAGGCATGCCTAGCAATATAGTCAAGTGGGTTTACAGTATCCTCTCCATACTTCTTTTCTGTTACCTTCAGCTGAACTGGTTGTTCCGTTCTTCTACCTGCTACTTCAGACTAGTTCATATTTACTTCTTTTGTGCAAGCTTTAGGTTGAAAAGATTGTTTCATTCTTCTGCCAGCTACTTCAGACTAGATGCCGGCACTACAGTACAGATGCTCTTGTAAAATGTAACAGAGTGCACGTGTGAAGTGTTTACCTCTCATGAAATAATAACTACCAGAAGCGAAGAATAAGAGTATTCACCACTACATCTGTAACTTGTGTAACTTTTCTTATGCAGATCAAGAACACATCTATACTGCAGGGCTGACTGTAGAGCACCCACAATGGAATGAACTAAGAGTAGAGATCTGGGCATCAATGTTTAATGGCCAGACACAGGTCTCCTGCATTTATTCAATAACATAAATAACTCTATATACGAAGTACTCTTACACATATGTAGCCCCATAAATTAACTCTGTATATCAAGTATATCAAGTACTTCAACATACACACACACACACTTACATACGAATATATATATATGTATATATATATATATATATATATATATATATATATATATATATATATATAACCACATAAAAAACTCTGTATATAAAGTACTTCGACACATAGATAATCAAATACATAAACGTTGTATATTACGTCCTCCCACACACATGTAATCATATAAACACACTATGTACATCAAGTACTTCCAGGCATATGCAGTGACATACTCCGCAATGAATACTCTAGCTAGACGGACTATTGGTTTTCGGCCAGATGTTTTTGAATCATGACACCAGCACTCTGGGGAAAAAAACTGAAATAACATGAATTCTTAATGCCTTGCAGCGATCTGGTACATTCTTGCACGGTCTTTATCAAGTAGCTTCAGATTCTGAGTATGAAGATTGCATTTCAAAAGATATTTCAGAGACCGGCGAGTCAAGATAATATTATTTTCTTTAATCTTGGCAGTGTAAGTGAACTGTGACATTAGTTATATGTGGTTCATTTACATTCGTCAAGGTTTTACAGCAACACTCCGCTGACTATGCAAAGTTAGACATTTGAAACACTGTTGTGCCGGTTTAATGTAGTATAGTGTGTTTTAATCACGTGACGTTCTAGGCTCACTAAGTAAATGTTGTAAGCCTAGTGTTTACATTTGTCCCTACAGCCCCTGGCACAATTCTGAGCCGAAGATCAAGGTAAATGGCGAAGAAATGAAAGTCGTAAATAGATACCCCTATGTCGGCAGCACCCTCAACACAGAGTGTAACTATTGTAGATGAGATGGAAATCAAAATATCCAAAGTTAGCAGCACATTCGACAAACTGTATACAAGTTGTTATAAGTTTGTATGTTACAAGTATGGCATCTGCGGTCTGTCGCTCTCGTTTTGTCAGAATCAGCCATGTGCCCAGTAAAACAACATTTATGCACTAACATGTTACTTTACATACACTAACATGTTACTTTACATACACTAACATGTTACTTTACATACACTAACATGTTACTTTACATACACTAACATGTTACTTTGCATACACTAACATGTTACTTTGCATACACTAACATGTTACTTTACATACACTAACATGTTACTTTACATACACTAACATGTTACTTTACATACACTAACATGTTACTTTACATACACTAACATGTTACTTTACATACACTAACATGTTACTTTAAAAAAAAGTAAAGACCCCCATCGCGCCAAGTAGGGAATATGGTGTTAGTGACCATAATATGTATAGACCTTCGGCACATGCTTTTTTGAGTAATACGATTGGTATTGCGCCCGTACCGCTTTACTTTCTCAGAAAAAATCCGGTACTCATTTAACCCGGAAGCTGTTCATCTGGATCGAACCCGAGTCCTTTGTGGTCCAGTTCACTAACCATTGAGCTATCGATGCTCCTAAATGTTACTATACTACTGGTGAATGCTGATTACTTACTATCAATAGTTTGTCACGACGTCCAAAGTCTCGTGCGTAAATGCACACACATTAGTTTAATTTATTCGTATTTCTTTCTTCATTTGCTTTTCAGCGTCGAGAGAAGATATAATTTGCGGTCTTTTGCTCTTCCGTTTGCCTCTACTGCTATTAGGTTCCCTAGTGTTTCCAATATTCTGTCAATCCATCTTTTTGTTGTCGATCATTGGGTCTTGTGATCTCGCAACGTTTAATGAAGATTGGTTGTTTGTTTTTTGATCACACTGCCTTGTCACGTTGTAACAGAGTAAGCTAATGAAAGCATGGGATCAGGTAACTTAGTCGTTACCCATTCTTTCATAGACAATTACAGTAACATATGGTAACGACCAGCAGTTGTTGGGGCATAAAATTTAAGGTATGGAAAATTCCCAACCAGAATAACAAAGTGTACAAATAGAGATGGCGAAGAGTTTATAGTAGGGATAGGGACACCCACTGAGGAATTACACTCGGACATAACGGACACCCACCAAGCTAAGGTAGGAAGGTAGAATTTTCCAGGTCTTAACAAGTTAAGGTTGAAGTTCTTAGGGGATAGTAGACAAGGAAGGAAAGGTAGAATTATACTGAGAGTTTAGGTCCATGGAAATTTCCACGCATATTTCCACAACAACAGGTTGGGAAATGACAATAGCGCATGCATTGACCCATGACTTTGGCCGTCTGATAAATAAGTTGTCATCCAACAAATAGGTCATAGAGATTTCACGAAAACGTCAAATCATGAGAATAGTTCAAGTTTCGGTCACAGAATGATGAGGGGTGACCAACTCCAAGTGATCAGAAGAGTGCAAATTGTCACTTTGCGACAGATTGTTGGCTGCTGATTTTCAGACGAAGAGTTGTGGCTGAATATTTAAACTTCAACACAATAGATTTAAGTTAAGTCAGAGAAGTAGACACAGAGAGAAGTCATAATGTAGACTAAGTAAGCTTAGTCCAGCTTCCGCCGAACTGCCGAAGGCAGTTAGTTAGAAGTTAGGTGGAACTAGAAGTTTTAGAGTCAGAAACTAAGAGTGATAGAATTAGACACAGAGAGAGAAGTCAGAATGTAGACTAAGTAAGCTTAGTCCGGCTTCGGCCGAACTGCCGAAAGCAGTTAGTTAGAAGTTAAGTAGAAATAGAAGTTTAGGATAAGAAACTAAGAAAGCTAGATCGCAAGTTAGGAAACTTAGACAAGAAAAGTTAGAAAGGAATCATAAAGTTTATAGTAGTCAATTAGTTGAGCTATAGAACATACAACAAGTGAGTTAATGAACATGGGAGAATTAGTTAGGAAACTGTGAAGTGTTGAGGGTTCAGGTTGTGCTTCACATTTCTCATGACCGTAAGTTGAATAATGTTGTATGTAAAATATGCGCTTGTGGACAAATCATATCCACCGACTATTTGTCTCAGAGATGTCCAGAATTCTTCTTCTTCTTCTATCCTTCCTCTGTTGCCGTTGGCGTCGAGGGGAGAAACAATCTGCGATTCTTTGCTCTTCTGTTGGCCTCTTCTGATGTTATTCCTCCTAGTGACTCTAGTATTCCCTTCATCTATCTCTTTCTCGGTCTTCCTCTTAATCTGGCGTTTTCGTAGCGTTTATTTAAGGCTCTTTGAGTCATTGTTAGTTCTTTTTGTCTTGCTATGTGGCCGAACCAATTTATCTGTTGTTTCTTTATGTATTCGATGGCTGGTTCAATTTCGAGTTTCTTCCTCAGGTCAGTGTTTCTTACTCTGTCCCTTAAGCTGTTTACTGTCATTCTTCTGACACATTTCATTTAGGTGGTCCAGAATTAATGAACATTAATTTAAGAAAAGTGCATCAACCACCAGTCGAATCATTGTGCCAAGAAATATCATTAAACGTAATTGTGATTTATGTATTAAGAAAAAGAGTCTGTCTTGATTAACGTGTGATCAATGTAATGTGATCTGCTGTCAAAGAGAATACAACGATAATATAAAGAATTAACATCACAACTCATAACAACGTGATCAAACCATTTTATCTGTTGTTTCTTTATATATTCTATTGCGGGGGTTAATCCAAGTTTTTTTTTTCTCAGTTCTTCATTTCTTATATTATCTCTCAGGCTGTTTCCTATCTTTCGTTTAACACATTTCATCTCAGTCAGAGGTTATTTTCTTTTTGTTCTTGCATCTAGGAGGCTGGACTGGCATTGGTAGCACAACGTTTGGATAAAGATTGTATTGTAGAGTGCCCGTTTTGCCTCTAGAGTTATTTCCTTGTTAGACAATAGCGGTGACAGTTGTCCAACGATTTGATAAGCTTTGTTGCATCTTGAGTCTATTTATGCTGTCTGTGAAGTGCCGTTTGTCACTAAACTTCCCAGGTATTTCAATTCCTCTACTTGTTTTAGTTGTCTGCTGTCTATAGTTATGTTGATGTTCTATTTCTCTTTTGCGACATTCATGACTTCTGTTTTGTTGATGTTGATTTTCATGTTCTATTTTGTGCCTGTGCTTTAGAATATATTTAAGTGTTCTTGTAGGTCTATTTTTCCATGTATTAGTGCCTGATCATCTGCAAATGAAAGCTCGTTTATCTCATCTGTCTTTGATGGGCTGACTAACTTGCATATGTATGGTCCACGTATGTAATAAACAGCACGGCGGATAGTACACGCCCCTGTCTTACGCCTGATCTTACTTCGAAGTATTCTGTGTACCTGGCTGGCTATTCTGACTGTGCAGCTGCTGTTGATGTAGAGACTTTTAATAAGGTTGGTTAGATGTTGGCTTACTCCGTATGTTGTTAATATCTCCCACAGTTGTTCTCTGTTTACTCGGTGGAATTGTTTTTCATAGTCAATGAAAGCTATGTACACATTTTCATTCTGTCTTCTGTTCTGATGACTGTTTTAAGGTGAAAAGACCGTCACTACATCTTCTGTTTTTTTGGGTTTTTTTCGGAACCCCATTTGAGAATCGCTTAATTGTATTTTTGTTATTTGCCTCAGCCTTTTTTCCACAGTTTTGCGTATAGCTTTCCTACATGGCTGAGAAGCGATATACCTCTATATTGATTGCAGTCTCTCTTGCTACCTTTCTTTTTCCATATTGGTACGATGATTGCCTTATTTTTACTTGATTTATTATATTCACTGGAGATGTTTTAGTTTATTTTCTATTTCCTCCAGATAATTGTGTTGGTTTGTTTTGTCTTCTCAGAATATTTCAACGACTCTTCTGCAACGTTTTCTCTCAAATATTAAAATTTACATTTGGGCATCATGAAATTAAAATTATATTTTCTATTGGCAGGTTGTATTTAGACAGTTGCAGGATTTGAATAGTCGTAGCTAAATTAAATGGTTAATGTTTACCACAATTGTTTCATTTTCATTTTTAATAAAAATGTAAAGTATCCGCGTCACGCAAAGTGGCGTATAGGGAATATGGTGTTAGTGACCGTAAATGTTACTGATTTTGGGGGTAATGTGGTCGGTATTACGCCCGTGCCACTTTATTTTCCCAGAAAAAAAATCCGGTACCCATTAAAGGCTGGGTGAACCTGGAACCCGTCGGTTGGGATCGAACCCTACCTCTTGTCCTTTGTAGTCCAGTTCACTAACCACTGAGCTATCGTGGCTCCCTAAAAGTAAAGTACCCCGTCACGCCAAGTGGCGTATAGGGAATATGGTGTTAGTGACCATAAATTTTACAGACCTTCGGCACATGGTTTTTGGGGTAATGTGGTCGGTATTACGCCCGTGCCACTTTACTTTCCCTGAAAAAAATCCGGTACCCATTAAAGGCTCTGTGAACCGGTGCGTCGGTTGGGATCGAACCCTACCTCTTGTCCTTTGTAATCGAGTTCACTAACCACTGAGCTATCACGGCTCCCTTTCATTTTCATTATCGTTAATCTTTGTGAATTCTTCTTTTCTTCTTCTTTTCTTCCTCATTTGCCTTTCAGCGTCGAGGGGAGATATAATTTGCGGACGTTTGCTCTTCTGTTCGCCTGTGCTGCTGTTATGTTTCCTAGTGCTTCTAATATTCCATCAATCCATCTTTTTCGTGATTGACCCTTGGGTTTGGTATTCTCACAATTTGTTTAATTAGTTAGTATTATTCTCTTTGTGTATAAGTAAGCATTATTGTCTTTGTGAACTAATTAATATTCTCTTTATGAATTGGTATTATTCTCTTTGTGAATTTGTTAGTATTATTCTCTTAATATATCCTAAATAGTATCTCTAATGTTCGTAATTAGTGAACTTCGATAGTGTAACGTGTTTAGCTTGTCAGACTGTTGTTAACGATTGTTTTGTCTGAAGTTTTGATAGTGAAGATTGTTGTCCTCTTTGTATTCAATATATATTCATGTGTTTGTTTGTGTTTGTTTGATTTGATAATAATTCATTTTTGGAGATCTTTGCTATTTTGGTATTGGGTTTGAGGAGAGGATGACGCTCCGTCCAGTGGCGTAGTAAATAGGGGGACTGAGGACGATTGTTCTTGTTCAACTTTTTTAGAGGCACAAAAATGTTAACGAAAAAAAAGCAAATTAATAACAAGTTTTAATATCAGTAAACACCAAAAAAACATATGGTCCAGTGTATATTTACACCTTCTTGGACACTTTCAACAAATCACAAGTGTAGACTCGTCACTAGAAAGATGAAATGCCTAAGAAGAGGAATTTTATTAATAAACAGACAAGAAAATGTGATCGGAAGAAAACGTTTGGCTATTGAACCGATCTTCATTACACACAGAGACAGCTGAAATGGTTTGGTCACCTCTAAAGAATGTCTGAAAATGACTTGCCATTTAGAGCACACACCAAGTTAATGAGCGCATGTAGACCACAAGGACGACCTAGAAAACATTTGGTGGGATGACATTAAAGATACCTTGCAACAATACAAGTTGAGTACCCAAAACTACAAGACATGCCAGAGCAAGAATCTTCAAGCAACCTCGACACGGGACCGGAAAGGAGGGAGAAAAGACAGCTGCAAAGCCTGGTATAACCAGTGAGCCAACGACCACCAACTAATACTAATTTATAAAATTAGCGCGTCTTTCCTCTTACACAGAACATTCTACAAATGTTCAACACGATGGAATAAATAAACACTGAACTCAAAGCAAAAACTCGGTGAGTGTTAATAGTCCATGGATTAGTGGACGCAATACTTGCCCCCGGCCCCAGGCGCATGCTGCACCCGCTACGCCATTGCTCAGGACATACACATTTTGGCGTGTTAGTTTAAAATGTATAAAAACATAAATGACTTTATTTGAAGTCGTAATTTGTGGCGCAGCTCGGTACATTTGCAACTCCCGCCCTCAGTCTTTCTCTCTTAAAGTCTAGACCCAGTTCAAGCAAGGACGCAGAGATCAGGCTCTGAGACTTCGCCATATATCAGCTGCTATACCGCCCAGAACAGACAACGGTTAAGGTTAACGAAGCTGAAGCAGAGTAGGTTGTTGGCCGCTAACTTTGACGGGATATTCCTGAAAACAAACGAAGCTATCAGCCAGTTAGCCTTCCCCACTAGCGGACTCGGAGTCTCAGCGCTATAAGTAGAGAAAAAATGCGCCATGGATAACAGAAGGAAACGAAAATTAATCTAACACTTGCCGACAAGAAATCTCGTTCACGCTCGCGCCCTGGATAGCACATGCTAAACAAAAGTTAAGTAGTTTCTAGTTTTAAGGGAATTTTTTTTCCAGACAGGATGGTGTTTTTAAACGCTGTTTCACTGTGTTCTTAAGTAAACTATTTGTTGTACGTGTAGTCAATGATTAGTCTAGTAGTGGCAAAGCTGTGTGCGCTAGATAGGTCAGAGAACACGAAACTTGATAACAACGTGTATAGATAAGTTGTTTGATATCTTGCCTTTGTTGGAAAAAGATTGTTATATTAGTGGAGACGGTCAGTCTTCGTGACGAGAAAAATAAATATCTTCAATACGGGGAATTTGCTGAACTGTTGGTAATGAAATGCTTCCTATAGTGGTAAGTATGCATGCAACTTAGACGTTCTTAGCTGTGAAGACAATCTACCAATTTTCTAAGATTTTTAACGTGTGAGGATAGACATTGGAACTTGCATTAATTGTCTGCTTGAGTTACTTAACTGAACGTTTTAAATTCAGGGAAATTGATAGCTCTTATGTTTACATTATCAAGTAATCATTGAAATAGACTATCACATCCTCTCCTTCGCTATCTCTCTCTATATCGTGTATAGTAATTTATTCAGACCTCTATGGTTCCGATCATGCTTTGGTGAGTTAATGTAACTTGTAAGTTGATAGTTTTATTTTTTCTACTTGAGGGATAATGTTTATCAAGCTGGTCATCATGATTCTCGGCACATCTGTTTGATTTTTAAATATCTATCGAAAGTGACTTTCAAATAAATTGCACATTTGCGACATTCTCTTTCTCAAAATATACATTTTATTTCTGGAAGTTTTTTTTCCAAAACTTAATTAATTATTGTTTTTAATGTTCTTTTATAGATTAATATATCAACTTAAAGATGGTGTATGGGCCAATACCAAACATTCAGAACAAAGGATCAAATTAACCGAAGTTGTGTACTTAGTACACTTCTATACGGATCAGAATCTTGGACTACCTATGCAGGGCAGGAGAAAAGGTTAAACAGCATTCATGTGTGTTGCCTTCGAAAGATTATGAACATCAAATGGCAGGACAAAGTAACTAACTCTAATGTCTTACAACGAGCCAAACTCCCATCCATCAAGGCAACACGTAAGAGTCCGAGACTTAGGTGACTGGGTCATGTAAGAAGAATGTCAAACATTCGTGTTCTCAAACAAATATTGTATGGTGAACTTAGGGAAGGAAAGAGACCAAAGGACAGACCAGTGCTGAGATAAAAGAATGCTTGCAGGACATCCTTGTGGGAATTATCTATCAGCGAAACAGTCTGGGAGAATTTGGCTGTAGATCGTAGCACACGGAGAACACAAATAAATAACGGCACAGCAACATTCGAGGCAGTGTTAGTATCACATTCAAAAGACAAGAGGCACAGGAGAAAGGAGACGAGGCCTGACGTCATAAAACACATCCTGTTCGTTCTGCGGTGGAATCTATCTATCCAATATTGGCTGATTCAGCCACGAGAGAAGCTGTTCAGCAAAAACAACGTACAGCATAAGAAACTAATATTGACCAAACTGCTGACTTATCATGATTGCTTGTCACCAACTGTCTGTCAAGCCAAAGACCCTACATACATATATACATATTCATGAAAACATATATGCGGGAGTAAATGTTTCAAAAATATGAAATGTAACACTTTCTTGTGTTGGATGGTGTTATTATTTAACATGCTTGATTTGAATGCACTAAAAGATGAACTACCATGGACAGATTACAGTTCTGAATTTAGCGAACCACTAAGACAAACAAAATATCAGTGTTGGACAAATATCATGTAACTCGTGAGAGTAGATTTTAAAGTTGAAATAATAAATCTTTGACGAGGCCACGCAGAGAGGAGTAAATCTCTTTTCTGTGATGTGTTGGTTGGAAAATTGAGCGGTTGTAACTCCTTTAACAAAAAATGGAAATACAGTGGAACTCCTGCGTTCGTGTGCTTCGATACTCACACAACTCGGAATTCGAACAACACATTTAAGCAAAGTTTGACTAAGTGATTGTACTTTGCATCTGAATTCGCCCACTTACATTATTTGGTACTTCCCGATTATCCAGACATTCCAGAAATGTGCCATTTTTTCCCAATTTGGTTAGCGCTAGATAATTGTTGTTTGCTGTGGTCTTGGCAGCCTGGCTTGGAACACCACCCGACTGGGTTAGGGCCTGCGGACAAACCCATGTTTGACTCCCGCTGGAAGCAGTGTGAGTTGTACTCATGGTTAGAAAAAAAAAATAATACCCTGGTACACATTTATGTCTCTAGCAGAAATGGGTACAAGGGTATTACTCTGGGAAGGTGAGGACTGCCGCCTCGCATCGTGAGTTTCGACGCTTGAAGCGACACCATCTAGAAGTCTCCGAATACTTCTCGAAAGGCGGCCGAGTATATATGAGTGCTTTATTACCTTTACTTTACTTTAATTGTTTTTGCATATTTTACGCTTTTATAACATCTGAACTATTTTCTTTCTTTCTCTCTTTCTTTCTTTCTTTCTTTCTTTCTTTCTTTCTTTCTTCTTTCTTTCTTTTTCTTTCTTTCTTTCTTTCTTTCTTCACTTCCTCTTGTACCCATACTTGTTGCAGATTTTGTTTCGCCAAAACATACTGAGTAATTTCCTTAATAAGTAGCGTAGGCGAAATTATGTTACTTTGTATATGTTCTTTGTTGATGTTGTTGTTCTACATCGTTGACATCCATAGAAAACCACCGCAAATATACTGCTCTTATATATATATATATATATATATATATACAGTCGAGTCTGGATAAGTAGAACTCGCAGGGACCTAATGAAATTGTTCTACTTATCAGAAATTCTACTTATCCAGACTGCACATAATATGTATACACTGCGTGTAGTACTGTACATGGACATTGATTAAAACAAATGTACTGCCTAGGAAATACCTTCACTGCGACTCTTAACATTATCAGCAATGTGGATACAAGAAAGGCAAAAAAGAGAACAGAACATTTTAACCTAATGAAAATTCACAACTTAATTAAAGAAAAAGCAAGTAAAAAAGCTTCATAATATCAGGGCTTGAAAGAGTGGCACTGGTAAAAACATCATTATCAATGTTCACAAACTCCCTGGTTCAACTCTTGAACATATATATATATATATTTTTTTTTTAAATGGTTCCTGTTATTCTGACTGAATCTCCAGACTGTGTTTAATTCGGCTAACATAGGTAGTATTAATAGTAATAGTAGTAATAGTAGTAATAGTAATAGTAGTAGTAATAGTAGTAGCATTAGTAGTAATAGTAGTAGTAGCAATAGTAGTAGTAGCTTTAATAGTAGCGTTAGTAGCAATAGTTGTAGCAGTAGCATTATTATTATTATCTGTAGTAGTAGTAGAAGATGAAGTAGTAGTAGTCATAGTAATAGCAATAGCAATAGTAGTAGCAGCTTTAAAAGTAGCGTTAGTAACATTAGTAGTGGTAGCAGTAGTAGTTCTAGCAGGATCCCATCAGTCTCCAGAGACGATACATTTAGTTCTCTTGAGGGAACCTTGTTCACTCCATGGCAGTATGTCCTGACATAGTTATATGGAGGACCACTATCGCTAAACTATCCCAGCAAAATCTATTCTGACTTCATTTATTCTTTTGTTGGTATCTTCTCTGATCCCCATGTGGTGTTACTATACTCTCCAAGTGTGTGAATGTATTTGTTGCTGTAAACTCCTGATACATTATTGAGACACTTAATTATCGTACAAACTGTTTACAACTTATGCTACAGACATTACATTTGTTTACGATGAATGATGATATCGTATGGCAGGGAACAGTTGGATGTGTTCACTTTCTGTGCGGTTTCGCTTTATGTCTTTTGGCGTGTGCTGAGACTGCTAAGATGGGGACTACAGCTACCTTTCTTTGTTTGGGAGATGAGTTAGTAATTCGGATGATTCCGCTGGCACGGGCGGTTGAGCAATTATGGATTTTAATTCGTTTGCAGTGATACCGGGGCCTTCCATAACCAAAGAACTACAGACATAGCTTTGTTGGTGTGTCTCTATCATTGCAATAGGACAGCGCCAAATGCTATCTATTACTTCATCGCAGAGACAAATCTCAAAACAGAAAACAGACTCCATATCGTCGATAAGAGTTCCTTACAGGTCCATTATTTACTTAATTTAATACTAATCTTACAACGTTATTGATAACAACCTCAGTTATAGTTTTTATTTCCTAGCACAGGATCAACAGATTCAACAGAAAGAGAAAGTGCAATGCAAGATAATAAGCATATGTTGTATATGTTCTATATACCACATACTTAAGACAAATGCAATTTTTGGCCATGTTAAAAGACACAACAGCCTACTAAAAGTAATCATGGAGGGGAAAATACAGGGTAAAAGAGGCAGAGGTCGATCAAGACTAACATGGACGAGTAATATCAAAATATGGACAAACCAGCCTATGACAACCTTTATCATCAAAGCAAGAGATATAGCATAATGGCGCTCCATGGTAGTCAACCTTCGTTGCAGAGGTGGCACTCGATGATGATGATGATGAAAATAGATGCAGAAGCGACCAGCAAAGTCTTAGATGATGTGGACTTTGATGGATGGTAGAAGATGGACAGACCAAAGGACCAGATGTGTGCAGTTTGAACAAGATTTAGGACACTCAACTTTGACTGAGAAGGAAACGAACAATGTGAAGGAATTGGTTCCCAAACAAAACTACACATGAATGTGAACCACTACCTGCCGACCTGCCGTGCTGGGCTGCGGCATGTAGGATAATATACGATCCAGGAATGAAATCCATGTTGTGGCGTGCGGTGAACGACATGTTATTCTGTGTGTTTTTCGCTTTTACTTTATAGGCGCTATCAAAGCCGAGAGGTTGGCACATAGTTACACTATTATATAATGATAAGCGAAGTCTATAGCAGATTGCAGGATTAAGTCATAAACATAGCTGACGTTTTAACAAAGGGATATTGATCAACAGTCAATAAACGAAACCAGACTAAGGTAAGGGATATTGGTATATTAAGTTTATACTTAGAGTTTTTCTGTTGCTTCAATCGTTGATTACATGAATCGGACAAACAGTTGCAACCTTTACTAAGAAATCGTTAACGTAAACCGGAATTCTATACATGACTCTAAAGGCACACCATTGGTTACAAATGATTATATGCACGTGCGTGATGACCAATGAGAGATACATTGAGTATCTTCTTCTTCTTCTGCTTTCGTTCCTTATTTGCCTTTCAGCGTCGAGGGAAGATATAATTTGCGATCTTTTGCTCTTCTGTTCGCCTCTGCTGCTGTTATTTTCCTAGTTCTTCTAATATTCCATCGATCCATCTTTTTCGTGGTCGACCCTTGGGTCTGGTATTCTCGTAACGTTTACTGAGGACTCGTGTTTTGATCTTTCTGCCGTGTCACGCGACCAAACCATATAGCGGGGGATATTCCTAGCTTTTTTCTCAGTTATTTATTTCTGATCTTATCTCTCAGACTGTTTCCTATCATTCGTCTAACACATTTCATCTCTGTAGAGGTTATTTTTCTCATTGTTCTTGCATCTAGGGTCCAGGTCTGGCATTGGTAGCACAACGTTGTTTTGATTGAGGATCACATTACTGAAATGGGGACGTGGCTTAGGTTTTTGAGGATTCTGTTATCATGACACTAGAAAGATGAAGATTGAAAATAGGAGAAATGAATCACCTTGAGGAATGAATAAGTACAGAAAGACTAAAGTTCACACTAACTGTCAGGTACTTACCTTGACTCCGTTATACTTAGTGCAAAACTTGTTGACTGACCCATGACAATTTGATACACGACCGTATCAATTTCCAGCCAGTTTTTATTCCACAGGGCACCACCGCATGCTATGTATTTTGCGAGATTTTTAACCAATAGTCTGTCTAATGATATATAGCATTCCCGTCTCATCATCATCGACTGCCATCTCCGCATCGAAGGTTGGCTACCATGGAACGCCATTCTGCTCTGTCTCTTGCTTTGATGGTGCAGGTTTTCACAGGCTGGTTTATCAATCTTTTGATGTTACTCGTCCATGTTAGTCTTGGTCGGCCTCTGCCTCTTTTACCTTGTATTTTCCCCTCCAGGATTACTTTTAGTAGGCTGTTGTGTCTTTTAACAAATGGCCCAAAATCACATTTGTCTTGTTTGAAATGTGTTTTGTAGTTCTCTTTTCAATTTTAGTTGTTTTAAGACTTCATCGTTTGTTTTCTTTCCCTTCCATCCAATTCTACCTGTCTGCTTGAACTATTACTCAGTAAAGTGTCAAACTGCTTGACCTACCATCATACGTAGCGTTGATATCGGTGTGCCCCATTTGAGCGAAAGCTACATAATCGGTTCTGCTTCTAATAAAACTCTTTGAACCTAGTTGCTCGTATCGTGGCTTGTCTTTACTTCATATAAAGTCGTTGAACATAGGTGTTAGCTCTATACTCGGGTTGGTGCACAACTTTCTTGACAGCAGATGTTCTGCAGTAGTAACTGAATCTTGTCCAATCTAAAGGTGACGTAATATTGGTTCTTATGCGTCGCTGGCTCTTAACTTTATTTTAAAGTAGGGAGTGCCATTAATTGACAATTGAGCTGTAAACATCCGCTTCCCATCATTACAATAGCAAGAAATATGGTCCCCCTATCATTTATAAATGTCAGTTGAAATGAAAATGTTGAAAACATGTGTAGTAAAATTACCTTTAAAACGAGATATATTTAATAATAATATCCGAGAACACTCGCCCCATAACCCCGAAGACGTTTGCGACCTTCTAGAGGGCACCACTCACAGTTATAGCAGGGGTTCTATACCTTCAGACTCCATCACGTGACCTCACTAGCACTCGGGAGGAGCTAATACAAAAACTTAGTCACATTTGATGTCCGAATGTTTCGCTTCTTAGGCAAAAGAGTGGACAGTCTAAGAAACTAACATTTCTTTAGCTTATTGGTAAATCGTAACTCATTTTTTTAAAATGAAGAAAATACATAGACAAGTAAGAGTTATGATCACACAACTTTGATTGATTGAACAATGATATGAAAGTGCTACTATTATTGTTATATAAAATTAGCCTAAGTAGGGTTGGGGTATTGTCTCGTCAGGTAGCGTTCAACTTGAGCACTCGAGCACTGTTGAGTCACAAGTAGGTCCTGCTGGCTCCGTGGTGTCTATATGAACGGAAGGACACTTCATGCGGATCTTCAACACAAAGTGCTCACTTCATCACTCATCTGCGCTCGAATACGTACAGGTGGGTGTGGTGAGGAAGATTAAAAAATGACATAGTTAAAGATAGCGGCAGACAGAATATATCTGTGAGAGAGAGAGAGAGAAAGTACGAGGAAGTAAAACTATTATACATAAAAAGTGAGGTAGTATAATTAATGAATAAAGAAAAATAGAGCAAAAGAAGACAAAGGGGGAAGGACATATCGACATTTAAAAAACATATCTTTGAATGTAGAAAGAGAAGAGCAAATATAATGAAATAGAAAAGATAGAGAGAGAGAGAGAGAGAGAGAGAGAGAGAAAGGTGGAGAAGTGAAATAGGTAGAGGAAAATGAAGAGAGAAGAGAGAGAGAGAGAGAGAGGCGGAGAGATAAAAATTAATCTATCTACAAATATTATAAATAATATTTTACTTACAAAGCTCAGGATTTTCAAATCAAATGTATTATCCACCCTTACTTATGCACGCGAGATCTGTAAAATAATCTAAACCACAAAAAAAAAAAAAAAAAAAAAAAAAAAAAAAAAATAAACTGGATGCATTTGAAAACAATAACTTCGGAAAAATACTTCGTATAACCATGCAATGTATTTAAGACTAGTGCAGAAATAAGAGAAATGACAAAACGTAAAAAAAACAAACATCATGTATAAATAACCAGAGAAGAATGTTGGCATATGTTGGCCATGTAGAAGAATCAGTGTCTGAAGAAATATTGGCTCTAGAAGAGAAATAAAAAGAATTTCGAAGCAAGCCCTCAAATGGGAACCAGAGGGTACAAGAAAAATAGGTAGACCTAGAGAAACACTAAAAATAGCTCATAGACGAAATGTAACAACAGGAAGCTTCAACTCTCCAAGTTTGAACAACACGCCCAAAACAGAGTCGTGTGGAGAGATACATGTTGATCCTGTGTAAGGTTTGATGATTCATAACAAATATTGTCGAACACCGAGTCTAGAATATCTGCCCTCTGCACAGGTCTTCAGCTCGAAAGGACAATATAAAGATATAATATTTTACTTAGGAAATATAGAAGACTCTACACAGTCCTTCGAGTGTAAAATGTTAGTTTGAAATTGACAATTTTGGTCTCCTAGATGTAAAATGTTCGTTTGTGAGTGAAAGCTTGGAAATTTCGGGTGTAATATAAGTAATATAACTTTTCTACGTTTAAAAAATTAGTATGGAAATGGGAAAGTGGCATTATCGATCTTTCAAAGGTAAAATATATAGTAGCATCATAATATAAAAATGTCGACATCTCAAAAATGTAAAATTAGGTCTCTTGGTCATGTAAAAAAACAAACAAACAAAAAATTAATTTTGTATTTTCTGGAAGGTTAGAGTTTGTTTTATAAATGTTAAAACCTAGGAGCCTGTGAAAGTCTGAACAAACTTTAATGTAAAATAAAAGTCATCGAACGTGAAAGTCAGACTTAGTGACAGCCATTCAAATGGTATCAAGAATGTAGCAGATTGACAGCGAGTTTTTAACAATGACAACGATTTAGGGAGAACAGAAAGTACAGGTCACATATACTCGTATTCTAGATGAACCTCAGTGCATGGATCTCTACAGCTCTTCTATTTTGAGACAGAAAAACAACAACATAAGTCTTGTAATAATAGTTTCTGTCGTGTTTCTTATTTCATCCTTGACATTTGAACTTCGGTCAATATAGCGGATAGGCGATAGGAACCGTTGAGGTTCTGTTTGAAAAGTATTCCTTGTTACAGTTTCCTGTTATTCAAGTCCGGCTTGCTCCCCTAGCTACTCTGTGCACACCGTGACTTGTGTATTTCATCCAGATCGTGTTTCGATATTCCGATTGTTTACGATGAATGATGATATCGTATGACGGACAGTTTGGCTGCGTTCACTTTCAGTGCGGTTACGCCTTATGTCTTTTGGCGTGTGTTGTAGCTGCTATGATGTGGACTACCGCTGCTAAACTTTGTTTTGATTCTTCAATGGGGTGAGATATTAATTCGGATTATTCCACTGGCACGGGCAGTTGAGCAATTATGGATTTTAATTCGTTTGCAGTGATACCGGGGCCTTCGACTAACTACAACTACCTTGACAATTCTGTATAACTTATTCCCGCATATATTTGTTTTAACACATTACTTATATTTCTTTTGAAATTTTTGTTATTTAATTATTTTCTTATTGTTTAATATTTATATTTGTACTATTTGTTTTTCTTCTTTTTCTTTTTTCTTTCATATTCTTTTCTACATTTTAAAACTTATTATGCTGTTAGTTATAAATCAGCATACGATTTCTTCCATTAGATGAAACATGTCGATGTTTTAAAAATGTTTTACTTCAGACAAGATGGCAAAAAAATTGGCATATTTCTTTCGCTTTGCATATCACGTGACATTTTGAGCTGCTACAACAACATCAACTAGCGTAAGTGCTCTCCTATAGTTTTTGTGTGTCTGTCTCTCGCTTCTGTCTGTGCAGGGTGAAGTCTAGACCCATACATTTCTGAATGTGGTCATGTTAGTTCTGTCGTTCTTGTTATCCTTTGGTCGTACCCTCCTAGCTCCCATAATGGCAGCTATTCCCAGACATACAGAGCGTGTTATATGACTGTACCGTCTAAGGTTTGTTTCTTCACATTGCTGGTAATGCGTTGTGTCCAATTCATTTCATACTCTTGAACTGTACCCGTTTACTTCTTTCATCTCATCTACATAAAGAGAGTAGGTATTTAACAAACATTTTCTAGAACATTTGTTTAGTATCATGTTATTTAAGATATCAACATGTCCACCCTCCCTACCCCCCTTTTTCCCTTTTATCTTGTATTACCACCTCTCTTGTCTTCCCATTTTTCATGCAAAAATAATAAAGTGCGTCAGGAGTGAGACAACGTTTTAAGCCGTATTCTGTGGATTGCGTTAGACGTCTCTTGGACATAGGTGTTATCTTGAATGACAAAATTGCATTGTTTCCTTCATTGGACTTGCCCATGTTTGTGGAAGTGACTTAATGGCTTAATCTTTTAGAGTATAGGGCAGCCGCTCCGTGCCAAACGCTCCTTAGACGTCTCCTTCAGCATGTCTGGCACGGTAAACACCAGCCACTATTGTTTTTATTCCCCTGCCGGATTCCGAAATGTTTTTGATTCTTAAACACATATGCGTACGTAATTGTGCTAGTTCACATATGTCTAAAGCCAAGTATTTATCATGAAAGCAGTTTAATGCAGTTAAAAATAGTTAACATCGGCTCATAGTTGAGAGATGGTGTCAGGATTCATAAATTGATCAATGCCCTCTCCGTATCTTAACGACGAGACTGGGACAAACAGAGATTTGGCTAAACAAGGAAGGATCAAAAAGGTAAGGGAAAAAGATACCCACAATTACAGTTTTTAAGTCGATGTATTAAGTCGGAAGGCGCAGATATCACCTTTTTTTTAACAACGTAAATTTGTAAACCTCAGACGGAAGATGTACAACAGAGGTGAGATGCAGAATGGCTCAGGCAAAAGCAGCTTTCAAAAAATGAGGAAGATACTATGCAATCCATTTTTGACAATAGAAACAAGAAAAAGAGTTCTTAAATGTTATGTAGAGCCAGTCTTAACATATGGATGCGAATCATGGACAACAGACAAGAAAATTACTAGAGTCTGTAGAAATGTGGTTTTACAGAAGAATGTTGAGAGTACCACGGACAGCTAAAAAGAGTAATGAAGATGTTCTGAGAGAGGTAAAAGCAAAAGGAGAGCTGATTTCCAATACTAGGAAGAAACAATCATCATTTTTTGGCCATGTAATGAGAAGAGAACAACTGGAATATATTGTAACAACTGGAAAAATTGAGGGACGAAGAGATAGAGGGAAGTAAAGAGAAAAAAATAACAGACAGCTTAAGAGAATGGCTTGACAGAAGGTCAACAACAGAAATGATAAATAGCTGCCGAGATCGAAAGTTGTGGAGAGACATGATCACCTACGCCAGCAGGCCCGGTACTTGATGATGATGATGAAATTACGCCCACTTAGTGGCGGACGATGAAGAGGTGCGATCTTGCAGCGTAGACAGAACAATATCAAATGAATGTGTCGGAACTTGCGAGCATGTTATGTGTGGTTTCCAAATAGTGAATTGTACGTGAGACAAGACACTCAACATTAAAACATAAAACAAAGAAAACGCACTAGGATATACGCGTTATACATGTATTAAGCAGTGAGCTCAACAAAATTCTCATAGTTTATTTTCTATCTAGGTCAATGTACAGTTAGCAATGATTCTCGAGTTGTGACGACTATTTTATCAGAAACAATGAAAAAGCATTTTGAAGATTATTAAATATGTTTTTACATTTTAAACAAACAGAATTAATGCTGAATCCGAGAATAATAAAACGATTATTATTTTTGGCTCAATATTTTTGTTTTCTCATTACTTTTGTTTTCTCAATATTTTTGTTTTCTCATTACTTTTGTTTCTCAATATTTTTGTTTTCTCATTATTTTGTTTTCTCATTACTTTTGTTTTCTCAATATTTTGTTTTCTCAATATTTTTGTTTTCTCATTATTTTTGTTTTCTCATTACTTTTGTTTTCTCAATATTTTTGTTTTCTCATTATTTTTGTTTCTCATTACTTTTGTTTTCTCATTATTTTTGTTTTCTCATTACTTTTGTTTTCTCATTACTTTTGTTTTCTCAAAATTACTGTACAAAGGAAGAACATTAATATAAAATTAATTAACAGAAACAATTGAAGCCATAGAAATGTGATTTCAGGAAGAGTGGTAATCATTGGATGGATGGAAAAGAAAGTAAATAATTTGTTTTGAAACGACTAAAAATTCAGAAAACAATTCTCAAACAATCAGAGAAAAAGAAACCAAATATTACAAACATATAAAGATACACACAGTAAACATACTGAGAATATTGTTTTAGAAAAAAAGAACAATTGCAGGGTGACGACATAAAAGCAGCCATGGACTAATAAGAAGCATTCTATTCACGGAATCAGTTTCATTGCAGTCCGGACATCCCATGACCCCTCTACCACCAAACCCAGCATTTCTGTAGGAGAATACAGACTGACTGTCACTGTAAGGTGTTGATTGTAGATCATAATCATAACCGGGCCTGCTGGCGTAGGTGATCATGTCCTCCACAACAATCACGACAGTTATTTAGCATTTCTGTTGTTGACCTTCTGCCAAGCCATTCTCTTAAGCTATCTGGTATCTTCTTTCTTTGCTTCCCTCTATCTCTTCGTTCCTCAATTTTCCCAGTTGTTATACAGCACAAGATTGTAGATACACTTGCTAAAAAAACTGATAATATCAATTGGGACATCAATGAGAGTGTACGTCTATCGCAGTAGCAGAGTGAATTCATGTAAAATGGCTCTACTGTAAATACTTTTCAATGTGAAATTAGTATAGAGGAGGCAATTTTTGTTTTCTGCATAAGTTGCCCTTCAGTTTAGAGAAAAAAAAATATTGTAGTGCTCGTGTCGATGTAATTAAACATGTTCTTTACCTGTGCCTACATGATTTCTGTTGTTTCAGACATCTATTCTCTGCTAGGTCTAGCTTTCCTCTGTTCTGCTAGGGCTACGTTTCCTCTATTCTGCTAAGACTACCTTTCCTCTGCTCTGCTAGGACTACCTTTCCTCTGCTCTGCTAGGACTACCTTTCCTCTGCTCTGCTAGGACTACGTTTCCTCTGCTAGGACTACATTTTCTCTGTTCTGTTAGGACTACTTTTCCTCTGCTCTGCTAGGACTACATTTCCTCCGCTCAGATAGGACTACGTTTCCACTGTTCTGCTAGGACTAGCTTTCCTCTATTCTGCTAGGACTACGTTTCCTTTGCTCTGCTAGGACTACATTTTCTCTGTTCTGCTAGGACTACCTTCCTCTGTTCTGCTAGGACTACGTTTCCTCAGCTCTGCTAGGACTACCTTTCCTCTGTTCTGCTTGGACTACCTTTTCTCTGTTCTGTTAGGACTACCTTTCCTCTGTTCTGCTAGGACCACCTTTCCTCTGTTGTGCTAGGACTACGTTTCCTCTGCTGTGCTAGGACTACGTTTCCTCTGTTCTGCTAGGACTACCTTTCCTCTGTTCTGCTAGGACTACCTTTCCTCTGTTCTGCTAGGACTACGTTTCCTCTGTTTTGCTAGGACTACCTTTCCTTTGCTCTGCTAGGACTACGTTTCCTCTGTTCTGCTAGGACTACGTTTCCTCTGTTCTGCTAGGACTACGTTTCCTCTGCTCTGCTAGGACTACGTTTCCTTTGCTCTGCTAGGACTACCTTTCCTCTATTCTGCTAGGACTACCTTTCCTCTGTTCTGCTAGGACTACGTTTCCTCTGTTCTGCTAGGACTACGTTTCCTCTGTTCTGCTAGGACTACCTTTCCTCTGTTCTGCTAGGACTACGTTTCCTCTGTTCTGCTAGGACTACCTTTCCTCTGTTCTGCTAGGACTACGTTTCCTTGCTCTGCTAGGACTACATTTTCTCTGTTCTGCTAGGACTACCTTTCCTCTGTTCTGCTAGGACTACGTTTCCTCTGCTCTGCTAGGACTACCTTTCCTCTGTTCTGCTTGACTACCTTTTCTCTGTTCTGTTAGGACTACCTTTCCTCTGTTCTGCTAGGACCACCTTTCCTCTGTTGTGCTAGGACTACGTTTCCTCTGCTGTGCTAGGACTACGTTTCCTCTGTTCTGCTAGGACTACGTTTCCTCTGCTCTGCTAGGACTACGTTTCCTTTGCTCTGCTAGGACTACCTTTCCTCTATTCTGCTAGGACTACCTTTCCTCTGTTCTGCTAGGACTACGTTTCCTCTGTTCTGCTAGGACTACGTTTCCTCTGTTCTGCTAGGACTACCTTTCCTCTGTTCTGCTAGGACTACGTTTCCTCTGTTCTGCTAGGACTACCTTTCCTCTGTTCTGCTAGGACTACCTTTCCTCTGTTCTGCTAGGACTACGTTTCCTCTGTTCTGCTAGGACTACCTTTCCTCTGTTCTGCTAGGACTACCTTTCCTCTGTTCTGCTAGGACTACGTTTCCACTGTTCTGCTAGGACTACCTTTCCTCTGCTCTGCTAGGACTACGTTTCCTCTGTTTTGCTAGGACTACCTTTCCTTTGCTCTGCAAGGAGGTTGATCGATGGCTTGACAAGCTGTCATTGTAAAAAGTATTGTTATGGAAACAGAGCCATAGATTTTAGAAGCAGTGATCTCTGCAATATGTGACATTTTGGCACGCAAGGTTTCTGTTTTTGAGATTGTAGTTCTGCCCTATGTGTCGTCTTCGGCTCGAAAGGACAATAGATAGATAGATATATATAAATACACACATACATAAATACATACATGTGTATATGTATATGTATAAATATACAAATATGTGGCAAAAATGTTATACACAATGTAATAGATATAATTTTAAAAGTTTCATTGGTATCAATGTGTAGTGAGATGTTCTTTAAAAGTGTTTGTTGTTACTCAAGCCGGCATCTTTTATACGCGTTGGGCTTTCTTTTCTGGCAGTATGTATATATTTTCCAACTCCAATATATATATATATATAATAGACAAACATAATGAATCTAATGTGGCCCTAACGAACCAAGGTTTTGGAGATCGCTGTATTGGGATCACCGACACAATTAACTCTGCAGATGTTGTTTGTGTAGATGATGACAGAGATAGTAGACAAAGCCGACACTGTAGTCCGCAAACAGCAAGGTGAGAGTAGTTAGGATGATCCTGTTCTGGCACTGACAGTTGCACGAATCCTTTTTTTTTTGTTATTTTATTAAGGTTTCTTGAAAGTTGAAATTGCTTGTTCCCCCTTATTTGTCAGGCTAGAGAGTACGAAGGGAATTGATGGAACACTTAGTTGGAGATTTGAAACTAGGGAAAACAGAATAATTGTTGGAGGAGGTGATAACTATAGAGAAAGTAGAAAAAAAGAAGTTACAACGGCAGACATGTTTATCTTTAGGGAGGAGAATATTACCGGCAGGTGTTGTTTTTACCCGGCGTTGGATTTCTGGTGTTTAGTTAATTCTTTGTTTCGTTCATTCCTACTTCAGGGTAATAAGGAGCTCCCCACATGCGTCGTAAAGTTGAAATCTTCCAGCAGTAGAAAAAAAACAGAGCAAATATTTATTTAAATGTGCTTTATCACACACAAGACCTGTTTCCAGTGAGCTGGGCAGTGCACATTGGTGCACTTTTATATTCAGTGTCGTAATCACTGCTCTGGTGAAATCAAAGAATTCCTATATTCACCGAGTGAATGATTTCAAGTATTGATATAGTATAATCGATCGAACAATCAGAGACTGTAATAGAGAATAGATACCGCACATGAAATCAAGGCATTGGCTAATTAACGGCAATTATTTTTTAAAAATCATGTGATAATATAAGATCAACATGCGACACGCATTACGGGCGTAGTATCGACCACATTACCCCAAAAATCAAGTGCCGAAGGTCTGTAAAATTTATGGTCAATAACACCATATTCCCTATACGCCACTTGGCGTGACGGGGGTAAAAGAAGAAGAGGAATACAACAGGCATTATTCTTTCTGCCGAGATTGTTATCAAGGCCAAAAAACAAAGACATTTAAGAGATAAATCAAAAAAGCGACCATATCAACTAGAATAAAACGCCGTCGATTAAAGGTAACAATGAAAGACAAAACAAGAACACAGATAGAAGAACAATAGTTAGTGGAGTAAGAACATTTCCAAGTTATATCCGGTGAAAAATAAAATGAAAGGCTCACTGGGCACAAGAAAGCCAGAGATTACTGGACTGAATACAGGAAATCATATATGACAGTTTACTCGAAGATCAGTGAACCGTAGGAAATGCATTACTCCAACTCCTCGGGGATGGGCCTAGAAATGCCTGACCTGGAGGGGTCGATCAAGGAAAGGTAAAGGTAAGGTAAAGTACGAGACTTGAACCGGCGTCTTAGCACGCGAGTATATACCCATATGTGCTCGGCCCGCCTATCCAGAAATGTTCGGATATTTCTGTATAGTGTAGCCTCAAGCATCGAAACTCAGATGCGAAGCGACATCCTCACCTTCCCAGGATAATATACCCTGGTACCCATTTCTGCCAACGGCTGGTCGACCGTGGGGGTATTTTTTTTTTTTTTTATTCCAACCACGAGTACAATTCACACTGCTGCCAGCGGGAATTGAACACGGGTTGTCGAACGTCGGTAGTCTAGTCGGGTGGTTTTCCCAACTAGGCTACCGAGACCCCCGATCAAGGAAGCATACCAGTACCAACAAGCATCATGTTGTACTGCGCTGATGTCGCAGCAATATCATGCATCTACGTCTATTTAACGTCTTTAAAAGACGTTAAATTGACATAGACGTGAAGTATTGTCGGGCGACTGTAGCAGAAAAATAGGAAGTAGAATGGTTTACCTTTATAACGCTGCAGTCAGTAAACGACATCCTACAACATCCATTAACAACATGATGTAGCAACACGAGAGGAACACATATACCTGCAGAAAGCCTGATTTTAAAGTGCCGAACGCTAAAAAAAATTACAATGCATGAAGAAAACCAAACATAATCTCCTCACAGTGAAAAACCATCAGAGAATAGACTCAGCGTATGTCTACGAATATGTTATCTCGAGCTTGAATGATAGCAATAATTGTTCATTTACTGGAAAGTTGTCAATACACGAACAAGATAAATAAGCAAAAATAAACAAGGCAGACGAAAACTATTTTAATTGCTTTGTGTTTCTTCTTCAACATCAGAACAAATATTTGTTACAAAAATAGAGGCAGACGGAGTGAGAGAGAGATGGAGAGAGAGAGAGGTGAATAAAGAAAGAGGGAGTCGATCATTGCAACTGATTTTCGTTCTTATGTTACAGTTTCAGTTCATTCTCTTTCATAGCTTGTCTAATACCATTTGTTCGTCTGTGTGTGAATATAAATATGGGGTTGTTCTCCATTTTCTATATTCATAACTTTGAGTGTACATTTTATTTCTATTTTATCTAAACTCTCTCAAATCATTTGTGTGGGTGTGTCTGCATGGGTTAACTTCACAACAGTAACGTTGCCATGTTTAGTTTCTTCTTTGTAGGTATGGTGACCTTCTACAAGTAGCTTCCCACATATGACACTGACTGTTAGGATTTTTGTCAGTGTCTGACTGTTTGATGTCATAGTCTCTTGATTATGATCTGACTGTTTGTTGATAATACCTGAGTGGTATGAGCTGTTTGTTGTCAATGTCACATGTTTTCTAAGTGTTTTCTGTGCTGTCGAAAAATAATTTGTCAGAAAAAAAAACAAAGAGTCATCTCGCGTCACTTGGTGACATCACGGGAAGATGGTATAAGTGACAATATATTTTATAAACCTTCGGCACATTCTTTTTTCGATGAAATGGTCGGTATTACGTCCGTGCCGTCCTTCTTTCTCAGAAAAATCCAGTTCCCTTTAAAAATGCGGTGAGCCCGGAAGCCGTCAATCAGAATCGAACCCGACCTCTTCTGCTTACTAGTCCAGTTCACTAACTGCTCGGTTAGAGCATCTCTCCATCTGCAGAAAGAATGAAATAAATTACCAGCCGTTGACAATTGTTCTTCACTGATTCCATATATAGATCTGGGATAGTTGGTACCTGGGTCTAACTTCTCCACTTGGAATAGGTTAGTTCTCTTCTTTTCTTGGAAGGCGCAATCTATCTTTCTCAGTGTGTGCACTTCTTCCCTCCGACTGACTATACTTCTATTATTGCACCTATCAATGTGTCTTGTTCAGTGTGTGCACTTCTTCCCTCCGAATGACTATACTTCTATCATTGCACCTTGCAATCTGTCTTCCTCAGTGTGTGCACTTCTTCCCTCCGACTGACTATACTTCTATCATTGCACCTATCAATCTGTCTTCCTTAGTGTGTGCACTTCTTCCAACCGACTGACTATACTTCTATCATTGCACCTATCAATGTGTCTTCTCAGTGTGTGCACTTCTTCCCTCTGACTGACTATACTTCTATCATTGCACCTGACAATCTGTCTTGATCAGTAGATGTACGTCTTGGTACTGACTCTGACTATACTTCCATCATTGCACCTGGCAATCTATTTTGCTCAGTGTGTACACTTCTTCTCTCTGACTGACTATACTTCTATCATTGCACCTTTCAATCTATTTTGCTCAGTGTGTACACTTCTTCCCTCTGACTGACTATACTTCTATCATTGCACCTGACAATCTGTCTTGCTCTGTGGGTGCACTCCTTCCTACTGACTGACTATACTTCTATCATTGCACCTGGCAATCTGTCTTGCTCTGTGGGTGCACGTCTTGGTTCTGACTCTGACTATACTTCTATCATTGCATCTGGCAATCTGTCTTGATCAGTAGCTGTACGTCTTGGTACTGACACTTGATTATACTTCTATCATTGCACCTGGCAATCTATTTTTCTCAGTGGTGCACTTCTTCCTACATACTCTGACTACACCTCTGTCATTCTTCTTCTTATACTATCCTTCCTCCTATGCCGTTGGCGTTGAGGGAGATGCAATCTGCGATTCTTTATCTTCTGTTGGCCACTTCTGGTGATATCCCTCCTAATGACCTAGTATAACACTTTATCCATCGCTTTCTCGGTCTTCTCTTACTCTGGCGTTTCATAGCGTTTGTTTATAGCTCTTTGAGTCGTTGTTAGTTCTTTTTGTCTTGTTATGTGGGCGAAACATTTCTGTCAGTGACTTCTCTCATTACAACTGGCAATCTGTCTTGCTCAGTGTGTGCACTTCTTCCTACTGACTGGCTATACTTCTATCATTACAACTGGCAATCTGTCTTGCTCAGTGTGTGCACTTTTTGCTACTGACTGGCTATACTTCTATCATTACAACTGGCAATCTGTCTTGCTCAGTGTGTGCACATCTTCCTACTGACTGGCTATACTTCTATCATTACACCTGGCAATCTGTCTTGTTCAGTGAATGCACTTTTTGCTACTGACGCTGATTATACTTCTATCATTGTTTCTGGATTTTACAAGTGCAGGTAAGAGCACACTGACGCAAGCTCTTTATACCGCGAGATACTGACGCAATTCAAGCGTTATAGTTTGTAATGTTGACTCATTACGAGGTGTTGATGGTCATCGCTGGGTGAAATTCACTTGAATAAATGACAGTTTCCTACACCGAGACGAATATATCGAGCCCAAAGGGACAGGTATCGCATCTTGTCGTAAACTAGCGACACAACCAATCCAATTGCATGTAACAGACGAACACCAGAAAAGAAGAAGGTACTATCTTTACTCGTTGTGCATGCATGATCCATGTTTTGCAGATACATAAGAACATTGATAGTATCAGCGAGAGTCTCTTAAAATAACTTCCCTATAAACGGTTTGAGTAATGAAGAGTGATTGAGAAACAACTTCAATAATTATCTTCTTCTACTTGTTCTTCTTCTTATTTTCTTCTACTTCTTCATTTATTTTCTTTCATTCTATAACTCCACGAGTCGTTGATGACGTTTAACGTCAATGCCATAAGCAGCAGATGTTTGACTTAATCGTTGCATCGAGTCAGTTCTTCAATAACTATCATTACGGTCTTTATTATATTATGTTTCTAGTAAATGCATGTAGGACATGAAAGTCCGGAGAATAAAGGCCCTGTTCACTGCAGTCGAGACCCGCTTTTTGGGAGTAAGTGAGAGCGATTGAGAGAGAGAAAAAGAGAGAAATACTGGCCTAACTGTGATTCGAACCCGCGTCTACCCTATATAGAAAAACACAGGTCTTTACTCCATTCGGCCACCCGCTGTACAAGCTTTTAATATTGAGAAGTACTGGTTGAAGATAATTGTGTTTCATTCTGGTTTCTGGGCACTCTATTCTTGGTTGTCACATAACATGCCCTAGTCTCGATGCTCTGTTATAGGTGAGTTGGTTCCTTTGTTAAAAGTAACGTTAATATTTATGTTGTCACACGGCAGCGCTGGCATTTATAACACAAAAATCGGCATTTGGGAGAGGAAGAAGTACAACGAAATACAAAAAACAGGATGTTTCAGTCGTACGGATAAGACAAGACTAAACAGTAAACCACATTTTCAACTCTAAAATGTTTTCAAATGGAACAAACACAGACAAAAAAGAAACCACAACTAAAAAGACAGCGAAGAAATAGAAGGAATCTAAATAGTAGCTAGGAGAGGGGTAGGTGTAGGAGAAATGTTTAGTTTGACTATTTTTGTTGTGTCTAAACTCACAGCAATTATATTGCAAAAATCACATTTCATTAAAAAATCTCTGCCATTGTAATATCATTACTGTTTATCATAAACGCTGACATTTGTTTTCCCTCATTAGCTGTAAACTATGACATTTATTTTCCCTCATTATCTGTAAACTCTTTTAATTGTTTTCCCACATTCGCTAAAAACGATTCTTCTTGAGCTCGAGCATTCCTGAACATTTTGTGAGAACAGACACCACCGTAGTTGTTTTCAGTGCACACATACTTCTGCAGCTCCTGTGAGAACAGACACCACCGTAGTGGTGTTCAGTGCACAAATACTCCTGCAGCTCATGTGAGAACAGACATCGTCGTAGTTGTGTTCAGTGCACAAATACTTCTGCAGCTCCTGTGAGAACAGACATCACCGTAGTGGTGTTCAGTGCACACATACTCCTGCAGCTCCTGTGAGAACAGACATCACCGTAGTGGTGTTCAGTTCACAAGTACTCCTACAGCTCCTGTGAGAACAGACATCGTCGTAGTTGTGTTCAGTGCACAAATACTTCTGCAGCTCATGTGAGAACAGACATCACCGTAGTGGTGTTCAGTGCACACATACTTCTGCAGCTCCTGTGAGAACAGACATCACCGTAGTGGTGTTCAGTGCACAAATACTTCTGCAGCTCCTGTGAGAACAGACATCACCGTAGTGGTGTTCAGTTCACAAGTACTCCTACAGCTCCTGTGAGAACAGACATCACCGTAGTGGTGTTCAGTTCACAAGTACTCCTACAGCTCCTGTGAGAACAGACATCACCGTAGTGGTGTTCAGTTCACAAGTACTCCTGCAGCTCATGTGTGAACAGACATCACCGTAGTGGTGTTCAGTTCACAAGTACTCCTGCAGCTCATGTGTTAACAGACATCGCCGTAGTTGTGTTCAGTGCACAAGTACTCCTGCAGCTCATGTGTAAAGAGACATCACCGTAGTTGTGTTCAGTGCACAAGTACTCCTGCAGCTCATGTGTAAAGAGACATCGCCGTAGTTGTGTTCAGTGCACAAGTACTCCTGCAGCTCATGTGTAAAGAGACATCACCGTAGTTGTGTTCAGTACACAAGTACTCCTGTAGCTCATGTGTGAACAGGCATCGCCGTAGTTGTGTTCAGTTCACAAGTACTCCTGCGACTCATTTTTATATGTCCGGATCATTACAATCTTGTCTCATTAATGATTTTTAAAAATTACCTTACTGACATAGAAGAAACCAATAGGTGGTAATACAATGTATTCATGTTCATAGTCTATTCATTTTTGGCTGTAACAATTTTGAGTTGTATAATTCAATAGTATTTTGTTTTTAAATGTTCTATTTCTGATCTTTGTGTTTATTTGGAGGTAATGTATTCCTTCAAGTTAGTGTTTCACCTCCCCTTCACCCCAGCAGCCTCCCATCTACTCCTACTGTGGTAAACAAGAGATAATTTTCCTGATTGATGTTTGGTAACTTTAGAGAATTGTTTGACATATAGAACCTTATAAAAGACTATGAACTACCACAACTCACCAATTATAGACCGCGTCATCACCTGATGAGAGGACAGTGCTACTTCCTGCTGCTCTTACTTTCTTAAGTTTAGCTACTCAGTTTCCGATTTTTTTCTCCAGCTAGACCAATATTAGATTTTTAGACTAACATTGAAGAAAACCTGTATCACCAAGCCTAACCATTTCGCTACTGGACGCTTCCAATTAAGAATAAGTCAGTTTGCGCACTATTGAATAATCACATACTCATTGCACAACATGGATGATCTTATTTTTGTTTTCTTGTTTTCCCCATCATCATAAAAGTAAGGGGGACTGGTTGGTCTCGAGGCAAGACGCCGGCCTCGAGACAGAGAGGTTGTGGGTTCAAATCCCGGCTACACCGGTTGTGAATTTTATTTATGATTTCTCTCTGCGGCTACCAACCTTGGTCTGAGCAGCGAGGTCCGGCTTGAAACGTCAATTACACATCGACGGAAAAATGTGTACCTCCGAAGACGGAGTTATCTGCCGGTGCGGCGAGGGACCCCTGGTCACACGGCTGACGGGGAAAAAATGGGTTAACACGAAAAATTCACTTCCTAGTCTCTAGGGACGTCGTCAGAGGTAAAAGCTGGCGAGCGAAAAAAAAAATCATAAGAGTAGCATGCCGGCTGGCGTAGGTGGTCAAGTCACTCCGCAAATTTCGATGTCTACAGCTGTTTATCATTTCTATTGTTAGTTACCAAACCATTCTCTTAAGCTGTCATGTATCTCTCTCTCTCTCTCTCTCTCTCTCTCTCTCTCTCTCTCTCTCTCTTTCTGACTCCGTCGCTTCTTCCCTCAACTTTTCTAGTTGTCACAATAAAATGTCACATGTTCTCTACCCATTATATGGCCAAACATGATGACTGTATTTGTATTCTCTTTAAGAAAGGAGATTTCAAAGGTTTCTTTGGTAAATTTACATTTCCTGAAGTGAGCATAACTGGTTCATTCAGTTTAAAAGAATGGTGATGAACTTCCAGTTTGAAGATGGTAAAATGAATTTATGTTCCATCGACCGCTGCAGGATTTGTGTTTGGAAACTGATTAATTTCAGCTCTCTAATGCAGATTTCTGCGTTTAAGTCAACGGATGTTCCACTTAACGGATTGACGTCGGTGCTACTGAGTCCGTGCACCTGGCATCGGTCCTCTATGGAAAATGAGGTATTGTGAATGCGACCTTCCCAGGTAGTGAATTCGTTATGCAGTTTCATCACATTAAGAACTGTTTCGGTGTCAATTACGTACAAATTACATCACCTTAATCAGTGATTATTCTGCAAAGTCAACTGAAGTCTACACTTATGGATTCTGCACGATCCTGACGGTGTCTCGTGCTTTTAGGGGTGTATTCTTTGAAGTGGATCGTTGTGAGCGCATCCATTGTTGTATGTGTTACGTCAACATGAACCCGAACCGTACACTCGTAATGAAGGACGAAACGATGGCCAATTTGTTCGTGAATTTTGCAGCCCTGGTTGAACTCCCGATATTTTCATCTAGAAATGGAGAGCTGTTGTCTAGATTCAGGAAAACTACCAATCGGGGGGTAGACTTGTGAACTAGTTTATCGTCATTTGACACTGCAGGTCTTGCTGGAGAAGATATCTGAGCGATTATAGGCCGTTGTTCGACGTTAGATGAAGATAATCCGACGACTAATAGAGTGGTTACACAATAAGCTAACAACAAAATTGATTAAAAAAACTGCAGAGATAGTAATTTATGAACAGTCATGATCATCTTTGCTAATAGCGCTTGATGAAGGTTACAGGGATAACTGATGTTCATTTATCACGTTGACTTTCTTCAGTATTGATTACATGGGCGGCATACATTCATGTTTTTTGGTGAATAAGTTAATGAATTATTATTTCTGTCGTACGATAGGATTGACACTTAGGATAAGTTTATGAAACTAAAGACAAGGTGTGTTATGGAAGTTAGTAACAGTACTGAAGATGGGCTGATGAAAATGAGTAGCATTTATGTAATGAAGATGGGCTTATGGAAGTAACAGTAATAAAATATCGGCTTAAGGAAGAAGGCGGTGATGATGAGTTTATATAAACATGAGAGTATTCTCCGGTGATTGTATGAACCCACGAGGTGCTAAGGGATGTGATAGTTAAAGTACCAGCATGACAAGGCTTGTTTTGGTTTTAAGTCAATATTGTATTTTATTTTCATTTGAAAGTCAATGATTGAATGCAAGCAGATACAGTACTGTCTTAACACAAACTTCATTTAGCCAGATTTCGTTACATTCTCTACCAATGTTTCCAGCAGTTGTAACAAAGTATTCTATGACCTCACACATTACATTTTTTAGATGATATTAAATTATACGAGGATTTTCTCCCTTGCTCAGTTAACAGGGTATGTTAATTTATCTCCTTTTTCTTTATGTATCTGTCAGTTCGCTCTTTTTTCTCTTGGCGCCTTTGTGATATTATCTTACTTTTATCGCCCACTTGACAACATTTGCCTGCGTAAAGAATAACATGTTGAAGGATGTTGTTTAATTAAGAAGGGGGAGAGGGTGGTGGGATAGGCTGAGATATGGAGAGTAGATCTGGACTCTTCACATTCTAGAAAATATTGATATAACTAAATGGCTACATCAACCACTTTATATGTGCTTATATGTGTGTGCTATTGTTACGTATGTGTGAATTGGTGCTTTTGTATATTTGCTTGTTTTATGTGTCTGAGTGTGTATGTTCGCCTGGCTGGGTAAATATAAACAGGCAGAGTTCATAAATTGTGATCTATGATATGTAGTAAATTATTCTAACATACAGTTAGCGGGGAAGTAACAGCTTAGACCATGCTGATATAGACAGATACAAATATGTAGCAAATTTAGTGCAAAACTGAAGTGGCGGTAGCGAGATGGTTAATACCCTGCTTACTATTCAAACAGATCCGGGTTCAGTTATCAAATGTACCGAACCCATAAGTGGTTTAGCCTTACCAAGCCTCTTCTGTTATGTAAATGTTAAAGGTTGTCCCATAGCAATTATCATCTGGTAAGGAATGAAGTGTACCTTCATTAATGGACGCTTGCGCAGAATAAACGGATGGAAATGACAAAATGAAATCACTAACGTAGAATTATTGGAAAGTACCAGTTAAATTCCAGTGAACAAAGACATAATACGAAGACGATGGCGTTGGATAGGACAAATACTACGGTACCGGAATGAGAGTATTACACGACAATTCGTTTTCTGGAATCCTCAATATAGGATACAAAGAGGAAGACGAAAATATTTTTGTTGAAGACAGGTGGAAGCTGAGGTGAAGATGATGGGAAATGGATGGGACGCTCATATAAGAAAGGCAAGAAACAGAACGGCTTGGAAAGTGTTTGTTGAAGACCTATACTCCACAGGGAACTGAAAGTGTTTGTTGAAGACCTATACTCCACAGGGAACTGAAAGTGTTTGTTGAAGACCTATACTCCACAGGGAACTGAAAGTGTTTGTTGAAGACCTATACTCCACAGGGAACTGAAAGTGTTTGTTGAAGACCTATACTCCACAGGGAACTGAAAGTGTTTGTTGAAGACCTATACTCCACAGGGAACTGAAAGTGTTTGTTGAAGACCTATACTCCACAGGGAACTGAAAGTGTTTGTTGAAGACCTATACTCCACAGGGAACTGAAAGTGTTTGTTGAAGACCTATACTCCACAGGGAACTGAAAGTGTTTGTTGAAGACCTATACTCCACAGGGAACTGAAAGGTAAAAGAAGAAGGATGAAGTGTTAGTGATCAAGCATTGTACTAAGTCTCACCTTCATGAGGTGGGGTGTCCATTTCTTTTCCTTACCGACCTTCCTTCCCAAAGAATATCCTGTTAGGCAGAAAAAAATGTTAGTCTCATCTGGCATTTGAACCTTGAACCTTCACGTCGGGAGGTGAGTGCACTAACCACACAGTTACATGTTCTCCATAAGATTGGTACCATGGATATTTTATGGGAGCGTAGGGATAACTGTCGAGAAACTAACCTGTTTCCCATTGTTTATAACAATGATGGATACTATCATATTGTAACATGTAATGATATATAATAATACACGGGAACGAACGCGCAGACAAATTAGCTAAAAGGGAGGGAGATTACCACAAGAGAACCATCCGCTCAGTTATGATAAAGCCAAATCCATCCTCAAAGGTCAGTACTATGAATGAAAATGGAAGCGAGAACACCCAAAGTTTAACGAGAGTGACGGATACCACCAACTATCAAGGAGGGATCAAGTCATCATACTTCGCCTACGCACTGGCCACAATAGAATGAGAAATCACATGTTCACCAAATTCAAAATAGGTACAACCAACCTATGCCACTGCACACTGGACAATATGACTACAAAACATGTTCTACAGGATTGCCCCCAGTACACAGACCTGAGAAGAGCAATGTGGTCCACGCCCACCTCCCTGGAAGAGAAACTATATGGGGCAATCGAATCACTTAAACAGACAGCTGACTTCATGAGAGAGTCTGGAATCCTACTCTGATTGAGTCCTGATCGCAGAGAGAGCGCATTGAATTTCGTTAATTTTTTTTTTCAAACTTATAGAGTGGTAAGCTATTAGAGTGTTTGGTCTAAATTATGGACAGTTGAGCTATTAGAGTGTTTTGTCTAAATTATGGACAGTTGAGCTATTAGAGTGTTTTGTCTAAATTATGGACAGTTGAGCTATTAGAGTGGTTTGTCTAAATTATGGACAGTTGAGCTATTAGAGTGTTTTGTCTAAATTATGGACAGTTGAGCTATTAGAGAGTCAATTATAAGAAACAGACAACTTGAGATAAACAACGTTATTAATAGACATGAACAATTCGTGTAAACATAACGTAGATGTGTAGACAAACTGTTAATAAACAAAGACATGTTTTTTCAAGCACATTTTCCAGCAAACTGTCTTGTGTCCAGTTTAGAACAGACAACGAACAAAATCTTAGCAAATTAGGACAGATTACGATAAATTTATAAGTAAATATTTCGTAGTTGTAGAGCCAATTTAGAATAGACAAATAAGCAGGCATGTATTAATAGGCAACATGACATTTGAACAGAGACACCCGCAAATTAGGAGACATTCTGAAATGCTAACGTAGACACAGATAAACTAGTTAACAGACAACATGATATTCTAGCTTGTTAGCTTTGAGCACGTGACCAGTTATTCCAATCTTCTTCTAAGATATTCTAATCTTCTTTTGGAGTGACGACCCATTTTATAAGAGCCAAGACTTCCGCAACAACCTCACAATCTCTCTCTCCCAAACACACACATACACACACATTCCTAATAAGGACCTTATTCATACCCATCATCATCATCATCATTGAGTGTCGTCTCCGCAACGAAGATTGGCTACCATACAGCGCCATTCCGCCCTGTCTCTTACTTTTTCCATCTTTTGATGTCACTCGTCCGTGTTAGTCTTGGTCTGCCTCTTTTACCTTGTATTTTCCCTTCCAAGATTACTTAGGAGGCTGCTGTGTCCTTGAAAGGATGTGCCCCAAAAGTCTCATTTGAAATCTAATTTGATGTACCTGACTATTTTTTACACTTTAAATAGAAATATAATAATACGCTTCTTGAAGAGAAGCTGAAGGTGTCTTACTATAAAAAGCATGTTGGGGAATCAAGCAATGAATTCCCTTTGCTAGTGGAGAAAGTTCTTTCATTATTGACCTTCTCCAATCATACTTTTATTTTTGTTGCCTTGAAATTCCCAATGCCGCAAAAGTTGGTCTTGCGCTGCTGCTGTGCTCTGTTTCATTGAATGTAGGATCACGTTTCTGCTGACATCTGAAAGCAATTTTATTGCGTCAGAAAAACGTCACGCCAGAATGTAACTCCTCTATACCATAGCTGATCAAAGTAATGAAGAAAGTTTTTAGAGTTTCTCTGAATATTTACATTTTTGTTGTCACGCCATGGGCACAGGATCATGTAGGAATAAATGCAAGTTAACATTTTCCTCCTACAAAAGTGCACGTTTAGGATTGTGATTAGTTATTCGATTTTAACAGGTTTTGTCAGTTGTTATTGTATGTCAGTGTACAAGTTTAATCAGTTGTTATTGTATGTGTCAGTGTACAAGTTGTATCAGTTGTTATTGTATGTGTCAGTGTACAAGTTTTATCAGTTGTTATTATATGTCAGTGCAAACTCACATCATAGCTGTAAATATGTGAGAAAGAAAAACACATTTTATGAGATCTCTTATGTGGGACATTTCACATGAATCATCATCTAGTTAAGTGTCCATTGTCGAACCTTGCCCACATCACAGCTCGTCTGAAAATAATCACTGTCTCTATACCTTGAAGCCACCTTCTTCTTGATCTACCCTTGTACTTCTACTTCTTTGTGTATTTTCTCCTTCTTGTCTGTGTGAATTATTTATCTATTCCATTCACACACATACCAACACAAGATGTTCTCTGATCGGCCGCCTTTAATTTCCCTTGTCGGTTGTTGCATTTTCACACATCTTGACAATTACGACTTACATAAATTATAGTCAATGAACATATCATCTGTGCAGTTTTACTGAAATATCTCACAGGAACCATACATCTTGACATGACAATTGTAGTTCATCTATCCATTCTCCTCATCTATCACTCTCTATTATATTATATCCTATTCTAATCTTCTTAAGTGCGCTCGGCATTATTTTATGTTGGACCGTTCCCCATTGAACGGCCCTCCCTACTCTATCTATTGCTGTTGCCGGTTCGTTACTGCTATTAGTCCATTTTCCTAATTGTCGGTTGCTGTTGTCGACTATTTTATGCTCATCGGCTGGTTGGACCTCTCTTCTGGCACCGATCTCCAACTGAATTATATTATGCTTCTAACCATCCAGCCGCTCTCTGCTTGTTTCACCTTTTAACGCAAGCTATCTCCTTGGGCTTCCATCTCTACTGCTCTCTGCTCATAGTCTTCAACTGTCGCTAGTGCTTTCCATGGCTCTCAACTGTCCAACTGCTCTCTGCGGCCGCCGATCTCCAACTGAATTATATTCTTCTAACCGTCCAGCCAACTACGTCATCCTCTTTTCCACGTCACTTTTCTTTTTCTGCGTACTGTACTGCACCAATTCTGCTTCTACATCTTTTAGTGCGCAATTCTCTTCTACACCCTTGTCTCGTCTTCGTGGAACATTATTGTTCTTGTCTCCCATTATTATTCTTTTGAATCTACTTTGTCCTTTGATTCTGGCATATTATTTTAGTTTCTTCTGTAATATGTTGTGTAGAAAAAAATATGTTAAACTGAAACTCTCAAAACACAAAGCAAGAATTGTGGTAGTGCAAAATGGTACCAAAGTATGGTACGTAAATAAAGACATACTTCTCGTAACCTTTAATAGACTTGACTAAGATGAAAACCAAATGAACAAAGCTAAGTAGAATGTTCAAGTAAAACATTATGTTTTGTATCTATTTTATAACCTGATTATAGGAGACAGAACTTTCACTATTAAAGTGTTTAGTGTTTGCGGCTGCCACTTGATGCATTAATTAAATTTTAAGAAATACATTTTCCAATATAATAATAGCAAGACAATAACTATAGAACAAAATTACTTCATCATTCATATAGTATTCTGTCAAGAGTTGATCAGTCGAGCAGTAGAGAATAATGATTAGAAAGTAATGACATTCGTCAGATGCTTCGAAATTTAAGTCTCTAGAAGTGGCTGGTTTCAATAATAATATAATAATTGTAATATAATAATAATAATAATAATAATAAATAATAATAATAATGTAATAAAGTAAAGGATTGTCGAAGGAAATAATTTTAAACTGTAAAGTCTTCTGGTGAAGTATTGCACTTTAACCTTATTATGAATAAATAAGTTTCGAAAACCTTCGTAACGAAGTTTCGTATAAATGTAATTGAAATTTAAAATGCCTCGACGACCCCACGAAAGTAAGCTGCATCGAATCTCATATGTTTGCCATCCCAAGGTTGGGAACCACAGTAGAGAAAAAAACCATTCCAATATTTTAGTAGTCACTCAAACAAACTTGTAGACAGACAACAATTAGTCACTCTGGAATGTAAACAAGCAACCAAGCACGCTAATAGAATTATGACATTACAGAAGATACACACACAAGAATGTAGGCAGACAGTTACTATACATTCTGACTACTTTCTAACAGGTAATCCTGCTTGATAACCAACTTAATCTAGATCTATGGCTAACAGACGCTGCCATAAATTTGAATGTGACAAAGAAGCAGAATAGGCAAGGAAATACTCAATTACACATCTATATTTAGTTTAGAATTTGTTGCCCAAAATCGACATACATTTTCTCAGAAACTCTTTGGTGTATTCTTGTGAAATTTTGCATGCATTCATTGCTTTTCCCCGACCTGAATACAATATTTTCATCTATTATAAAACAATCTGTTGTAAGACTTTACTTTTACAGATTATGTTTAAAAAAAAACAGGGTTTTAGGACAGATATTTAAACATTTTAGAGTCAATGCCCTCCGTCATTTAATAAAGTGCACTTTCAACTATTAAGTTAAAAAAAAAAAAAACAAGCATAGAAAACTTCAAAGTGAACTGAGCATTCCTGTTGAAATTGGCAAGTGAATTTAGGAGCACCGATTCATCAATAGTGTGTACTATGTATGATGTTGTTAATACACATAGTAAAGGCGTGTCAGAAAACATAGTTTATATTTCTAAAGTGCTAAAATAGTGAGTTATCTCAATGTTTTAAATCATAATTGAAAGTGTAAATTGATCAGTCTACAAAAAAAAATAACTTTAATTTTGTACAGATAATTCTGCAAGGAAGATAAGAAATGTCGATTATACCACAACATCCAAGAACCAGAGATGAGAATACAACGCGTAGTAAATAGAACATCGTTTATCCGGTGTTTGAGAAAATACTTTGAATTAAAAAAAAAAAAAAAGCTACCCTCAATTAAGGGGAAAAAAATGGGGGGGGGGGTGATTTTGACAATGATGCTTTTAGACGTGAAGGAAGTTTTGAAAATGTTTCAGGTAAATCAGCTTGTTCTCAACTGTGACTTCCGGTCAATACTGCGGATAGGCGGCACGAACCATTCAGGCTCAGTCTGAAAAGTGCTCCTTGTTGCAGTTTATCATATTCCAAGTCCAGCTTGCTGCTGGAGCTATTGAGTTAGTGCTCTGTGCACACCGTCAGCTGTATTTTTCATCCAGATTGTGTTTCGATTCCTTACGATGAATGATGATATCGTGTCACGAAGGACAGTTCAGCTACGTTTACTTTCGGTTCCCCTTGGCCTTATGTCTTTTGGCGTGTGCTGTAGCTGCTATAATGGGGACTGCAGCTGCCTTTCTTTGCTTGGAGCCTTCAGTGGGATGAGTTTTAATTCGGATGATTTCACTGGCACGGGTGGTTGAGCAAATATAAATTTTAAATTGTTTGCAGTGATACCGGGGCCTTCGACTAACCATAACCAACTTGTTCCACTTTGTAAACTTAAAATTAAATTACAATCGGAATACAATATTAAAACTTTCAATAGCTTTTCTTTGGAAAGTTTTAAGAAGTCTTGTTTTACTTTTCCCAAATCTGTAGACGGCAGGAATATTGCTTGTGAAGAGCCACGATTGATTACTTCTCGCAGCAAATACTTGAGGTAGGTCCAAGTGAAAGGGATAGAAGACTGAGTCATCGTATGTTTGAATGAGTCGCGGGTTAATGTTCATCAATCTTTTTAAAATAGAAAAATGGAGATCATTTGAAAAGAAAAATACCAAGCAGCAAAGTACAGTGTATTATAAAAGAACATGCTGGCAGCAGATAAAATGGATTTGTCAATGAACCAGAGCTTCTTTTTCAAGCAATGTCTACACGTGGTAGGGACAACCTCTCTGAAAGGGATGGATACATTTTAATGGATTGGACAACACTACCCACCCTGGGCAGACCGTCATTATTGGTAGTAGATAACGCATCCTATCATACTGTTGTAGATCAGCAAAGCAAAGTTCCAACTTCATCAAGCACAAAAGATGAAATCAAGACGTGGCTTGCAACTGAAAATGTCCCCTTCTACGACAAGCAGTTGAAATCAGAGTTGTTGCAACTTGTGAAACAAAGTAAGAAGCTAAAGACGTTTTTGACTGACCAAATAATTTATTGAGCATTATATCACATTTCGCTTCGACTCTCGCCCTGCCATTCGCACCTTAATCATCTAGAGCTTGTGTGGACCAAAGTCAAAGGGCAAGTGGCGGCACAGAACGTCACGTTTAAAATATGTGATGTTAGAACTTAGCACATATTGCCCTCATACAGATAGACATTTTGGAAGCAATATGAAGAGCATGTGCTTCGGGAAGAAGAAGAGCACTGGTAACGCGATGGTTTGTATTTTCTCCAGTCAACAATAAAGTAGGTCACCTGGTATCTTTTTGATGACACTCCCACCCATTGTATTATGTCGCTTTCACAAATTGTGCGGAAAAAACCTGGCATTTTAAATGTAAGTACAGAATGAACAATTTACTCTGTTCTGATGAAGAAAAGTTCTGTGAGAAACAGAAATGACGTCCTTCTCTGTGCATTGTGGATGTGCCTTCGAGTCACCATAACATTATGATTTGTTATACTGTAAAAACGAATGTTTCTTGTACACGATTATATACGAATGTGGTTGTACACGTTTATATAAGAAATATTCATTTATGCGAAATCCACTTCCCCTTTGGACTTAGTGTTGATACATTCTTAAAGTGGAGACAAATCTAAGTCTTCATGCACAAATTCATTCATACACTAAACATGTTCAAAATTGATGTGAGTTTGGGCACTATTGTGAGCGGGAGATATCAAAGGATTTCTTTGTGCTGATATCGTATGGCATATCACATAGGAAACTTAGGCATTATCCTTAACAACGTGCAGGACTGAATTCACACGTCACTTTTGCCCGGAGCCGCACTAGGCAAAATGCCAGGATCGTTTTGTAAAAACTGCTATGACGGCGAGAGGCAGGGTCCATTAATTGCTTTATTGATAACCTGGCTTCTCGATTTCATCTCGAGTAACGTCAGATAACAATAAACCAGGGTTGGACTGCACGCCTGCACATTCTCATCAATGCTTTTTGAGGTTTTTCCACACACCAACACACCCTCATTTTTATATATTATTTCATTCCTCCCATGATATATTAGTGCGTTCTATTTTCCACAGATCACTTCATTGTTGATTGCCTACTTTCAGACACCTTTGCATTCTACTCTTCATATATAAAGTGTCTTATACCCCACCGCTCTATACACATACGCACATACATGCAAATAAAAATACATACACACCTATAGGTGCCTTCTACTCCTCATACTCCGTGCTTTCTACTCCTCATACTCCGTGCCTTCTACTCCTCATACTCCGTGCCTTCTACTCCTCATACTCCGTGCCTTCTACTCTTCATACTCCGTGCCTTCTACTCTTCATACTCCGTGCCTTCTACTCCTCATACTCCGTGCCTTCTACTCCTCATACTCCGTGCCTTCTACTCCTCATACTCCGTGCCTTCTACTCCACATACTCCGTGCCTTCTACTCTTCATACTCCGTGCCTTCTACTCCTCATACTCCGAGCCTTCTACTCTTCATACTCCGTGCCTTCTACTCTTCATACTCCGTGCCTTCTACTCCTCATACTCCGAGCCTTCTACTCTTCATACTCCGAGCCTTCTACTCTTCATACTCCGTGCCTTCTACTCCTCATACTCCGAGCCTTCTACTCTTCATACTCCGTGCCTTCTACTCTTCATACTCCGTGCCTTCTACTCCTCATACTCCGAGCCTTCTACTCTTCATACTCCGTGCCTTCTACTCTTCAAACTCCGTGCCTTCTACTCTTCATACTTCGTGCCTTCTACTCCTCATACTCCGTGCCTTCTACTCTTCATACTTCGTGCCTTCGACTCCTCATACTCCGTGCCTTCTACTCTTCATACTCCGTGCCTTCTACTCTTCATACTTCGTGCCTTCTACTCCTCATACTCCGTGCCTTCTACTCTTCATACTTCGTGCCTTCTACTCCTCATACTCCGTGCCTTCTACTCTTCATACTCCGTGCCTTCTACTCTTCATACTTCGTGCCTTCTACTCCTCATACTCCGTGCCATCTACTCTTCATACTCCGTGCATTCTACTCCTCATACTCCGTGCCTTCTACTCTTCATACTTCGTGCCTTCTACTCTTCATACTTCGTGCCTTCTACTCTTCATACTCTATGCCTTCTACTCCTCATACTCCGTGCCTTCTACTCTTCATACTTCGTGCCTTCTACTCTTCATACTTCGTGCCTTCTATTCTTCATACTCCATGCCTTCTACTCCTCATACTTCGTGCCTTCTACTCTTCATACTTCGTGCCTTCTACTCTTCATGCTTCTTGCCTTCTACTCTTCATACTTCGTGTCTTCTACTCTTCATACTTCGTGCCTTCTACTCTTCATACTCCGTGCCTTCTACTCCTCATACTTCGTGCCTTCTACTCCTCATACTCCGTGCCTTCTACACTTCATACTCCGTGCCTTCTACTCCTCATACTCCATGCCTTCTACTCCTCATACTCCGTGCCTTCTACTCTTCATATGTCAATTTAAGCTAATCTTCAGACACCAGAGCTTTGAGCCCTCTGTGCTAGTGCATTATACTTTTCATACTAAAGGCCGTTTATTTCTTCATATTCCAGTGCATCTCTTTCTTAGCATGCGAGTGAAAATCTTTACATATAAAGTGACAACTTATCTTCATGTAACTGTTTTGTATTTCCCAATATATGTGGAGGTACACATCTCTTCACCTCTATGTGCGTGCTCTTCCTCATAAATGAGTGGAGGCCTTCGCCACATAAACCAGCGTTACCATTCTCTCATATTTTCAAGAATAGTCTCCTTCTATAATAAAACGTATCCCTCTACATGTACACGTTTTACATCTCTTCATTTACCAGAGTGTAACACGTAAGCTTATACAATTGTATTTAGTATTTTATTACGTCATAGATCGACACTGTCTGTCTCTGTTAACTCTTTCCATACGGAAGCTTTTTATAAATGCAACGTAAGTGATTTCGAAGACAACATATTCCATGGTTTTAAAAATCAATCGACATATTTATATTTATCTAACATATAACATATTATTTATGGAGTTTTAGATAATTGAAGAAGGTATTAGATCTCACCAATACCAAGATGATACAAGACATATAAAAAGAATATATTTTGATGACAGTTCACACTAATCAATTTGAGAGTGACGCACTGTGCGGCGAAACGTACACGGTCGAAACAGACATGGCGCAAAGTGCGTCGAAACGTAGGGAAAGATTTAAAAGACCTCTATTGTTCATTTTCAAACACACTTGTCTATCCAGCATTATAAATATATAACATTTCAGTTTTATTATCAAATCATTGCTGCAACACTAGATATGTCTGTTCTGTTCTGTTCATGGAACAGTTTCACTGCAGCCGGGAATTCCCAATATCCGCTCCACTCATGTCACAGCTCACGCTAAAGCGCGTTGGAAAATTCTCTTCACAAGATCGACCACCACCCTAAGCGGCGGCAATATGGCCTCCATCGAATAAAGAATGCATAGTCACTTCCTCACGCCAGTTTCTTCAAAAACATACATTTAACACAAAGCAACCGAAACTGTTTAACACTTTCCGCACGTTTCGCCGCACAGTGCTGCACTCCTAATTTGATTAGTGTGAACCGCCATCTAACCATATTCTTTTTTTTTAGATATCTTGTATCATTTTAGTATTGGTGAAGTCTAATCATCATCATCATCACCATCATCATGTGCCAGGCCTGCTGGCGTAGGTGATCATGTCTCTCCACAACTTTCGATCTCGACAGTTATTTATCATTTCTGTTGTTGACCTTCTGCCAAGCCATTCTCTTAAGCTGTCTGGTATCTTTTCTCTTTGCTTCCCTCTATCTCTTCGTCCCTCAATTGTCCCAGTTGTCACAATATATTCCAGCTGTTCTCTTCTCATTACATGGCAAAAAAATGATTATTGTTTCTTCCTAATATTGGAAATTAGCTAAATTAAATTATAAGTCTAACACGGTGTTCAATTATCTAACAATTCACATATTATATATAATGTGTATGTAAATATTAACATGTAGACTGATTCTTAAAACCATGAAAGATTTTGTCTCTGAAATCTCGTCCATTGCATTGATAAAAAGCTTCCGTACGGAAAGAGTTAAGCTACTACGTTAGTATCTACAAAAACAGGGCGACATGCCGCCATTTTGCATTGCCGGTTATGATGTTAGCAGGGTCGAACTCCAGTGTGAGCCAAGTCGGATGTGTGGGCGACAATTTCAAACAGCATCACTGAAAAGAGAGTGCAAACTATCATTTCCACCCCCAATTCACTCAAATAAATCGAAAAAAGCATCAATGTGAGTACACCACTGTTATACATTTCCTTTCTTCTACCAGCGATTTTCATGTTAATATGATACTTGCGTTTATACTTATCATATTATTTGCAAGGACAATGAAGCGTGAACAGAATGAGGAAATGTTCATTTGCTGCATATCTCTCCAGTCCCAGATCCAGTCATTGCCATGGTGACCATTGATAATCGTGCTCATGAGCTATTGCATGTTGAAAAAAAAAGACATTGTAATAAAAGAAAGTGAATTTCACTTTTGGATGGCAGATGCCCTCTACTATAACATGGAAGACTTGGTATGTGGTTGAACTGATCATGCCTCGCCAAGAAGTCAGCAAAACCATCAAGACAACGACAAAACTAATGCATCAGACAATGTTGGAGCAGGCTCTATTGTATTGTATGTAGTTCTTCATTGGGATCAAAAAATCTGTATGACAGACTTATTCGAAAGTTATATTGAAGTCTATAAAGTCTCACTGTATTTTAGCAAACACGAACTGGCAAAGAGAACTGCTTAACATGGGCGATAAACAGGAAATGCCCACAGTGACAACAAGTAGACGGTGGGGCTGAAATGTCCACTAATGAAGTGAAATTCTGAAATAGCCACAGGAACTGTCAGGCAGTGGGAAAGAAGAAAGAGGCACAGACTAAAGCAAATATGTCAGAGAAAAGAAGAGGTAGAGTGTGAAGTAAATCTGGGGTACATGACAAAGACGGCCACTCTCTAAACAAAGTGAACATTTTTCTTGGTGTCTCTGAAGACACAACAAGGTCATAGATTGCTTTGATGGTCGTGAACATAAACAAGAAGGAGAACTCTCCCGCTCCAAACTCCCGAGCTACAACATCGGAAAAGAAGAAAAGAAATCGGTTGCTCTCACTGGTGTATAGAGGATATGGGGGTAGTGCTCATAATTTTCTTTTAATCTTCGGCACATTTTTAATTTTTGGTTCAGGTAAAGTAGTCAGGTTCTTAAATGTTATGTAGAGCAAGTCTTAACATATGGATATGAATCTTGGACAATAAGAAAACAGACAAGAAAATCACTGGAGTCTGTAGAAATGTGGTTTTACAGAAGAATGTTGAGAATACCATGGACAGCTAAGAAGAGTAATTAAAACGTTCTGAAAAAGGCCAAAGCAAAACGAGAGCTAATTTCCAATATTAGGAAGAAACAATCATCATTTTTTTTGGCCGTGTAATGAGAAGGGAACAACTGGAATATATTGTAACAACTGGAAAAATTGAGGGACGAAGAGATAGAGGAAGCAAAGAGAAAAAATACCAGACAGCTTAAGAGAATGGCTTGGCAGAAGGTCAACAACAGAAATGATAAATAACTGTCGAGATTGAAAGTTGTGGAGAGACATGATCACCTACGCCAGCAGGCCCGGACTTGATGATAAAAGTAGTCAGATTTATGCAAGTACAATCTTTTTCCTTAAAATAAAATTTTTAAAGTTGGAGCTAAATTCACATT